>JARHVA010000009.1:3852500-4222500 GCA_037957365.1 Torreya grandis
AAAAAATGGAAAGTACAAAAGTGACTATGAGGAATGAAATTCCATTTCCTCCATTGAATCAACACGTTCAACATTAAGTTAAAACTCTCCAACACTTTTTAAATACACATTCAAACTCACTCAAATCAACTGTAATGCAGACACATAAAACATAGTCCACAAGATGGATGGATATATGACCATTTGAAACTAGTACAAAATGTATATCTAATTAGGATGGCATGAATGTATTATTAATATGATATAATACAATGTAGAACCACTCAAAATCATTAGACCACTTGGAGATCTTAGAAACACATAAAATTTGCTAGTTACCTCAAACTATGCATAAGAGTCACGTTTCTTACCAAAATATTATCCACACATACCAAAATGATGATTGAATGTGTATGGGACATATACATACCTCTAATAACTCATTTCAATTAGTTCAATACATCCATCAACTCATACTTTGCACTGAAGTTACACCAAATTTAGCCTATGGGGATTTGAGCTTTCAAAAAGCAGTCTAGATCCTTAGCGATTATTCATAAATATAAGGGCACCAATCCAATGAACAATGCCAAAATTTTTAATCCCATATGGGTCCCAAACTTGTCCAAAATATTATCCCCCAAATCAACCTATATGGCATGTACTATGAAATTGAAGTTGACTTTCACTAGTTTGTGAATGGAGAGATGGAAGAGAGGGATGGTTTTCTGAAACTATGGATTTTTGAAACTTATTCACATGCTTGTTTATGACTTTCAGAATCTCAAATGGAATTTTCAAACTCTTTTCACCTACAGGTGACTTCCACATGTCCATACAACTTCCTTAACGCCTAAAGATGGCATTGAATTTTAAGATACTAACTTTGTTTTGATTCTATGACAAGTGTGGAAATTGTGTAATTGTTACAAGATATTTTTAAGATGTGTGGTATTAATTTATCTCTTAGGTAACTTTTACATACACAAATGTTAGCCAAAAATCACCTTTTCATGTATTTTCACCAACTTCAAGCTTACAAGTGAACCTTAAACGTTCCAAAACATCATGAAATTTTATGACAAAGTGACTAAAGTATTAAATGATCTTGATAAGCTCCTAATTACCTATGACACCACTTGACAATACCTTATCTCTCCATGACATGCCTAGACCACTATATGACCAAAACATGACATTACCTTAACTTCTCTAAACTAACCTTAAACAATGCTAATAAGGTTTAATGAAGACTTTTAGGGACCATATGGGGTATGAAAACACCACATGATAATCCTATGACAAGTTTAAATTGGAAGGGGTGACTAATTTTTATTTGGGGTCAATATTCTTAACGATTCATAGGGGTAGCATGCCTGCAATGCTAATAGGACTAGTAACCTTGTGTTGTCCATTGGGCAATGGAGTCTCTTGCACTTGGTTTCATACTTGAACAAACTTTGATCATGACACAAATAACTAATTTGACCTTCAAAACACACAAAATAAAATAACAAGACACAAATCAAAGAATAAGACACACACATGTGCTATCAAGCACTCAGGGAACTCAACAACAACATAAGCAAACTAAACTATACACAACTAACTTGAAAACCAATCTCTTCCTATGGATCAAAGGGGAAGCTTGTATGATCTCTTGCACCATGAGATGAAGGAAGTAATGAATCAAGTTGTCTCTTGAGCCTTGCTCTTGATGTCTTCATCTCCTTCACACTTGCCAATCTTCTTAGCATGATCTCAAATGAAATAATGATAGTTGCAACCATGTCATATATGAAGGTGAATTCATCTTGTGTTTGAACAATATTTTCATGATACTCCTTAGCTACAACTTTATCTAATGATGCTTCATCTAAGCATGCTTCTTTGGCCTTCATGGCATCTTGAATGATATTAGAGATCTTACCAACTACTAAAAGATCATCAAGCTCCTCGAGGAGCTTTGAATAATCAACCCAAGATTCATCATTGTAATCAATAGAGACATCTTGAAAAATATTCTTATGAATATGATCTTCAATAGGCAACACAACCTTTTAAAGGCCTTCAATCTTTTGAAAGAGTTTAATATGTTATTGCCAATCATTTTTGTTTTCTTTCTCTTCAAGAACCACAACTTATTCAACTTCATCTTCTTGGTCATTGTGTAGTTCATCAACTTCAACTTGCTTACTTGAAGAGTCTTCAACTTCAATGTTGGTTACAAATTCAACTAGCTTATATGGCATAGGATCCTCTTTTTGAAACACACCATCAAGAGGCAAGGCATCTTCAAGAATGTCTTTAACTTGACCAATAGGATATGTAGGCTTTTGAAGGGCCTCTAACTCATCACAAAACTCATTTAAATTATAGCATCAGTCTTCTTGATCTATGGAATTAGTATAAACTTTGTCTTCTATTGTTTTTTCAAAACCAATCTCTTGATCATGTTCATGAAACTCAACTAACTCATTCACTATGATGTTCTTGTCCAAAGCCTTCTCTTCCATGTCTTGATTAACCTCTTCAGGAGAAATTGTAACTTGATATAGATCATCTCTTTCTTCACTAAAAATATTTATGTGTGTTTGTATTCACTAAAGGGAGTACCTATAGTGAACTCTTCATCATATACAATTGAGTCATCTTCTTTATCAACTGCAACTTTAGCTTGATCTTCTTCACTTATCTCCCATAGTATAGGTTCTTCTTCAAGAAGGGATGTGGTGGGAGGGTGATGGATAGGTTCATGGGTTAGAGAGGGAGTATGAGGTGTGGTGGATGGATCATGAATGGGATTTGGGATAGAGGTTTCTTGAATGAACTCTTGGGGTGATGACAAGTTGAGTTGGGAAATCGGAGAGACATCTTCTTCAACAAGGACTTCACTTTCTTCATATCCTTCTTGAGGCTCTTCAAAATCTGCAAATTGATCTTCAACCTCTTGGTTTTTCCACCTTTCTAATATGTCTATCCACCATTGGATACAATTTTTTTCCATGTATAGCTACTCATTGATAGCATATTGGGTTTCCTCTTCAACTAACCTCCACATATTCATCAATTTTTTAACTGACTCTCTCAACCACTTTATGAGATGAATAGGGATCACACCAAGATCTTCATCCCATTTTCCCATCAACTCTTTTGAGTCTAGCATATTTGGCATGAATGTCAACAAGGATTTGGAAGGGGAAACATGACTTTGAGATAGAATTGAAGTAGGAGGGGAGAGTTTGAGTATGACTTCTATAATTCATGGTAAGGATGTTGGGATGTCTAATGAGAATCATATGAGGAGGATGTAGGACAATTTTAGGACTGATATGGATCATATTATTGATAGGAAGACACTTCTTATTCAATAAGGAATTCATTATCTTCATAGCCTTCCTCATATAATTCTTCATAGGTTTGCTCAACAACATCATGGTCATGTAGAGGGAGAAAAGGTTGATCTTAGAGATGATATGACTCATAGGGAGGGTAAAAATCTTGATATGGTTGTTGAGGTACATAGTTGGGGTCATGAATGGGATGATAAGGAGGTGTATAGTAGAATTTATCCTCATACCTATCCATCCCAACTTCATGAGTCAAAATAAAACACAAGATATTATCAAATAATTTTCACAATAAGTACCAAGGTCGCTAAAACAAGTTGATTGCATTTAGAGTTGCCATTGGTGTTTGTTGAATGCCTTCAAAGGCTGAAAGGTAGAAAAACACACCAAGAATTTTTCCACTCTTTGGGACCTTAGTCCCACTAGGTGTACTAGAAATATTGTCACTCAATTTTTCACCCTTGGATACGTAGTTCAAGCCTCTTAACATGGGATTACCCCTAGGCCTATGGGTTGCCCATATTAGGGGTAAACCTCTGGATTGAAGGGCTAACTCCCTAGATTTGCCTTGATTGCTCATCACTTATACCACTAACTCATTTAGATGAAAAGGGAGAGAGAAAACATGAATGAAACCTATCCTAGTGATGTGATGCACTGAATTTAAACTGACCACTACCAACCAATTGTAATTACACTTCAAACAAAATCCTAATTTACACATGACATTAATCCAAATCTACCTCTTACATTAGTATTTATCATGGAGGCTTGTGAAGCAAACCTGAATTAGGACTAAACACAAGGTCATGACATGACACTAGTGGAGAAATATCTCATTAAACTCATGAACACTTCATTGAACCACTTCAATAGACCTATAAAAGACTTTAAAATATGAATATGAATGCAAAAAGGGACAACATGCCAAGGAAGTGAAACTATCACTTAGCAAGATCAACTAGTCTATCATACACATTCATGAATAAGGTAAACCATATTGTTCTTTATTGATCAAAGGCTTAAAATGAGCAATAATTCACCATACTCAGGTGGAGGATCCTTACAAATCCAAAAGTGGATCAATATATAGCACAAGTGAGAGAGAAGAGAAGAAGGATGTAGGAGAGAGAGAGTAGACAAGTGTCTCATGTGTTAAAAACAAAAGAGGAGTTATGGAACTAGCATAATAGGTCCCAAATGCCATTTTTATCTCCTCTAAATGTGCTCTAGCCCTAAATATGGTGTAGAAGTTGAAATGCTTGCTTGACACCTTAACTAGCTTCTTGAAACTGCCCTTTGCCTTGGCATGTTGAAAGACAAGTGGACTTCTTGATGGTCAGATCAAGTTATCTTACATATTTACTATGCTCTTGACACCTCTTAACTGACCCCTTTAGGTTCTCTTTGATACATCACTTCCATTTCTCGCTAGGTGTCTAGAGGACTCTTAACCTCCTTCAACCAATCTTGCACACAAGTGTCAAAACTTGGATTTTTCTTCTTCAGCTCATCCAAACTTCATTTATGGGCTATTCATCTCATATTTCACCTGAAATAATCAATTTTGATGTCTAAAACTAGCCACAAGAAATCATTCTACACCCCAAATTGGCCTTCTTCCTTGTAGCCTTAAAATAATACAAACCTCCTTGTGTATGGATGGTACTTACAATATTAGGGCATATTATAGTACCTAGTATGGACTTACATCTCCATATTCAATTTTAGGATCAAAAAGTGAGTGGAGATATCCTTTTTTGTTGTTTCTCTCTCATAATTAGGCCTCAATTAGGCCTCCTTGCCAAGAGATTGTAAAATGGATCCAAAATATTCCAACATGTTCCAAACCCCAAATAATCATGTGATTTATTTATACAACCTCCTCCTTGTTCTCCATGACAATCTTAAAGCTCTAACAACTTGTATAGACTTGTTAAATAGCAAAATAATAGTCTTTTTAGGTTTATTTTGTATAGTCATGTACCTACAAGTAAAATAAAATAGAATTGGGATATGTTTAGGGGAGTATTGAACATGTTCTATGTAATTTGGAAGTTTTTTTTATCCATATAGAGGCATATAAGTTCATTTATCTCTCATCGGGTCCTTATAGCTCTCTTAAGTAGCCTGAAAGTACTTTGAATTCTTAAAGATGATCCATAAATCTTGGGACCTAAATCTTCCAAAAAATTCCACAAAATTGAATTTAAACAAGGTGTCAAACTTCCCCTATTATCTCAAATTACCATGCAACTTATTTTTACCATACTAAGCAATGAAATATAGCCTCTCAGGTTATAACTAGGTGTTCTTTGAGGATTAAGAGAGAATTGGGTAAGTGAGATGTTTATTGAGTTTGGTTTGATTTAAAATGATATTAATTAGGTTTTTGATGTCCTCATTAACATATTCAAATATTTATCTTTCCACATTCCTTATTCAAACTCTCTTCATCCTCATTGGTTTAGGCCTAGGTTTGTGAGCCAAGTTGCCTAACTTACCCTAACTGACTACACTCCTCCATTTCTCTCACTGTTAAGGTCTAAGCATCATGAAATGTTTGTATGTGTCCCTCACCATATTTTTAGGGCCTCTATGGTTCTCAACTTCAGTCCACTTTACCACCTCTCTTAGTGTAACTGTCCATGTAAGCCTGTGTATGCACTCAGGATTGTACTTGGTTGAACAGGGTCTATTAACATGTTGTCTTACTTCTTGTTGGGTCTAAGACTCTTTTAGAGTGATGTTAACACTATACCATCATCTTAAAATTCCTTAATATCTCTCATACCTCTTTAATATCCTTAAACTCTTCTCAAACGAAGCAAAATCTCTTATAAGAGAAAACAAACTTGTAGGTTTCTCTTGGACTGAGTAGGCAGATTTTATCATGATTATATATTTTATACTTAGGTGAGTTTAAAAGTTATGTGAGGCTCTATTATTACCTTAAGACTCTTCATAAATCCCCATAGATACCTATCTTGATCAAATAATCAACTCCATTCTTTGGCTAGGCAAGCAAACTTGTTATTAATCAAATAATGTGTGTATTCAATTAACCTTGTGACCCCCACATGTTTATACACTGTTGTCTCAATATTTTAGAGAACCCTTAATCACCTAAACAGACCTAAAGGTGACTAACTAAATATGCATATCCATTTAGGATGAGCTACAACTTTGGTTCTTTAGGAACCTTACCTATAATACTGAAACTCTCCTCAACATCTTGAAGCTCTATGTTCCACCATCATCCATTGTCCAAGACGAGTTCTTCAATAGGTGGTTGTATGTGGTTATTAAAGGGACTTAACTATGTATGATCTTGAATTTGGTCTTGATCTCCAATCCTCAAACCTCTCAAAGGATCTATTTCATGTTTTTGTTATCTTGAGACCTTTTCTAATGCCTTGAACTTCAAACATTACCAACCTCATTGCTCAAAGCCAATTCTCACAACTGGTTCTATGTAACCTGTCTTAAAGGGTTTGACTATGTATGTAGCTTTGGAGTTAGTCTCCTTAACCAGATAATTGGTTTTTTGAAAGTGAATAATAGTCATTAGGTTTCTCTTCTCAATTCATTAGAAGTCTATTATCCTCTCAGAGTATCTTCAAACTTTTGTATCCATTATCCACCCACACACAGTCCCGTAGGTCTCTATTGCTAGGCTTGTTGTCTCAGTCTTCAAAATATATGACTTTAGGTGTTTGGATACCCTTATTTTTACATTCAACTTTTCACCTTGAACCATCACCTTGATTCATGCCTAGATAGCCTTCATTAAACACTGACAACATGAATTTCTATCAGAGTTATAGACCTGTAGGTCTGTAATCCTATATTAGGAAGATGAAAAGTGAAAAATTGACTATGAGGACTGAAAGGACATTTCCTCCATTGCATCGACACATTCTCTAGGAATTTACAACTCTCCAACACTTTATAAATTCACATTCAAACTCACTCAACTTAATTGTTATGCAGACACACAAAACATGGTCCACAAGATGGATGGATATATGACCATTTGAAACTAGTAAAAAATGCATGTATGATCAAGAAGCCATGAATGGATTATTAATATGATATAATACAATGGATAACCACCCAAATTCATTATACCACTTGGAAAACTCATAAACATAAAAAGATTGCCAGTTACCTCAAACTATGCACAAGAGTCACTTTTCTTGACAAAAGTTCATCCACACATGCCAAAATTATGATTTAATGTTTATGGGACATCTAAATACATTTTATAACCCAATTTAACTTTTTTCATGCATCCATGATCTCATACTTTTCACTAGAGTTACACCAAATTCAGCCTGTGGGGATTTGAGCTTTCAAAAAGTAGTCTAGCTCCTTAGCGATTATTCATAAAGATAAGCGCAAAAATCCAATGAAAAATTCCAAAAATTTTAATTGCATAGGGGTCCCAAACTTTTTCCAAAATATTATCCCCTAATGCAACCTGTATGGCTTTTACTATGTAATTAAATTTGGCCTTCACTAGCTTATGAATGGAGTGATGGAAGAGAGAGATGGTTTTCTGAAATTGTGGATCTTGAAAATTCTTCACATGATTTTTTATGACCTTTATAAGCTCAAAGGGCATTCTAAAACTCTTTTCACCTACAAGTGACTTCCACAAGTCCGTATAACTTCCTTAACTCCTCAAGATGGCATTGAATTTTAAGATTCCGACCTTGATCTGATTATATGATAGGTGTGTCAGTTGTGTAACTGATACAATATCTTTAAAAGGTGTGTGGTATGAATTTATCTCTTAGATAATTTCGACATACACAAATTTTAGCTAAAAATCACCTTTTCATGTATTTTCACCACCTTCAAGCTTACAAGTGAACTTTAAATGTTCCAAAACATCATGAAATGTTATGACAAAGTGATTAAAGCATAAAATTACCTTGATAAAATCCTAATAACCTATTAAACCACTTTACCATACCTTATGTATTCATTCAAATTCGCTCACTTTATTTAATGTCACTAATATTCCTATTAGTCGACACTAATCCTGCATATCTAATTCATCTCACTAATTTATCCCCTTCCTAGTCATTTATATAATATCCCCCTTTTATTCTTCTTCATTCACCAACCTTATTCATCCCCACCAATCAATTAATTTATCCTAAATCCTCATTATCTTAATCTAATCCCACTTATCTATTATTTGGGAATTTTAAATTCCCATGGCCCACCTACCCACCTATTATGTCTATTCCTAGGCTCTCCTACACCCTTAGTCCCTAATCACTCACATAATTATTATTTAATCCCCAATATAATCATCATTAACCCCTAAGAAGGATTCTATAATTTTTTAATTCTAGAATCCTCTCTATTCTCACCCCTCCTCTCTAGAAGCCTCTAAATCTAGAGGCTTCCTAGGAATTTTAAATTCCTTTTAATTCTCCACCCTATATGTCCCTCATCCAACTTCAAATCTCCACCATTGATTTCTCCCTCTAAAATATATTTAAATCCACTCTTCCTCCATGAAAACCATCTTATAATTCCATAACATCTCTATGCTAAATCAATCCATGAATCCATCATCCATAATCATGCCATCACAATGTCAAAATCCGAGTCTACATGCAATTAATCATCCATTTGGACATCTTGGAAGGAGGCTAGTAGAAGCAAGGATTGATAAGATTTATTATATCATTCTAGTTTGTTTTCATAATCTTTATTATTAAGTATTTTGATATTTGGGTTTGAATTAGGTAGTTTAATTCATATTTTCTCAAAATCCTACCACACCTTATCTCTCCATGACATGCCTAGACCACTATATGACCAAAACTTGACATTAACTTAACTTCTCCAAACTAACCTTAAACAATGCTAATAAGGTTTAATGAATACTTTTAGGGACCATATAGGGTATGACAAGACCACATGATAGTCCTATGACAAGTTGAAATTGGAGGGGGTGACCAATTTTGACTTGGGGTCAAAATTTGGTCAACAGGAACATTACTTTCAATCAGCATTACATTTGGTCAGATAATTGCACACTACAATTCAATAATGCACAAATGGTTGAGTAGAATGCATGTTACCACTAGCGTAGAACAAATTTATAGGTTTACTGAGGTTGGTCATGGAAAAAGATAACATGACAATGCTGGAGCATGCTTTAAAAGATCCATTACAAGGGAGGAGTTGAAATTTGAAGAGGCTACTAATTTTACTGATGCAAAAAGTGTGGTTCAATGGTGTAATGAGAACATGTGCCATGGTGATCAAGCAAATTCTACTGTTCACAAACATTTTTGGTTAATGTAGGAAGAACAGTTGGAAAACTATGAGTATTATATGACTCTAATGGGTTCAAGTGATCTATATTCATTTTATATCTCAAATGCAAGTTCTTAGACTATTCATACAAGACATTTTGCATGTTTCTATTCTTCATGCATGGAATCTGTTTGGAATGAGTGTGAGTCACAAGAGTGGGTGGATGACTAGAGTTGTAGACCTCTAATTCCAATCAGCACATATCAGGTTCCATCAGCATTGTAACTTATAGATATGACATCCTCACTTGACTTTAACCATGTTTCTGATCTAGTGCATCTAGGTAGAAGATTAATCATTGTGTACTATTTATTCTCATTATTTATATTGATACTGTCTTTAAAATTTGTTTTTTATGATATAGGGCATGTTTTGGTAGTTATTTCAAATGATGACAATTAAGAGAGAACAAATTAATACTTATGTTGGTGTGTATATGGAAATAAAAATTCACTTCCCTAGTCATAGATGGAGAAAACATTGACTATCCCACTGGTTCTATGGTAGTCACTGGAACTTAGCTTCCATGATATCCTATCAAAAATTTAGATGTATGTTTGTTTGAAGACTTTGAAACGCACATGAAAATATTTCAATATTCAAATTTGGTGCTTAAAATTAATATTCAATTGCAAAAATATCATGGAAGGCCATTAAGTAGGAATCTATAGAAATTTCGTGAGTTAGACCATGAAGTTATTCTTGATACTATCAAGATTAGAGTAGATCCTAATGGTTTGTTGGATTGAAATGCATAGGTATGTTAACTTGTAAAATGTAGATGTAATGAATTCTACCAAATGTAGATTTTTAGGTAGTACATGCATAAATTTCATTTTTAATTATTACTAACATTTTTTTGTAAGTTAGTGGTGCCAAATAAGCTTTCACCTTCACGTGGTTAGCAATGTTAGTACAAAATTTCTTATTCTTGAAGCTAAGATAATCTGATTGATGTACATTGCCTACTTGCATGACATATTTGCATAAATTCAGATTCTCCAATGCCTCTTTCAATGTTTTTTTGTCCACCTTGACACTCCCAACCTATCACATGGGGTTTCACCCTTCACTTAAGACTTGATCTAAACTTGCACTCTTAAAACATTGATCTTCTAGCCTTATTATTCAGGCCTACAGATCTGCAATTCAAATTTATCTCTTTATCTACTCAGCCTCAACTCATGAAACCACTTCTATCAGATCCATATGACCCTTAATACAATCATTAATCAAATAGCTTCAACAATTTATGTCTTTTCTTATGGTTAATTCTCACAAAACTCAGAAATCTGCATGTTAACACCTATGTTTCAGGTTTGTTTTGGATCATTACTAATTATATTTGAATCATAATACTCTTTAATCACCTTAGTCACATTATAAACAACTTCACCAAGCTACCTATAAAATTATAGGCTCCATCTCTAAATTGTTTGGGAGATATGATAATTGTAGTCTCTTAAACCCTTGTTTTGCTTGTTTAGACACAGGTTTGATTACATATGGTCACTTATAAGATTATTTAGATAGTATTAAAAATATTAAAATCACATATATATTCTTAATATTATAATTTACCAAGTGTGGACAAGGTTTCAATTCATGTTTGAGGTAATACTTTAGGAGATATACAAGTTTATTTATTCCAAAACCCTCACTTTCTTGACTTTTATAGACTTGAATGATATAATCATCTATTTAGATATTTTTAAAGGTATTCAAAGGATGATACCAACTATAATTCATATAATGGGTTATTGTAGAGTTATCTACCAAATTTCAACCCATTTGGATGGGTCGTTTTCAAATAAGACCAATTTTAGTGACTAAAATATCATGTCTTAAGGTTAAGAACAAGAACTAGGTTGGAATGGGTGGTGGGTTTGATGATCGGGCATGATGGGAGGCAAATAACCTGGTAATATATGTTATCTTCCCCTATACACATGTTGTTAGTGCCAATTTTCAGCCAATAAACACTGAAAATGGAGTTCTGTAACTACAACTTCAATTTTGATAACATTTGTTATCAGTGTTTTTCCACTCTCAAACAGTAGTGAAAATGTGCTTATGGGTGGATTTGGACATCATGGTAATTAAAAAACATGTAATTTTACAATATATACATGTTTTGAGTGATGTATTTTCACTTGGGGTCCTGGAGGTAGAAATGCCAGTTAGAGCTCAAAAATTTATCTCTTCAATACCAAAAAGTTGTATTTCAAGACCCGTTACTGCAACTTGTGCCATGCATTAATATTTATGTTTATAATAATTTTATCTAGGTTATAATTATATGTATTTCACATGATTATGAGGGATCTTATGGTTCATCCATATGTCTTACTATTTATGTTTTACTCATGTTTAAAATTAGGCTAAAAATTGGCATTTTTCTTGTGTTGAGAAGGGCATTCTTGAGCCCAGATGGGTGGTAGGTTTGTAAACCGAGCATGATGGGAGGCCAATAACCTGGTCCTATATGTTATCTACCCTCTATATGTGTTTTTAGTTCCATTTTTTAGCCAAGAAACACTAAAAATAGAGTTCTCCAACTGTAGCTTCAACTTTGACAACATTTATTGTTAGTGTTCCTGCACTCCTAAACAATAATGAAAATGTGCTTACAAATGGACTTGGATGTCATGGTAATTTGAGAATGTGTAATTTTATCATATATATGTGCTAAGAGTGATGTTTTTTCACATGGGTGTCCTGAAAGCATAAATGTTAGTTGAAGTTCAAGAAGTTGTCTCTTCACTGCCAAATAGTTGTATTTTAGGACCCATTACTTAAATGTGTGCCATGCATTGTTCTCTAAGTTTATATTAAATTAATTTGGGGTGAAATTATTGTGATTTAAAATTCATAGTATTTATTTTATGATTCATCCATATGACTTACTATTTTTTTTATGCATGTCTGAAGTTAGGCTAAAAATCAACATTTTTCTTGTGTTGGGAAGGGCATTTTTGAGCTTGGAATGGGTGGTGGGTTTGTCGATTGGGTCTGATGGGAGGCCAATAACCTATTCCTATATTTTATACATCCCTTCATATGTGTTTTTAGTGTCAATTTTCAGCCAAGAAGCATCAAAAATGGATTTTTCTAACTATAGATTCAACTTTGACAACATTTGTTATCAATGTTTGCACGCTCTTGAACAGTAATGAAAATGTGCTTAAAAGTGGACTTAGACATCATGTTAATTGGATCATGTGTAATTTTCCCATTTAGACATGCTCATAGTGATGGATTTTCACTTGGAGGTCCTAGAAGCATAGATACCTGTTAGAGCTCAAGAAGTTATCTCTTCACTGCCAAAAAGTTGCCTTTCAAGTCCTGTTATTATAACCTATGCCACGCATTTCTATATAAGTATATACTCACTTGATCTCAAATGAAATTAAATGGATTTTTCATACATAGGATGGATCTTATGGTTCATCTGTATGACTTATTATTTTCATTTTATGCATGTTTAAAGTTAGGCTAAAAATTAACTTTTTTCTTGTGTTGGGAAGGGCATTCTTGAGCCTAGAATGGGTGGTGGGTTTGTCAACCAGGAGTGATGTGGGTCAAGAACCTGGTCCTATATGTTATTCACCCCTTCAGACATATTGGTAGTGCCAATTTTCATCCAATAATTACCAGAAATAGAGTTCTCCAACTCCAACTTCAACTTTGACAACATTTGTTATCAGTGTTTTCGCACTCCTAAACAATAGTTATCCACCCCTAAGGTATTTTAGTATTTTTTAAGGTATTCATACAAAGTTAAATAATCATTTTAGGCTTGTCAATCAATGGTTGAGCTTCAATCATGAATGTTATGGGTTTATGTAAGCCCTCATGAGTCATTACACCTATCTACAGGTTTGTACTTGATCTTCAAGAGTCTAATAGAATGACATATAAGTATGATTCCTTAAGAGAGTGTGTGTGTGTGTTCTCATGAGTCCTTAAGAGAGAGATTTTATGTTTTCATGATTGAGATGCATCTCAAAGAGGCTATTAGAAGCTAAATAATGATGTAAAATGTTACAAGGAGGATGAAGGAGGGTCATCAATGCACTTGTAACTACCATTTTGAGGAAAACATGCCTATTTCATGACTCAACAAGTGTATCTCTCTTTCACATTGGACTCAACAAGTGTATCTCTCTCTTTCACATAACTTTCTTCATAGCATTTGTTCCCAAATGGACATTAGGATATAATTACATTGGCTAAAATACTAAAGATGTGGTTAAGTCATAATAATTATCTATGAGGCATTATAAGTGTGTTTAAAAGTCATTTAGAAGCTTAGGGAGGTTTCGCTCCAAAACAATAAATTTAAATTTTCAAATGTTTATTAAGCAATGTATGGATATTTTTTATTGTACAAATCTTATAACAAGATATCAAGGGTGTATTGGTAGTATATGAATTTAATCAGATGTCTTATAGGGATCTATAAGTCATAGTCATCTTCATGGGATAAAATAAAGTAAAATGTAACAAAATACTGCTTTAAAAGGCCATTTACTAACTTAAGTTGGAAAAGTTGAGGAAAAATCCAAACTAAATATGCACACTCCAATCTTTGAAAATGCTCTAACAATATGATCATAATCTATCATATCACTTTGGATCTGTACAAGACCCTTCACAGGGATAAAAAGGTCAAATTACACCACTAGAGAGACTAATGACAGTTTATAGTCTGTTAAATAGGGTTCTATAAGTGTTTTGGAAAATTTATTATCAATAAAGGATAATATTTGTTTAAAACCTATGTATTCATATCTATTATTCATAAATCAATGTGATTCATTCAAGTCTAGAATGTTTTTGAGCTCAGATTGAAGTTTTTCTCCTTAGAACTCATAATACCCTTGTTTTCTATGTGAGGACAATCTTCTTAGTCACTTATATCATGTGAAATTTAGTGCATGCATTGTAAATGAAGCTAGGATTATTTAAAGGAGTATTATAATATTATTTTTCAAGTGTTTTATTGATTGGAGAAGTCTTATATTGTATTAACAATCAATAATAAGCTCTAGGCTTCTAAAACTCAGAAAAAACCCTAAAATAGGGTTTAGTGACATTAAAAGACTCTTATATTTATTTTCAACTATTTTAATTCAACAAAAAATTTTAGGAAGGTTAAGGATCATGTCTATAAACTATTTATAGATTTATTTTGATGAATTAGACCCTATGAAATAAAAAAACATGGAATGTGACAGTGTTTCCTGTAGGTGTTGATTTGTCAGGATAGGCAAGAATAGTTTTGGATGAGAATTCTTATAGATGAAGTCAATAATATTGTTTTGACACTTGAGACACTTTTTTTATCATTGAAAAATATTGATGAATTTTTTTTGAGGTGGATAAATAACCTAATAAGTGATTTTACCTACTAAGAGCCAATTAGGCCTAGAGACCTAAAACACAGAATTGGTCCAAAATTGATCTTTTTAAGAAACTAATGAATGGGTATTAGATTATTCATAATAGATTTAATATATATATATATATTTAAATTAATTTAAAAATACTATTTAATGAGTATAAGAGTCAAAAATATCATTCTTAAGGACTAATTGTTTTGAAACAGTCCTATGGCAGTCTTGAGACAGAGTTTAGGTTTTGGATTATCAAGTGTCTTAGTAGATGTTTGAACCCATACAAAGGAATTATTTGAGTCAAGTGACAATATCATAATCATTTCAATATTATACAATAAGGATTGATTCAAAACATAGGTTTCCAAGTTATAAAGAGTTTATATCAAGACTCAAATTAATTGTTTCCAAAGTTACAAGTTTCCCTTAAGAGAGTTAAGAAGGAAAGATCCATCAAGTGACATCACCTATCTAATGTCCTCAAAAGACCATACATAATTAAAACATATAAATACATTTAATATTAAAGCATAACAAGGCTTTTTATTGACTACAATATGGCATACTTGACTCCTTTTGATTAATATGTACAAACTTGGATCTTTTAGTTGATGCTTCTGCATCACTTACATAGCTTGAATAAATGGGTATAAGTACTTTGAAACCAGATAAATTAATATTATGTATCAATGGTCAAAATTTCAATTCATGGTAATATAAGTATAAATAATATTCCATTCTCAAATGTGGATCAATGGTCAAACATTAGACTTCATTGTTATTAATAATAAAAACCATAAAGGCATACAAAACAATAATAAAAACCATATCAATACAATAATAATAAAAACTATAAAATCATACAAAATAAGAACATAATATAATGTTTGGTGAATTCCATATAGACATACAATTTCAATAATGCATACATTGCCATATAGGCATATAAAAAATTACATCATCTAACAACATAGTATCTAATGTTGGGTGAATATCATGTATGCATACAATGCCAAAAGTGTGTACATTACCATATAGGCATACAAAAAATTACCTCATATAGTACATATTAATCATAAAATATCCTCCCTCTCTTTTCCTTCATCGAATAAGACTCTCCCTAGAATGCCCTACTTGTAGATGGAGATCCCTTGAATGCCTTGGATTGCTCTAAGTTCTGACTATGGGTCCTATGTTGATAACCTACTTGCATTTGAACCTTTTTAAATATAAATATTATTATAAAATTAACATACTATAAATGAAGAACAAATGGAGGAGCGGAGGAGTGAAGGAGCGAAGCATGTGGACAATATTTGAAACTGGTTTTTTCCCGCCTGGTTGGGCCCCTTGAGTGCGACAAGCGGGACCACAGATCCAATGGAGGTCACTGTGGGTAGTAGTACCTCTAGGGATCTATCCAAGAATCTATTAGGGGATAGTCCATCCAATGGATGGAAGAAGTCACTCATAGGTGAAAAGACGCGTCCATCGAAAGGCATGTCGAGCCTCCCTATTCTCTCGGAGGGCAAGGCATTGAGTATCCCAGATGATTTGGTGGAGGAAATAGTGGCATCCATGGACCTTACGTTGGTTGGTAAGTTTTTTTCTTTTCGTCCTAATATGGAAATGCTTAGAAGATGGATTATTTCTAGGTGGAAAGTGAAAGGTAGTGTTTCAATCACAACCATGGCTAGAGGTCTATTCCTTTTTAGATTTACGAATAGGGAGGACATGATCGCTACCCTTGCTGGAGGTCCCTAGCTATTTGGACCACATTCTCTAGCCTTATGCTCATGAAAAATAGGATTTGATCCTAACTTGGACCTTGATAAGACATCACCTGCTTGGGTAAGATTACCAGGATTCCCTTTGGAATTTTGGCATGAAAAAATTTTCACAGCGATTGGCAATTCTATTGGTCAATATGTCACCTTAGATCATATAACCAGAACTAAGTCCAGATGTGTGTATGATAGACTCTGTGTTAATGTTGAAATAAATAAGACTCTCCCTATGTCCATTGAGCTAAACTCTAAATATGGAACCTGGACTTAGCCAATTACTTATGAGAATGCTACCACTTTCTGTCAAATATGTAAGAGGAAGGGACATCTAATGACACAATGCAAAGTGAAGCAAAGGGGGATGAAAGAGGATTCCCAGAAGGTAGATGAGGAGCAAGTGAACAGCAAGCAGGAAATAGAGAATAATGTGGAAATTCCTGACAATACAAGAAAAGGAGAGGAGGGGAAGGGAAAAGAGGCTACCCCTAGTAGTGAAGGTGAAGTTGTCCCAAAGGAAAATATAGGATTAGATGATAGTCAGAAGGCTATAAAAGAAGGAGAGGAGGAGAAGAGAAAGGAGGATATCATCAGTAGTGAGGGAAAAGAGGTCCCAAAGGAGAATATAGTATCTGACGACAGTCACAAGGCCACATTTAACACAGTCTACACTTTAAAAAAATAGACTAATATGTTTAAGGAAGGGGCAGGAGGGGACCTTTTGCTAAAGGAAGTCAATAAAGATGACACAATTTCAAGGATTGGATAGGAAGAAGTAACACCTAAAATTCACACTCAACAAGTACCAGATCCACAGTCAAATAAAGACTTTTTTCATGATCTAGAAGATTGAGGCTAGGTAGGAAACTACTTGGCAACATGGGTAGTAGGACAAGATGGAAGCAATGAACAGGAAGAATGGGTTACCCCAAAGAAAAAGATTTGGAAAGGTAAAAAATATGCAGATGTTGGTATTGAGCCCAAACAAGGGAGGCCAACCCTAAGGGAAACAAGACAAAGAGAGATTGCTAGGGAGATTGCTAGTGGAAAACAGAAAACACTGGAGTCCCAACCCTCCAAACTCTCTAAATGAGAATATTATCATGGAATTTGAGGGGTTTTAACAGTCCCCCAAAGCAGTTTGAGGTTAAAATTTGCATTTTAGATAATAAACTAGATATTCTATTACTCTAAGAAGTCAAGATGAAAGAGGAGAATTTTGCGAAAATTGCTGACTATATATGGCCTAAGGTGGCTTTTTGTATTAGTCCTGCTGAAGGGGCTTCAGGAGGTATTGTCACTATCTGGAATAGTGTTAAAATCCAAGGATCTCTTATGGCCCATAATAAGCACTTTTTGATTACCAATTTTTCCATGAATTCCTTGAATTGGACATTGGTAAATGTTTATGCACCGAATAACAGAGCTTTGAGATAGAAATTATGGATAGATCCGAGTAGCTACAAGAATAATCCTTAGAATTCTAAATGGATGTTAGCTAGAGATTTTAACACACCTTTATACCCTTCTAAAAAATAGGGTGGAATTATTGATTACTCGGACAACATGTTCGACTTTGCTGAATTCATCAATGATTGGGGATTATTGGACATAGAGCTACGGAACCAAAATTTTACTTGGACCAATAGAAAAAGAGGAGATCAAATGATTCAAGTTAAATTAGATAGATTTTTGATATCAAGCAACTAGAATGATTATCAAAATATGCAGGCATAGGCTCTACCTAGAACCATGTCCGACCACTACCCGATTATCCTCAATTGGAGAGATCAGGGACATCACGGACCTCCTCCATTCCATTTTGAAGCTATGTGGATTAAACACAAAGGTTTTAGACAAATGGTGGCTCAATAGTGGAATATTCCCATTCAAGGTACTCCCATGTTTAGAATAGTCAAGAAACTCCAGCACATTAAACAAGAAGTTTATGGCTGGAATAGATACAGTTTTGGGCAGGTTTTCCAGTAGAAGAAAAATATATAGGAAAAGTCAAGGCTATTCAGCAACTAATTGATCAAGGGGATGACTCTGAGGGCACCTTAGAAGAAGAGAATAGTCTGTCTTCAAAATGGAAGAATCTGATGGAAAGGGAAGAGGTTTTTTGGAAATAAAAATCTTGTGTTCAATGGCTTAAAGAGGGTGATAGGAACACTGCTTTTTTTCATCTCTCAGCTATGAAACATATAAAAGACAACTCAATAACTAAGCTTTTCCTAGATAATGGAGACATTATTACTGAGGATAACGAAATAGGGGAGCAAGCCAGGGTGTTCTTTTAGAATCTGCTTACGGAAGAAAACAATAATGATAGAATTGATAGATCTATGAGTCAATTCATTGATAAAATCCCCTATTTGATAATAGTAGAAGACAATATGGAAATGTTAAAGCCTATATCCAATGAAGAAGTACATGTTTTATTCTCCATGGGTGCTTTTAAAGCCTTGGGTCCTGATGGCTTTCCTCCTATATTCTTTCAAGAATATTGGGAGATTGTTGGAGTGGACCTCACGACTGCAGTTCGTGATTTTTTTAGATCTAGAAAACTTTTGAAACAAGTCAATAATACCTTCATTGTACTTGTTCCCAAAAAATCTCAACCTTTACACCTTGCTGATTTTAGACCCATTAGCTTATGCAACACTGTGTATAAGATATGTACTAAACTGTTGGTTCTGAGAATTCAACCCTTGCTTGACAAAATTATTTCTCCTGCTCAAAAAGGTTTCATCTCGGGCAAACAGATTCTTGATGCTATGATCACCACACATGAGACTATCCACTCCATGGATAAGAGCAGAATCCCTGGGATGGCCCTCAAGCTTGATATATCCAAAGCTTATGATAGAGTCTCATGGACTTTTCTATTCCAAGTGATTAGAAAATTTGGGTTTAATGATAAATTGTCTTGCTTATTGTGGAATGCGATCTCTTCTGCTAAATTCTCAGTGTTGGTTAATGGTGTTCCTAGAGGGTTTTTCTCCTCCTCAAGAGGAATTCATCAGGGAGACCCTCTCTCCCCATACCTATTCATCATTATGGATGAGGCACTGGGAAGATACATACAAGCTGATATAGTTTCAAAAAAGCTAGTAGGCATCAAACCTGCCTCTTCCCTTCATCCTATGGTTATATAGCAGTTTGTGGATGATACCATCTTATTTGGCATCTCATCAGTGATCAAAGCTAGAAGATGGAAGAATATACTTAATGATTATGCCAGAGACTCGGGACAAAGAATAAATTTCTAGAAAAGCAATGTGTACTTCTTCAACACTCCTAGTGAACTTAGACATATAATCATTATTATCTTAGATTGTGTTGAGGCTGGCCTACCAGCTACCTACCTAGGTCTCCCACTCTCAGTCAAATAAGTATCTTCAGGTTTTTGGAATGGTATTGTGGAACGTACACAGAGGAAACTTCTTGGGTGGAAGGGGAAACTACTCAGTAGTACGGGTAAGCTGCAACTTCTTCAGGCATCCTTGCAAGGTATTCCTACTTACTTCATGTCTCTTTTTAAAATTCCTACATATTTTGCTGAAAAGCTAGAACATATCCAAAAGAAATTTTTATGGACGGGAGTGGAAGACAAACAGAGAATGTCTTTAGTCAGATGGGAAAAAGTGTGTCTCCCAAAATCTCATGGTAGACTTAATATAAGATCCATCAGGAAAATGAATAAAGCCCTCCTCTCAAAAGTTAGTTGGAATTTGATTCACAACAACAATGAGTGGGGGGAAATAATGTACGCCAAATACATGCATAGCATTGATGATTCCAACTTTCTTCAACAAGCGGGATTACCCCAGGGGTCTGTGATATGGAATAAAATGCTAAAAAGTAGAAGTCTTCTCAAACAGGTAATTAGGTGGAAGCTTGGAAATGGCCGGAAGATTAAATTCAGGGAGAATAATTGGTTAAGGGACAAGCCTCTCATCTCCCAAGGAAACTATGGAAAAATTATAGACCTGACTACTCAGTTCTTTGGTGATAGGGTTAGTGATTATATGGAAAATAACAACGGGATAAGGAGCTGGAAAAACCTTTTGGATTGTTGTGTGCACAAGCCTGAGCTTATCCCAAGAATTCGGGAGATCTAGAAATGTGTTCAGGAGATCAGAATCCCGCTCTTCCCTCGAGAGGATGAAAAATACTAGTGGCCGGATAAGAATGGATCGTTCTCTGTCAAATCTACCTATCATATGCTTACACCTAAAGCTCAGAATAAGGAGGTATGGAAAAAGGTTTGGAATCATAAACTCATTCCAAAGATAAACTTGTTTTGGTAGGCTGCTGTCCATAACAAAATCCTTACTCAGGACAACTTTCAAAAGAGGCAATTTACTTTGGTCAACAGATGTTTTCTGTGTGGTTCTAGAGAGGAATCAGTTTCACACCTATTCATACACTGTGAGTTTACCCAGGATTTATGGGGCACAATACTTAACAACTTTGGCATTGAATGGGTTTGCAATTCTGACCTTAAAGAAGTAATTCTCAGCTATAACTCAACCTTCACACATCCCTAGATTAAGGAATTATGGAAGCAAGCTCTGCCATGCTCGAGCTGGACTTTATGGAAAGAGTGAAATCATAGAATTTTCAGGGACACTGCTAGAAATGTTGCTCAGGTGTTTAACTCCTTTGCTAGGACCATCTTGGAAAGTGTTACAACAACTCATATTAGTGTTGCAGAGAAACCCCTATCTAAATTTGAAAGTCAAATTGCAGCCAAATGGAAGGTTTTAAACCTTATCCCTGGGCATGATAATTCCAAAATTCTTCAGAGACTTCATATTAAATGGATACCACCTAAACCCAATTGGATGAAACTCAATTTTGTTGGGGCATCCAAGTTGAGTGGTAAAGCAAGTGGAGGAGGAATAATAAGAAATGAAAAAGGAGGGATGTATGTTGTCTATGCTGGTGGCATGGGTTGCCAGAGCAATAACTATGCTGAAGTTATGGCCTTACTTTGGGGATTAAAGTTAGCTATATCCCTAGGAATTAGAAATTTGAATATTCAGTGAGATTTTAAGTTGGTCATAGATGCTGTTAATAAAGCATCTAACGTTGGTATCCATCTAAAAGACATCATTACGGACATCCAGTTTCTTTTACAAAAGTTTTCTGAAGTCAAGATTACCCACACCTATAGAGAAGGTAACAGGGTCGTTGATGCTTGTGCCAATCTTGGTCAGCAATTCTCAGGATGGAGGGTATGGTGACAAGGGGCTCATATACCCCCAAACATTAGAGATATCATTCAGAAGGAGATGATGGAGCATGAATGATGCACATTGATGACGAAGATAGCTCTCGAAGGCGGTCCACATGGAGAAGGCCATTACAGATCATGGAAAATGATAAACTTAGTACTTCCTTGATTGTCATGATTAATTCCTTGTATCATGAGGTGAAGGTGTGAGAGTCACATCATGAAAACCAAGGGGGAATTATTTTCAAACATGAAAGTAGACGTCACCGCGGCAAAGCCATTTTGTAAAATGAGCCTTCACATCTACATTCAGTGCAAATAGAACCGAGGGCTTGTTACTTGTTCGAAGCTCAAGGTAGTAATTGGGGTATGAAGAGCCAAAAATTCAAGAATTTTTGGAGGACACTGGTGGGAAACAGGCTTCTCGGGTTTTTGAGGTCACTGAAGAGCAGGGTGTTGATTCTAGGGGAACTGCTGATAATAAGGATAAAATGCATGTAGAAGAAGCTGGTGAGGGTTCAGAGAATGAGAATGATTGGAAAATAGATATTGGGACCTTGAAGGTCTGCATTCAAAATTTGGAAAAGGACTTCGCCAAAGGCCTTCGAAATAACATTCTGCTGAATATGACTATGTTGGAAGCGGTGGGTAATCCAGGGAATGCTGACAATGCAGACAATGAGAATCTTAAGGATCTTGTTAATTCTATAGTTATATAGTTTCATCCTTTTTGACTCTAGTCTGTCCAGTGTTTTTTTTTGCTTCTAACTTTGTTTCTCAGCTGTGCCGTTGGTTCGGTGCTGGCATCTTTTGTTTGCTATCCTTCCTGTCTTTTTTGACTATATAGGGTTCGGCCCCTGGTTTGCCGCCTTAATTAATCAAAAACATACTATAAATGAAACCAAGTTAATAAATTAATTTTAAAATAAAATAAAAAATCATTTAAACATGCACTTACTGTAGGCTCATGGTCCTACTCAGTCTACTTATGACGCTCAACTGGATCAGTGACACGTTCAACTACACGAATAGGCATGTGAAATAACCAAAAAAAATGAGGAGGTGTCGTATTAATAATTTGAATTGGACTTTAAGTTGTCATATGATAACCTTTCATACATAATACATTAACATAATTTATATTTTCTTAAGTACATGTAGTAAAATTAATAAAATAAATCTATTTTTACAATTCAAAATTACAAGTTAATATGTACCTTTGTGAGTTCCTGTACGGATGACATTGCAATATCAACGCCTATGTCTATCTCAGATCATAGTGATGGAGGAGTGTATACTCCAATCATAAACTAAACAAACAATGTTGCTTAGTTTTCTAAAAACTATTGAAGATATATGGCAAATTTTTCTCATTTATTAAACCAAGAGTGTATTTAATAGCAGTGTACTTGAATTTTGAGATCCTTGATAGATAAATTTAACTTAAGTATAATATTAAATATACATAAAGTAAATGGACATGGAATATAATATTAACTCAAAATTTTACTTATGTATATGTAAATGGTGTCATACTAACACAGACGGATGTAGTAGTGGATGGCCTACTAGCTGGCTCTGTAAATGTAAACATAGGTTGAGTAAGATCAAATAATGCACTTGTGTATTGTGATGATGAAGACACCTCCTATAACATAAAAATTACATATATATTATTTAATTAATGTGTGAATTAATTTTTAGATTTTAAGTTTTCAAATATATCGTAAATTTAACATGAAATTTATATAAAAGATACTTACATGCGTGTAGTGACCGACGTGTGAAAACCAAATGTGCCTATCAAAAACTCATCACTCAAGAGTATACCATCCAAGACCTATGAATCACCATCATTATCATTTGAAGGTCCAGTGCATATAACACCTCAAGATCTATAGGTGTGGGATTAAGTGTGAACACTAGGTGGAGTATCTCCAGCATCAGTCTTTAAAAGCCTACTCGTATACTAAACGAGTGCATCAGTAAGTGCATGTAGAGTATTGATATCCATGACCTCCTTCACTACATATGGAATTTTGGGATGAAGCACTTTTTGGGTAGGGATCCTTAAAGGTTGATTAGGTGCACGATGTGCACCTAGTCGATCTTACATAGAGCCTTTCCCTTGGCCCTAAAACTCACCATAGTCAAAATAGTTTGGAATCTTGTTGAGGCCAAACTCACAATAGATTTTCCTCAAAAAATACAATGGGACCTTATGGTTTTTACATTGTGGATAATCAAACAACATCCACCAATGGTCCTAAAAATTAGCTTTAATCAAGTTATGTTAGCATTGATGGATAGGGGAATGCTTAGTGGTAAGTGCAAATGGTGCATTGGTGGTTAGGTTGATGAATAAGGCACAAATTTTATCTTTTGTTATATATTTATTATTTACCTTGTATGCTAACAATTTGTCAGCATAGTAAGCCCCACATGTATCCCCATACAATTCTCATCTATCAATTTAACTTGTTATTGAGTCAACTTGACCTAATATCGACTCTAGGGTATTGGCTAGATAGGTGCGGTGGGTGTTGGGTCCCTCATTCTCCTAATCATTTACTCAATCTCAATTGTGTTTTCTATTATATGCGAAGCTATATCCTCTTGACTACCTGCGGGATCTTGTGGAACTATAGGAGGAATAGGAGGGTTAGGCGAAGGGTTAGGTAGAGGGTTAAGTAAAGGGTTAGGAGGAAGGTTAGCAAGGTGTCCTCTTACACTAGAGAGAGCTATTTAAAAAAAACATAATTTACCAATCAAATAATGTAAATAATAAAAACTTACAAAAATTTAGAGTTATGAGGTTTAGTTTTTTTATCACTTACCTCCTCTTTATGGTGGCATCGTCGATGTGATGAGGTTTTTAGATTTACAATGAAGATTGTATGGTAGCACAACAAGCAGATCAAAATGTGATCATGTGATGGCATAAAACAAGTAAAAATGCAAATGAGACATTTAGGGGGATCAGGTAGGTTTTAAGTGTTAAAAATGCATATGCATTTCTAGTGCTAGAATGTGTACGTGTTCTTAACACTAAAAATGTGTACATGTTATGGCTTGGTATCCTGAGCCTAAAATTCAAGTAACATGTATGAATTATGTTCATAACACGTACATGTTGCAGGAAATGTCCACAAAATTGTCCTCCAACTCTGTGAACATACCCAAAGACCAAATTAAGATGACTTATTTTGATGGGGAAGAAATTAAAAATTAAAAACAAATGTTAAAACTGGTTAAAAACCAATATTTGTTAAAAAAATAACACATTTTTACAAATATTGGACCAAAAAAGAACATGAACATAGGGTGAGGAGAGTTGAAAAAAATAAAACAAAAACCAAATAAAAGTATTCAGAAGTAACAAAAAAAGGAAAAAGTTAATGATATTGCTATATTTAAAATCAACATCCAAGAAGTCAAAAAGACACTATTAGACTTATAGGTGGACATAAATGTCCTTCCCCAAAACACTTGGGAAACACTCAAAAAATCACAATTGCATGCAATAACCTATGACATTGTTATGGCTGATGGAACACCCAAATCATTGATAGGAACACTTATAAATGTCTAGGTTAATTTCATGAGGATTAACAGAAATGTTGATTTTGAGGTAATTGATATGCATGATACAGGGTACATGACATTACTAAATTTATAATGGTTTGTATATTGCCATGGTATTTTAAACTCTAAAGAATAAAAAATCACTTTTGAAGGTTATGGATTAGTAGTACACTTTCCTTTGAAAGTTGGTAGGAGTGTTGCATGGTCATAAGAGTTATGGCTAGATGAAGGTGAGAGTTACTTTGATGAACTCTCCAAAGAATATAAACTAAATAAAATATCAAAAAATTATGATGACCATGAACCAAATGATGAAGGATAGGTAATACTTAAAATTGAGGAAGTAGAAACAGCGTCCGATTAAGACATCAAGGCCCAGTTATATCAAGAACCATAAAAAAAGTGTTATAAAAGTGTGTCATATGAAAAAATTACAACCCCATAAAAATGAGTTTAATGTATTAGATGATAAGACACCATGGAGATTAAAATTATACTTCATTAAGTGAGCTTCTCACACAAAATTGCCTAAATTTAGCAAAATCAAAGATGTAGAAGACTATCTATAATAAATTACTAGAGTGTTTTTCCCATAACACATAAGAATGAGGGTTATTGATGGTATAATGACTATTACTACCAAAAAGTGGTGGAACATGCATAAAATCATGATTCTAAATTGGAAAACTTTTAGTATCCTAATAAAAATAAGGTTCATGAAAGTAGAAGGATACTTTAAGGAAATACAAAGATATGCAGGCACAACTAACCCCAAACACATATTGAAAATTGTGACAAATAATGGATAGGAAAAGGATAAATCAATAAAAGTCTTTGGGCATAATTACTTTATTGGACTCTCGAAGCATATATAATAACTTTGTATATGATCCAAGAAATTCATAAAGTGACCTATAAATGGGAGAGCCTCAAATTGATTTTTTGTCACAATTTTAACTTTTAGGACCTGCATACATGAATATGTCAGGCATTACATATAATTAAGACATTCTTATGTATACCATATCATAGCATAAAGGAATAAATTGGTAAATTGAAAACTGAAGAAACAATAATGGGTCACACAAATGACTAAGAACCTATTGGAACAATTAATAAAAGAATACAAAAAAAAAAGGAGAAAATCAATAAAACGCAAAGTTGAAAATAAAATATATTATATAAAACTAAAAAAATAAGAAGTAGATGATGAGGAGGATAAACTTGAAAATATAAAAATTGAAATAGAAGATGGGGAGAGGCAACTAATCGACATTGTGGAAGATAAAACACATTATTTCAATAAATCTCTGAAGATAAGGGAATAAAGTATAGTCGAAGAGTGAAACCCTAAGAAAGTATAGCATGGTTTCCACATTTTCACATTTTAGATTTCAGTGGGGGCATGTTATGGAAACATGTTCTCCACACTTACACCAGTTATTAGATTATCCAAATTCAGTGGGGGCATGTCCTAGAAATATGTCCTCCACACTTAAAAATTTCAAATTTGATCAAATTTCACAGTTATATGATTCAAATACATATTTGTGGCAGCATTCTATACATTGGTACATTATTATACCAATATTTTAGCTTGAGACATATATGAGGTGAGTATGCCATGCAAAGAGCACCTAAAAATGCAAAATCAAATTAGTTTCTAGATTTCAAATGCTACTATGTACTATTTTCATACCCAGGATGAACTTTTACGGACTTTCATTTTGCCAATATACTACAATAGTTGGTTCACCTTTTAGAAGGTTGAGGTGATTAAATCATTCAATCTTACCAAGTTTATAAGTTAGATTTGATTAAATCATCTAACTTAACCAAATTTATAGGATGGAGTGATTAAATCATCCATATTCACCATATATATAGTGTGATTTGATTGGATCACTCACACTCACCATGTTATAAGTATTATTAGGTTGCACGATTGAAATAAGCTTAATGCTCATGTGGCAACTCACCTTTTTTCCAAGGTTGAGGGCATGTGTCCTCCAATATCTATATATGTATGCACTTGTAGGTTTTAAAATTGTCCTAAAATCAAATCCAATGCTTCATAATAAAGCATCTATTCTAATCAAATTATCAAAAATCAAGATGGCTGCATCGATACACAGGTGTACTCATAACCTTGCTCTCTTTAATTTAAAGCATTTCAAATTCTTCTAATTTTAGATTTTAGATGTTGATTATATATTGTAACATACTCTTGGCTGTAGGTCATTCACCAACAAAGCACTCAAGTTGGGCTCACGTAAAAAAATAGTGTGAAGGTACGCATTTCTTTCCTTTAAACTAGTAATTTCATTGTTATATTAAAAGGGGGGATGTAGACACTAAATCTGAATTATATAGCATCTCAATCTTGTATACTTGGAAAATACTTGTCATGGTTGTATCTTTAAGTTCTAAGACCTTCATACTAACAAAAGACTCGCATTCACTATCTTTTTATGCCAAATTTATTATCTCTTAGTCCGACCATATGTTATTCTGATGACCAGGGCTTCTATATTGTGCCAAATGCTTTAAACTTGATCATTATCCTTCTTTGCCAATTTTAGACATGTACCTATTTTCTAGCTTCCCAAACACTAGTATCCCAGCTAGACACTTGTATTAATACTTGTGTCACTTTTCCAACTAAGTTTCTAGTGCCCAAAAGTCACCCAATTTGAAAATGTAATGTATTCTTATGGTTGACCTAAGTGATTTAGTACAATATGTTTTCAAAATGGAATGGTATATATACAAGATGATCATCCCTCATTCAATTCTCACCTAGAAAATATCAGGAATTCACAAGGCAACTTACCAAGAAGCACTCAATCAAGAATTCAAGTGAGCAAACATGCCCTATTCATCCCTATTTCCATATCAGTCATGGGAGCAGTATTCCTATAGGCCTTAAGTATGGAAGGGGAAACCCATGAGCCATATTTTCCAAGTTACAACCTAGATCATTGTATGTACTTTCTTATCACACATTGTATCCTTATGCACACACAATCCAACACATAGGGGAGAACTACATAAGTATGAAGCCATCTTCAGAGTATTGGATATGAAGGTAGTGCCCATTGACAGATAAGTCCTTGTGGTAATTCGACACCATGTGCCCACTAACCTATTTTTTCTATAGTCACTCCAAGGGTGAGGAAGCTAGGATTTGACCATCTGATGAAGAGTGACAGCCTGTGTGCATGATTTGAATGCATCAGAGGAAAGGTGATAAAAATTTCAAAAGACTAAAGTTGGTTACATTCAGATCCAATAAGCATTTTGCACAGGACACATGCATCTAATTCAAACACCAACATCGACATAATTGTTCATATATGATGCAAGCATTTGAGGCCACAAAGTGCAAAATTCCATAATCTGATGACTATTCCAAGATCCTATTCTAGTCCACTTCCAACCTATTTTAGCCCAGATCTGCATGTGCGTAGTAAAATAGCTAAGTACTCTTATTTTTAATTTATTGCAATATCAATCAATAGATGTACTTTCTATTTTAGACATATCTCAATATTTAAATCCATAATATTATTTATATCAGTTTTCAATTAATTATCCTATTATATATCTGTTTATCACCCTTGTACTTATTCATTTCTATAATCTTAACTCTAGATAACCATATCAATCAATTTAGGATTAAACATGAGTTCTAAAACTGGGGTAAAATGTTCCCCTTTGCCATTGCCCCTCCCCCGATCTAAGAAAATTTATAAACTGTATAAATGAAGGTAAAATGAAAAAAAAAGGTTACAAAATACTCACCAAGAGTGTTTGATTGGCCAGTGTGGTTTCCACTCGAGCTCAATCTGGTTTGTGGTAGAAATCCTCTTTGTTCACCCATAGTTTTTCTCTCTTAGAGCTTTGTTTACAAAGTTAAAAGGTAATAATGAGATAAGTTTATATTTTTACCTTCACTTTTTATTTATATATGTTGGATAAAAAATAATATTTTTATGATACTAGCCTCTTATCATTACTTTATATGCTTATCAAATTGCAAGAGATATGTTAGTTTGTGCAAATGTGTCAGCTAATGTTGCTATAGGGTGATGTTAGAGCATGATTTTCATCAATGTTGGGTACATTATCTTCTTATTGTGTAGATATTATCGATTTATTTATGATTTCTAATGTTTTATGTCATTATCCATAAGTTTTATTGAGATTCAATTATCGTTCTTTGCATGCTCTTCTTGAGTTTTGAAGGGGAGAAACCATACGTATATTTATCTATTTTTTTACTCTTAATTATTATTGATGTTAGTGTAAATAAGATCATATGTGATAACGGGGATTAAAGGCTCAACATTGACAAGGTACTTCACTTCAATTCCCAACAACTCTAAGACATAATTGAGAGGTGGTGGTTGGTTTGACTCTAGGATATCCATGCTTATGTTTAGATGTGATTAGATGTCACATTGTTTTAAGTGCTTCAAATTTTTCTAGCATTTTTGTCATTTGGAGTTGACTCATGCATATGAAGAAAAAGAAATATTTTTTTTTGGTAGGATTCACATGTACATTGGAGTTCATTGCAAGAGTTTTAGGGGCACAAAATCTTGTATCCATACCATGTTTGTTGTAATTTGATATATATGCTCACACACATCAAAGTGGGATAAAATGTAGACACCTAAGAATGACCTCTATGCATTTATTAGTCGTTAAATTGTATAATTTTAAGGTGCATGTGTATTTTTTAGTTATTGGTCCAAATTAAGAATTATTGGCACATTTTGTATTTTATCATCATGTCCCCCTTTCTTCTCTCTTCCCTATCTACTCTTGATTTCATGGTGTGGTGACCTTCCTAGAATAATACACTTCACATTTTTAGGGTTTTTTATGGTCCCAATCAGTTAGGGTGCACCCAATATTGTAGATCTATATTTTTTATTTTTTCGGCCATTTGATGTCAGTGTACATGCCAATAAGGCCCTGGTTTAAATTCAAGTCATCTATAAATACACATGTATCTTAATGCATTTAAAGATCTAAAGATCATCTGGAAGAGCATCTAGCTTCTTTATTCACAACAATCTAATGAGCATCTACAAATATTTTAGAAAAATCAAACAATTGTTAAAGCATTCAGTGTAGCATTAAAGTTCTCATGAGTAACACATTGCATTACACTGGTTTTCCTTACTAATGAAATATACCATTGTGGGGCCTAACAAATATCAAGATAACTCAACTATTATTTGGGGTAATGCATGCCCTAAAACACAATTTCTTTTCTATTTTTCATGTCTCATTGCCCAATCAAGGCAAAGAGAAGAAGTGCATTTTCTTAATGATCGAAACGAAGTTTCCAAAAATTGAATGAAGTATTTGGAACCCTAGATCTAATGAATGTAGTAGTAAAAAAAATTTCCTCCCTATTACTTTCTAGAAACGTACAGTATATAGTTTTGGTGGTTAGAAACATTCAGTTGATGGTTTTGAAAAAGCCTTCCATTTGCCATGAGTTTTCAGAGTTATTAACATCTTGTCACAAAACACGAATTCCCCCGTTAAACTTCGATGATTGTCTCTGAATCTCCTAATATTCAAACTACATTCCTAAACCCTACTTTTATCTTTGCTATTCTAGTTTTGAAAAATCAATTATTTCTAATTTATTAATCTACACTATTCAGACCTAAATAATGTTTATGTATATTTATATTACAATTTAATTAAATTCCATTTGTTCATAATACATATCTTTAAAACTTTACCATTGTTTTCAAAAATTGACCATATAATAATCCTTGAGTATATTTTTAATAAATAAACCTTTTTTTCTAAAATTTTAACCTTGATTATATTTTTATCATATAATAATCCTTGATTATATTTTTAATAAATTGACATTTTGATTATATTTTTAATAAATTATTTTTTCATATTATTTTCCAAATTTTATCATATAAAAATTATTAATTATATTTTTAATAAATTAACTTATTAATTATATTTTTAATAAATTAAACTCTTAATTATATTTTTTTTAAATAAATAAAGTTATACTATATAATAAGTTTTTATTGTATATTTAAATTATAAATTGTAATTTTTTTAATAAACTCGTCTCTTTTGTTATCTTTTATCATTTAATAAAATTTTATTATATTTTAAAACTATTAATTGTAATTTTAGTAAGTTGACTTTGGTATCTTTGAAAACATTTTTGATAAGTTGACCTTTTATCATATTGAAGCTTTATTAAGGGAGTGGACACAATAGTCATGTGCCCTAACTTTACACTTATGTGGTGCATAAATTATGTCACGCCAACATATAAAATTGGTATTGATGGATAGAGTAATGTGTCTACTTTCTGATTCTAAATTTTTGGCATCTGACATGGCAGTACAGACTTGTAGTTTCAATTGCCATACAAGAGGTCGTTATAGTGTCGTCTTAGAGGTCCAACTGATCGACGATGGTAACATCACTGACGTATATCTAAGTATGTGCCAAAAATTGATCATTTAAACTCCAGTTAATAGCATGCAACGCATGGGATGAATGCACCTAGTTCGAGGTGGCAAGGCATTAATGCCTCACCACCTTGTAATCAATACCCACTGCCCTGCATTCAATTTGATCATCACCATGCTATTTGACACCAACCTTCTCAAAACTTTGTCCCCACCAAACCATCACATTGCATGCACTTGCTATATGGAGGGTTTGAGAGATGAGATGATGGGAAGAGTAGTAGTTGATGCATGAGTGCTTGTCTTCGGTTGCCATCACTACATATAGGTGAGGATTTTTATACCTCGCTAAGGTTGTGAGCTAAATTGTTTTAAAAATGTTAATATGGCTTCGAATGTTTGTTAAAAAATAAACAATTTTATTTTTTGACTCGCATTATTCCTCACATTCTTAAATTGTAGTTAAATTCAATGTAGTCGATCTATGAATCATTCGGAATGAGTTATTTTGACTTACAAGTTTTAATAATAGTGTAAGGTTTTATTGTGCACTAGACCCTCACTACATTTTTAGCTAATAGCACTCAAACCCCACTAAATCTTTAGCAAATAGCGTGCAACCTACAAAATGAATACCCCTGGTTCAAGTTAACAAATCATTAATGCCTCAGCCTGACATTCAATTAGCCCATCATCGCATTATTTAACACCGACTTCTTGTAACTTCATCCCCATCAGGGCATCACATTGCATGTGTGTTGTTGAAGGGAAGAGGATATGGAGGGTTTGGGATATGAGATGATGGGAAGAACAACAGTAGTTGCATGAGTGCTTGTCGTCGATTGCATTCGCTGCTTACAGGTGAGGTTTTTAATACCTCGTTAAGGTTGTGAGCCAAAGAATTTAAAAAATGTTAATATGGCTTTGAATGCTTGTTAAAAAATAAATAATTTTGTTTTTTCTTTTTTCGCTTGTCATCATTCCTCGCATTCTTAAACTATAGTTAAATTCAATGTATTCAATTTGTGAATCATTCGAAATGAGTAATTTTGACTTACAAGTTTTAATGATAGTCTAAGGTTTTATTGTGAAGTAGACCCCCGCTAAATCTTCAACTAATAGCACTCAGCCCAGGTTGAGGTGATAAAGCATTTACACCTTCCCAACCTACATTTAAGACCTAGAGTTTCCCATTGAAGGAGCCCATACCCACGTTATTTCACACCGACCAGTTTATGTCTTTGTCACCATCACTTTGCAAGTATGTCATCGTTGAAGGAAAGAGCGAATGGAGAGTTTGTGCAAATGGTGAGATTTACCTATTTTCAAAGTGGTATTTGTTTTTGCCATTTCTAAGTGTTATTTCCCTGCTCTCTTTACTTCTTAGTGTTATTTGTCTACTCTCTTTACTTCTCAGTGTTATTTGTCTGCTCTCTTTACTTATGCCATTTCTAAGTGCTATTTACCTACTTTATTTGTTTGTTCTCTTTGCTTGTAAGTGATATTTCCCTGCTCTCTTTGATATTTACAGGTGAGATTTTTTATATCACTAAGTCTATTAGCCAAATGGTTTAAAAAATGTGAATATGGCTTGGAATGTTTGTTAAAAAAGAAGTAATTTTATTGATTTGTGTGAATTTTTCTTTGAATTCTCATACTATAGTCTATCTATGAATCATATAGAATGAGTAAGTTTTGTTTTATATCTACCCCACATAGACTTAAAGCAATAAAAAAATAGTATTCCAGGGTCATTTTTTTTGACCTTATGATAAACTGGGCTCACAAAAATGAATGGCCATTTAAAGTTAACTTTTGTAAGAGGTAGCTATTGTAATTTGGGTTTTGTAATTGTAATTCTTTATTATTACTAAATATGTTTACAATGAATAATATTGTAACAACAATCAATTGCATGAATGTAATTCATACAAATAAGCAGTTGATTTATTTGTACGAATTGTATTCATACAAATAACTTCTTGCCATACAAACCTTTATGTTGGGAATGCACGCATAGTGTTGGTCGAGCGCTATTAATTAAAGTTTTGAAGATACACTTTTAGCATCCACTTAAATTTATACAATTGTTTTTTAGGTTTGTGAAATGCACTGTGAAAACAATTTCTTGTTGACTATAAGAAGCAATGAAAACCACCTTATAATAAAGTGAATGCACTGGTGAGAACATTTTCTTGTTGACTATAAGAAGCACTTAAAGTCACTTTATAATAAAGGAGTTTGCGAAGAAAAATCCACTACTATAAGGTGACTTTCAATGCTCTTAATAGTAAATAAAAACCATCAGGGCTTCCATCAACATACCACTTCTGCGCTTCCCTTCAACAGAATGCATATTAGGGGGACAATTATTATGAATTGCATTTTTCAACAAATTTGTCATTACTATGAGTTTCTAGTTTATAATTATATGCAATTTAACACGTATATGGCTCTTCATTAGCAATGGATTTATAAGGGAGGTTTTTTAACCTCACTAAGACCATGAGCCAAAGTGTCTTAATGTTTGTAGTTAATTATTTCAATTTTATAATTAATTTTTTTATTCCAATTAAACATGAATAAAGTTGTAAGAAGAATCATTTACATAAATACAATTCTTACAAAAATGCGTTTTAATTTATTTGTATGCATTATTTATTTTCGTTAATCATCTATGAATTCAATACCAAAAATGTTATGCCAAAGTGAATCATAAAAGTATTAATAGGTGTGAAATGTGAGACATTTAAACTTCGTTAAGTAGGGCTTTTTCCATATTCTACATGGTGTGGCAAAGCAATATGCTATTTTGAATTGCATTCCTAAAAATGATTGTTGTTACAGTATTATTCGTGCCATCTCGCTGCTACTCAAACTTGATAATTCTGCCCCACCGAGAAAGAACCCCCAATCAATATACACCACAGCTACCTTATCAAATTCACCAAACTGGAATGAAATTGGGCTGTGACTACTTATAGAAAAACCTTACAGGATGATATCTATAGAAGTGAATTCTCTTTGAAATACAGACGTACCCGTCAATATGAACCAGGGGAAAGTCTACTCTTGTATTTTATATGTTCTGCTTCTGCGCATGACAACCATTGCAGAAGCAGCCTCTAATGAAAGAAGTATAGCAGGAAGAATTGCATTTTCTACTGGTGGGCGTTCACAATATGCATTCGACATCTATGCCCTCAATATTAGTTCTCCAAATCCCAAAGACGACCTCCTTACAGATGGGATTTCTGTGAATTACAATGGCCATTTTCTTGGACGTAGTGCAACTCGAGTATTATTGAACAAAGTGGGTACGCCACAGAACCAATCAGACCAAGTTCTGGCCTATGTTACTGAGAGGTATGGACTTGCCCAAATCTTTTTCAATTTTTACTCGAAAAATCTCTCCTTATATTCTTCCAAATCCATGGAATCTATATTTGGGATTAGCAATGTTAACAGAAGAGAGGCATTAGATATAACATTATTGCATAAGTGGGTGCCACTGAATTTTGCTAAGGATAGTGTGAATTTGGATAATAGTGTCTCTATGAAAGATAGGCCTATCATGGTGGGTACTAGAATTATCTATGTTTCCACACACCAGTCCTCTGGAGTGAAAAGGCAGAGCTGGGCTGCAGTTTATTCAACTGACCTCAGACTTCAGTACAGGGGAAATTCTAAAGCTGACTCCTGATGGGTTAAGCGACTTCAGCCCCAGTGTGTCCCCTTCCGGAGAATGGATAATGGCAGCTTCATTTGGGCATATTGGGTGGCATGGCCGAATCTGCAAACAGACCTCTACCTTTTCAATGCTACTGATGGCTCAAATCGCCAATTAGCAATAAGAAATGGTGAGTGGCCTTGTTGGGCTGATGAGCATACTGTTTTTTTCCACAGAAAATCTGATGATGGTTGGTGGAGCATTTACAGGGTCTCTTTGTCGGGTACCCTGGATCAGTTATCTCAAGATCGTGTAACTGGGGACAGAGTAACACCACTTGGTCTTCATGCCTTCACACCTGCTAGTTCCCTTTCTGGGGATTGGGTTGCAGTAGCCACCCGCAGGCCAGATACTGAGTACAGGCATATTGAAATCTACAATCTCACCTCCAACTCATTTGTTGAAATTACTCGTGGTATCTCACCACATTCCCATCATTTTAATCCATTTGTTTCTTATGATTCACAAAGAATTGGATATCATAAATGCAGAGGGCGTGCTTCAGTGTATAGTGAAGATGTTGATTATTTGAGAGTTCCTGTGATTGAGCATTTAAAGTCTCCTATCCTTGAGATTTCTCTCTTTAGAATAGATGGGGATTTTCCGTCATTTTCCCCAGATGGATCAATGATTGCATACATATCCAAGGAGGGTGATGCTATCTATGTGATGAGGCTAGATGGATCTCAGAAGCACAAAGTGTTCTCTGGTTTGGTATTTGGGTTGGCATGGGATTGGAAGAAAAATGGTGTCATCTATACAAGCCATGGCCCTCACTTTGCCTCCTTAAGTACCAAGGTTGACATCGTTTCCTTCAATGCAAATTGTATCATTTCTAGAGGAGAAACCGATCCTAACCCTTCATACAGGAAATTGACAAGTCAAGGAAACAATGCCTTTCCCTCTCCTTCCCCAGATGGAAAATTTTTGGTTTTTAGGTCAGGTCGCTCAGGATACAAGAACCTTTACATCATGGATCAGGAACAAGGTGAAGAAGGAGGCCTCTGGAGGTTAACAGATGGGCCTTGGACTGACACCATGTGTACCTGGTCTCCTAATGGAAACTGGATTGCCTTCTTTTCCCATAGAGATAAGCCTGGAAGTGGTAACTTTGCCCTCTACTTAATTCATCCAAATGGGACTGGACTGCAGAAAGTCCTTAACAGCAGTACATTGGGAAGGGTGAATCATCCCTGGTTCAGTCTAGATTCAAAGAGCTTGATTTTTACTTCAGATTATGCATGGGTTTCAGCAGAACCTATTTCAGTTCCTCACCAATTCGGACCATATGGAGAAATATTCATATCCAGTATCAATGGTTCTGATGTGCAGAGGCTTACTCACAATGCTTATGAGGACGGAACTCCATCTTGGGGGAAAATGGTCGTCTCTCCCTCAGATTTGACTGGGAAAGGTGAGAAATTGAGATGTGATTTTGTGGATGATAGATGGCTTAATGGCAGTGCAGGGGTTTTCAGCAAATGTAGATGCTGAGCAGTGAGAATTTTAGATCAGATGCAAGATAAGTGAAAATATAGCAGTTTTCCAATTACCTTTGACAGTGACGATGAAGAAATGTGGATATAAAGATTTGAAATATGTGAAATTAGTAAATTACTTGCCAAGTTCTGTGTGCATTCTGGTTAGAAACTTATACAAATTGGTAGCATGTAAGGCCATTAATCTGTCATATGCTCGTATAGTATTTACTGCCATTTTAAGTATTATGGCCAGGTGTAAATACTTGTATCCTCCTCTAGGTAGATGTTTTACTTTATTAAGTAAAAATAGGTTATATAATGCTCTGGTCATGGTGAAAAAAAGATGTCCATTGTTGTTCACGCCACTATGACTATTTGATTCATACTGTAAATGTATGACACAGTACTTATGTCCAATTGATATTAAAATATGATATGTATTTTTGTTACTTTGAAGGTCAATAAAGCAGTGTCATCTAACATTAGCATTTTATGTTAATGTGGGTTTTTAATGTTTTGCAATTAGTCAAATGTTACCAACTGATTTCCGATGAGGAGGAAGTCTAGGGCATAAAGTCAAATCACACCAAACACTTTTTTCTTCTCGAGAGAGAGAAACTTTTCATAATAATAAGTTTTCTTTCCGTTTCCTTGTGAGCCTTTGTTGATGTGCATACGCTACAGGATATATTTCTTCTTTCTTTAGTTACTTAGCTTTGTGTCTGGCATTGTGTCTGACATAGATTCCAGACTTCCCATTTTGAGGGAGTTTTGTGGAAATATTTTGGTTGTCAATTAAAGTTTTCCTAATCTTTCCAGGCTCATATGGATGGAAAAATAAAAGTTCTCAACTGCAACTTAGTTCATCCATTGTGAATCCATTACCAGCCTAAACAAAAGTGGAACAAATGTATGCATATGTTCAGTTTAGCCAAATTGTGCAACATGTCTCCACCTGATTCTCTTCGTTTGAGCCTTGAGGTATATTATGAGTTCCAACAAGTTGCACCTTATGGGTTTCACCTTAATAATTTTGTTCTATCACAGATTCACAAGGGAGCAAAATAAATGGGACGAAGTAGCAGATTTATTGATAAATTACTTAAAATCCATGCCAAAGTCCTCAGGGTTTTTCCCAGTACTCAACATAAGCAGAAGCAGATGCCTGATGAGCACCTTACAACTTACAAGGATTGGTTGTTATTTGACAAGCAATGTTTTAGAAACTCAGAATAAACCCGCCCTCTATGGACCATATGCTATCACACCAGCTGGTGGGCCAAGTGCATTTTGGTTGGATTTGCCAACCCATCTTGGCATTCTTGACATGGGAAATGTCAGCAACCTTACATGAACCACCACACTTGGAGGTAAGCAATTCTAGTAATAGATTGAGCTCCCACTATGCCAGATATGCCAACTTCTACTTGCTGACAATATGTTGTTGGACACGAACTCAAGCCTTATGGGCTGGAAGAGCAGCTTAACTTTCCAAATAAAGTGGTTCGCTTTCTTCACACTTCAGTAATTTTCCCATCTCTACAGTAATTTTCTCATCTCTACCACAATTCATTTAAGTAGGGAGAAAGTAATAAAACATGAGTGTTTCTTTTACCTAAGAGTCTGAAAGACATTGTCATGTGATATACTTATCCTCAAAATTTTATTAACAATGAATGAACTTCAAAGTTCTAACGGGTTTGCCGTTTATCATTAAATAAGACATTGGTCTAAATGCAGTTTTAGTAATTGACAACTCACTTGAGCATTCATGATTATGAATGTCAACAATTATATGGATTATGATCCACCACACCTAGAGAAGCCATTTCCAGTTTTATTATATATCCACCTGCCATTTTTTTGGATTATAAAATTCACTTGTTGAAGGTGAGCTGGGAGATACAAAATTTCAAGCTACAAGTCTGCAGAAATTACCACATACCTTATGAGGCAGTAGGGAAACTCCCCCAGCAAAGTGATTCTTTGCCTCCCAAATTTCAGTAGCAATTTCCCCATCTCCAACCCAAATTGGGTCATTTTAATCTCAGATGGAAGAAATTTGGTAAAACATTCCTGTACTTGGCACTAATATTTTATGCCAAAACTTTATTGCGGTAAAACATTCATGTACTTGGCATTAGTATTGTATGCCAAAACTTTATTTCTCGAAGTTTCTGTGATTAGTCAAAAGTCAAAATGTTATGTGTAATAAAGTAGAAATGCAACTGCTTGCAGTTTGGATTTAGCCTGCAACATAAATAAATGAAGTCATGCCATGAATTTGTCTTCATCTCTCTAGACTTTTCACAAGTACTAGTGTATTGTTTTTATTGTCATCATGATAATAAGTTTCTTCTAACCTTGCAGCTTACATGCACATGACCAATTCATTTATACTGTAAAGTTGCAAACTCATGACATACTGCAGTAACTATTGACTATATTACCAGACATGAGTTATACTATCTAGGTTAAGTATGCACCAGATGGAACGGTGCAGATCCATGCCCAAATCTTTAGACCTCAACTGGTCCATACGGTTCTTGTTTTTCCACCTGCATAGTCCCAGGCTCCAGCCTACCAGACACAATGTTCATCTCAATTTTCATTCTGAGCATTTGTTTCCAAAAGAGCAAGCAAATATGTATTCTTACTCTCAAGGAATTGATTCTAATTATTTACTTTGTAAGCATCTTCTTCCAATCTTGTGCTAGATAGATGTTAAGTGAAAGAATAAGATGCACGAAATCTTGGATGTTATTATTCTATCTCATTCCTCGAGGATCCGCTAGATAAATATTAAGTGAAAGAATAAGGTGCACGAAATCCTGAATGTTATTCTATCTCATTCCTCGAGTATCCGCTAGATAGATGTTAGGTGAAAGAATAAGATGCATGAAATTGTGGATGTTATTCTATCTCATTCCTGGAAGATCAGCTAGATAGATGTTAAGTGAGAGAATAAGATGCATGAAATCCTGGATGTTATTCTAACTCATTCCTCCAGGATACGAAGTACAAGCTTTGTGTGCAAAGTGGGTACAAGTAGAAATGAGCATCAACAGACTTTAGACGAGCCAAATTATATTATTTTTTTGCGAAATATGTCCTTAAAGGAAACAGTAAGAATCAGAGAATTCAGAGTTTGAAAGCTTCATAGTGGGAAATCTTGTCATAGACTTGACTAACCCAAGCGGCTCCATTGTTGAACCTCTCATTGAAAATCTCATTGAGTTGCCTGTAATGAATGGAATAGTTGCCGGTAATGAATGGAATCTCAGATCTTGCTTAGGATTGTTGAGCTAGGTTTTCAAGAAATTGTGCCTTGCCAGTAATGAATGAAATCTCGGTTCTTGCCTAGGATTGTTGAGCTAGGTTTTCAAGAAATTGTGCCTCGCCAGTAAGGAATGAAATCTCAGTTCTTGCCTAGGATTGTTGAACTAGGTTTTCAAGAAATTGCGAGTTGCCAGTAATGTGAATGAAATCCAAGTTCTTACCTAAGTTTGTTGTCTAGGTTTAGTGTGATGATTGCAACTCAGCCCTCTTTGCCTAATATCCCTCAAAGCCATATGGCAGAGTAAGATCCATAATCTCCAATCTCTGGTACGATGTAATCGGAGAATAACAAGGAGCTAAAAACCTGAATTTCCTCTAGGCTTCTAAACTTGGGTTATTTTCTGTTCAACCTTGAATGATAAATATTAATTTAAAATTGTTTTGTGTGGGCCCTAGCCAATGGCGGACCCTCCAAAAATTCTCAAAGGCCCACCATGGAGGAAGGCCAATGAGGGGGTTTGGAAATAGTTTTCAACCAGCAATTGACGCGCCTCGGTTAAAACCTCACTAGCTGCGTCATTGCCCCAAGCGCAAAGATGGATCCTTTTTTCTCCCACGCTGCATTATATAGCTTTTTCGGTATGGTATACATTCTCCACAATGTATGTGGGACTAATAAAAGAATAAAAATCGTTTCCCAAATTGCAATGGAACAATTTAAGAGCGTAATATTTTCAATGGATGAAAGTAACCGGACATGAAATAAAACAGGCAATGATTTTGGACGCATTTTGTAGTTCGAAAAATATAACATTAAATTTTTATTTTTATTTTTTTCATCAAGAAGTGTTTATATATTAATATAAAATAAGATATGGTGAGGGTTACAGAAAATTTCTCTGAAAAAGTCAAAAAAGTGGTTATAAAATGGCCACACCGAAAAATTACATCATATTAGTTGTCAGCAAAGCAAAGAAATCAAAGTACAAATAGCATTGACGAGAATAATTAAAAAGCAGCAGCAAACATGGACGTTGAGGGACGGAGAGGAGACGGCGGACCCCAAGTTTTATCACCTATCCTCCCATGACAGAGGGATCCCCGTCAGTAGGTAAGGGCTCCCAACCAAAGTTTTTGCAAAGTTTCATTTTGATTTCTTTCAGGGGAAATAGCTAGACCCAGGTGTGGGAATTTGCTTTGGGGACGTAGACCCCAACCTCTATTATCACCATCTTGGGACGGAGGAGGAGATCCCCAGCGCCAACCATCACCTCCAGATCAGGGGGAACCAATCGGACCACCACGATGAGAAGAAGACCAACAAGGTGGTGATCATTGTGGAGAGTAACTCTTTCATCTGGATCTAGACCAGTCTCGTCTTGGCCCACATCCTCGTCTCCAAGGAGGTGAAGGATGTCGCGAGGATTCAGAGGGTTCCCGACTAACCGCACACAAAGCATTTCCTCAATATATTACTTAAAATTTAATATACATTTTTTTTTAATTTAATATTAAAACTATTTTTTAAATTTATTTAAGATTATAATATTTGAAAAATTCTTTGTTTCGTCAATAGACTAACAACCTTTCTACAAAATATACCAAATATAAAAAAATTAATTTAACATGTTATTTCAAATAAATGCTTTTTTTTAAATGAAGAACACGATTATGGGGTCTCCAAATGATAAAATATTGTGTAAGGATAAATAAAATATATTTTTTCAAAAATATATATATAAATGGTGTAAAATAAAGTGATTTTGTTTTTAATATATTTTAAGAAAAAAATTATTATCTTCCTCTACATACAAGGATATTGCATTGATTTCTCTTTTTTCACATGTATAATTTCACTTTATTTTATAAGGACTCAAAAATAACCTCTTAACATTTATTTCGTATTTTTTATACACATTATGTATATTTATTTATATTTAGGTGAATGGTTTAAATTTGTTATTATTGAAACATTATGTTATTATTGAAACGTTACAAAGCTTGAGCCCTAAATCATCTTAGCAAATCTTTCATAATGTTTTAAAATTATGGTGATTCATTTATCCTTCCTATTTTTAATTGTTGAATGTTGATTATCTGTACCAATTTTGCCAGAGTTTTAATTTGTTCATTTAAATAGACAAATGATTTAGTTCATTTAATCAAGTACTTATCAATCATTTTATCAATAACACACTTGGTGTACTTTGGTAGCATTATTACTATCATACATTTTATGTTTATAGACTTACAATTTCTCTATACACTTTGAGGGTTATGACAAAGAAGAGAAAATACTAACCATATATACATAAACCCCTAAACCAAACCCTTTCCAATTTCAATATTGCATGTTTTTTTCATTTCTGAGAGTTAGAGGTAGAAACACTTGAAATTAGCGCAAAAGATGACAACTTGGAAATGGGATAATAGAACTGAAAAAGTCACATCACATATTACAGGGCTTGTCTAGGATCATTTGTACGATCCTAATATTGACCAAGATTGTTTGTACAATCCTAACATTGTTGTATATTAAACCAAAACTCAATCACCAAACCAGGTTGGGCATTCGCAAATTGATGCAGACAACTCATATTGCAACAACATATTTAGAAATGATGCAAAACACTTGTTCATCCAAGTGACAACTACTTTAAAAGCCAAAATCTCTCATCTCCTCTTATGCTTGATTGTGTAGTTAATTCGACTTTGTTTATTATATTTTATATGTTGTATAGTAATTAATTTGAGGTAGGCCTATTTTTATGCATACATTTTAGTGAACCCCGACTGTCTTACACCTCCTATTGTGTGATCTTTTGGTGAATCTATTTTGTGCATGCCAAAGACCAAATATAGGTGGCTACAACAAGCAATCACAATTTTAGGAGGAAAATAAGGGTTTGAATATATAATTTTAGAAATTCAAAAGAACTTAAGGATTAGAATCAATAAAATTTAACAAAATGTGTTATATGGCTTCTAGATCTAATAGCATGCAATGGATTAAATCTTTTAATAATTAAATAAAATTGTGTTTAACATTGGGGAAGAGAAAACAATTAACCTTAAGTGAATTAAGAACTAATACAAAATTGATGCAAGAGTTAAGGGCATTCAAGACAATGCAGGTTAACCAAAGTGATATAAATAAATGAATTTAAATTAAATTACAATAAATCATGCACAAATCATTTAACTAGGCTAAAACATACGCAAAACATTAACTAACTTAGCTATTTAATTTTAAAAATCAGAGAAAGGGAAATACATGTAAGGTTCAGATATGTATCTTGATTATTGTGAGATTGGGTATCAGACGTCAAGATCAGATAGTGAAAATATGCATCTGAAAGCAATATAAAGATGGCCCAGAAAATTTGTGTCAAATAGAAATTTTTTTCTAGATTGTGCAGATGTTTTGGATAGTGTATGTATCATACAAATACTCTAGATGATGTTTGGACCGTACTGTAATGATCTTGATATTCAATATATGCAGAAACACCCATAAGGTAGGGAAACACCATATAATACTCATTTAGGAAGGAATAACTCCAAAAAGTCTCTTCGAGGGGACAACCTCCAATATCCTCTTACAATAGAATACTCAATGCTTACTTGATATCTTTACCATGATAATCATCTCCTATATATATACATCTATCTAACCCATGGATGGGTAACCTCCTAATCCTAGTGTAGGCCGACCATTAGCCAATGTACTACTTCCACAAGTTACTATATTATCCTAATATATTTAACTAAGGGGATGTGTGCCACATGTCGGCATCTTCATCAACCCATATACATCAATATATCATATCCCTAGGAACATAGCATTACTTCCCTCTTTGACATGTTTCGTCCTCGAAACATAGGAAGAAACCAAATAATGAGTGTGCTTCAAATCATTGCACACTTGTCTCCAACCTCGATCATCTAACCATCCATATGTGATCTTGGCAGGTGATAGCTCTCCAAGCTTGTTTCCAAATTCCCTTGTGCTTCTTTGTTTGCGTTTATGATCATAATTATACTGCTTTGGTGTCCAATCATAATTATTCCTCTTTTTATTTCATGTACCATATTCTGTTGCGCTACTCTGATTCCAACCATGACCATAGTAGGTATTCTTCCATTCATAGTCATAGTGATTTCGCCATTCATTCCATGTGCCATAGTATTTTTTCTTTGGATTCCATGCATATCCATAATGTTTGGAAATTTTATTTCCTGTATAGACAAAATGATTGTTGTTATGACACTTCCTCACCTGGTTCCATGATTGTTTCCTCTCATGATGATGTGGGTGTCTATATACCTCAACCTTTTCCAATACTTTGACCTTATCCACCTTTGCTTCTACCTCTTCCACATTTTTCTTCTTTGTCTCTTGAGTAAATGAAATGCTCATTTGTAGTGTGTCTTTATCTATATCATCTGAATCTTCATCATGATCTTCATCACCTATTTTAATCTCATCCTCATGATTTACCTGGATTGTTATTGGTGTCTTTTTCACTATGATATCTTGTAAAGTGATCTTCTTTTTCTTATACCAAAACTTCATGAACTTTTTCTGAACATTAATATTCATTGTTCCCAAAGTCTCTAACCATGGATATCCAAGAACTATATCCACATCATCCATATCCAAAGCATAAAAATCTGAATGCAAAACATATTTTTCCATAATGAGCTTTAGATCTTCAAACATTGAAATATTCTTACCATCTACTTGAACCTCTTTGATATTCTTTGCTTGAACATGTAAATGCTTGGACACATTCATGTTGATGAAGTTATACTTACTGGTAGGGTTTATGGACACAATAACCCTTTTCTTTTGAATGCATCCATGAAATTAAAAAATTAACTCAGATTTCTTTGGAGCCAAATAATTTGAACCTTTATCATCATCATCTTCTTCTTCTTCTTCTTCTTTTATTACTTCTTCTTCTTATTCTTCTACTGATTCTTCTATTTTTTCTTCTTCTTTTTCTTCTTCTTCTTCTTCTTCTACTGCTTCTTCTTTTTCTGCTTCTTGTTTTATAGCCCATCGATCTAAAAATATATGTTTCATTTCTTTCCATGAAGAAAACCTTTCTGTACAGCTCAATTGATCAAACCAATGTAGTGCATGCCCAGACAAAAAAGGAATTAATTGTCTTTGCCCAAAAGTTTTTCTAAAATGATTCTCCAAAAGGAGCCACCATTCTCTAGCATCCATATCATCTTCCCCTGAAAATTTTTGCAACTCCATGATCCACAAAAAAAATTAAGGTTCATGAAACCCTAAAATGTCAAAATCGATCCATAAAATCGCAAAAAATCACTCCAAACAACTCAAAAATTTTGAATTTTTGACTGTACTTCTCTTATATCGTCTTACATCTCCAGTAAAAATTTTGAATAAAAATTCCTTATATTTCAGAAGATATAGCAAAATTATTATAAACCCTAAAATAGCAATAACTCCCTCAAAATGAATCAAAAAATCTTGATTTTTTTACTGTGACTTATTTGAAATATTATCCATATCCAGTAAAAAAATTGTGAAAAAATTCACAACCAATAAAAATTTATTGATGATTCAAAAACAAAAAACTAGGGTTTCGCTCCACAAATTGCCCAAATCGAAGCTCTGATACCACTTGTAATGATCTTGATATTCAATATATGCAGAAATACCCTTAAGGTAGGGAAACACCATATAATACTCTTTTAGGAAGGAATAACTCTAAAATGTCTCTTCGAGGGGACAACCTCCAATATCCTCTTACAATAGAATACTCAATGCTTAATTGATATCTTTACCATGATAATCATCTCCTATATATATACATCTATCTAACCCATGGATGGGTAACCTCCTAATCCTAGTGTAAGCCGACTATTACCCAATGTACTACTTCCACAAGTTACTCTATTATCCTAATATATTGTACCCATATAACTAAGGGGATGTGTGCCACATGTCAGCATCTCCATCAACCCATATACATCAATATATCATATCCCTAGGTACATAGCACGTACGAACACTCTGGATAGTGTTTGTATCATACAAATGCTCTAGTTGATGTTTTAACCATATGAACATTGTAGACAAAATTACAAATGAGTCAATTTTTTTTATGAGTGCACTTGTCTGGTTTTGGGTTTAAAAACATGGTTCATAATTATGCATCTTTGCTTCAATTACTTGCAAAAAAATATTCTTCTTGTCCTAATTGGGAAACACTGCCTATAAAAAAGTAACAAAAATAAAATGAGTTATTGGTTTTGTGTTACACCAAAAAATAATCAAATTATATTGATATTTATTAGACCTCTTAATGGTATGTTATATTAAAAATAATGTACAAAAGATTATAGTGATTCATCAATTTAACAAATTAATGTTGAGCAATGTGTCTCTAACATGAACTTTTGGACTTCAATGAATGTTCTAATGAGAGTTTGTTTTTGTAATGTCCTTACCCAGGATATCTGACCAAAACTTGCAATGTTTATGATTTCTTAATTGACAGACATTTCATCAAACAATTTACAGAAAGTGTACCACACAATATTTTTTGAATAAACCGTGCAATATCAACTGCAACTACAATTTATAATCTTGTACTGAATTCATAGGCCTTATATCATGCAATTTCTCATAGGGACATTTCATCAAACACTTTATACACAATCTATTATGAAGTATTTTTTGAGTGTATGTGTTCAAAATAGCTGAAACTATAATTCTAGATCATAAAATCATCACAATATTCAAAAAACTCATACAGACATTTTTTCAAACAGTTGGCACCTTCTTATTGAGCTGTAAATGATTACGATGAATAATAGAGATTGTTGTTCTATAAAATCATAAGTATGTACATGTAGAATATTTGATTTCTAACCTCCACAATGGAGTGGAAGTGTTTGCATAAGTGTTGGGTTGATATGAGGATATGAACAATAATACCAAACCCTTATCCAATTCCAAAAACCCTTCCAAATAACAGTATGAACAAGTATGAATATGTAGATGGGCAACCAGCTTCAAGTCACTAGAAAATGCTCTAAATAGGGTTGTGGCTACACTTTGATAGGTTGCAACTTACTTCAATGAAGACTTATAAAGCCTTTATCCTCACAAAATCCCAATGACAATATATATTGGAAGCACCTAGTAATGGTAGGGTTCAAAACCCTCACAAAACTCAAAAATAATTGATTTTAAATCCCCAAATAAATTTAAGTTCAGCACAAATCCCAACTAAAAATAAATTCTTCCTTCAACACAAAATATCAAACCAAAATATTCAACTCACCTATGAATCTTAGATGAATCCACCTCTACATCCATTTCTGCACAAATTGTGACCCTGAATGAGTCACAGTATATTGGCTAGAGAGGATCTTTCACCACTGAAACCAATCTCACCTTAGGGTTTCGTCTAAGACATAAGAGATGAACAATGTTCAACCTCATAGAAAAAACAAGGTTTCATAAAATATTCAACATATCCAACAATGAGCCCCAACACTTCTGGAGGGAATTATGCAATTTAAAAATATAATAATTCACTTTTTACCCTCACAAAGATCTTTTTGAAATAATAATAACATTTCACGTGCAAAGGCCCCTTATCCAAGCGTCCAACATTTTACAACATTTAATCACTTTTCCAATGAGTTATTACACTAAGTTGTCCTTTTAATTATTTCTCAACATTAGTGAAATATTAATTCATGTTATGTCCTTAACCTATAGTGCGTCTAGGGATATGTGTGTCTGACTTGTGGCTTACACATATTCATATTAGTTTGTTACATTTTTTGATATTCTTAGATGGTCGGCCTATGAAATAATCATGGCAAAGTAGAGTATATATAAGAGGTAGTTGTTAGTCTTTTATCATCATATTGTGAATTATGTTCTTATTGCGTTGTTGTGGAGGTTGCCCCCTCGAAATAGCTCAGTCATAATATTCAAGTATTCTAATCTTTCATCTGTTGTTGTAGATATGTTTATTCTGCTCTTAATTCTTTCATATATAAAACATAACTTGTGATCTGGGAGGAAATGATTTTTTTTGTCATAATTTTATTCATGAGGTTTTTTACAAAAAAAAAAAAAAACTAGTTTTTATGGGTAAAAAAATAAGTCTAGATTTTTTTTACTTTGTGCAAATTAGCAACCATTGGATTCATCTCTACAAGATGATCACAATGGTATATTCTATTGGTACACTTTTTCAAGTCAAAAATTTTCACCCTTATGCATAATAGTAATAGTTGGATTCATCTCGGTAAGATGATTGTAACAGTGTATTCCACCGATATATTTTTTTGGGGTTGAAACCCTCCTAGGGTTTGTGCATGGCTAGTCCAAACACTCACAGATGTGAAAAATGGCAAAAAATCCAAAAAATCGTCACAAAGATGACATGGAATCTAAAACTTATGATCCGCATATTTCAGAAGTAGTTCAGCAACTTAAGTCAAAGTTACAGGGCATGGTGAAAAAAGATTATTTTGATACGGTTCAAGGGGACATTACAAGTTTGAGAGGGGACTTGGATAGTGTGAAAGATCAATTACAACAAATATATGGGTAATTGGCCAACTTGACAACTTAGCCATTGCAAAATAATCCTCCACCACTTCAATTTGGTTATCCTACTCCAAACAATATCAGAACCAATTCTGGCCCTAAGTCGATGTTGTCAAAAGTGGACCTGCATAAGTTTGATGGTAATGATCCACTAACTTAGCTCACTAAAATTGAAAATTTATTTGATCTACATCAAGCTCAATTTTCGTAAAAAGTGGTTATGACCTCTCTTTATTTGGAACTTGAGCCATTCATTTGGTATTGTTGGTTGTGTGTTCAAAAGAAAAAGAAGGATGTCCCAGTTTCATGGTCAATATTTTCTGAGGAGTTATAGCTCCACTATCACAACAATGTCTCTAAAAATTACTTTAGTTAGCTAGCCAAGTTGCACCAAATTGAGACTGTCAAGGACTACATTCATCAATTTTAAAATCTCTCCTTACGTGTGGCAGACATCACTGAGAAAAATCTGACCTATTTTTGAGTGGTCTCAAAGATAGCATCCAATTAAAAGTTTGCAAGTTTCATCCTAGTACTGTATCTGAGGCCATATCAAAGGCACACATAGTTAAAGAAAAAGAGTTGATCAGACAAAGACCTTTCACTAATGTTCATGAACACACCTTTTTAGCACTATCGTTTCATCAGCCTACCAGATTGATACCTCAACAAGTGGAAGAAAAGCATGTAAAAGGTTTGTGTTTTCACTGTGATAGCAAATGGAGCAAAGGGCATTGATGTGCTAAAAAGAATTTTTACATTGATGGTGTCAATGATGAGGAAGAAGATAATGAGACTTTAGGGGAAGGGTTAGAAGAACCTGAGGATAAACCTGAAGATTCTCGACCTACTATTTCCTATCATGCACTTTCAGGTATTAGTAATCCTTAAACTCTTAAGGTGGTGGGGATCTTGAAGAAACAAAAGGTGACTGTATTAATTGACTTTTGGAGTACACATAACTTCATCAATAGTAAGTTGGCTACTCATTTGAATTGTTTCATTTACCCAACTCTAGAATTTTAGGTCATGATTGCAGATGGTGGTATGGTCAACTGTTCTAAAAAATGCCATAGTATTAAGCTTGCTCTAGGAAACTATTTGTTAGATTCTTTTGTGTTTGCTATTCCCATGAGAGGAGCTGACATTGTTTTAAGAGTGCAATGGCTCACCACTTTGGGCACTATTGAGATGAATTTATAAAATTATTCATGAGATTCCATTCAGAATGAAGGACTTTTGAACTACATGGATTATGGGCTAAATCTCCGCAACTGGTTAGATCCCACTAGATGATAAAGATTCTAAAAAAAAGTGCAGAAGGTTTTATGGCATGCTTATTTTACATGGAGGTTCAACCAACCAAAGAGTCTACACATCCTGATTTGCAAAAGGTGTTGGATAACTATTATGTTATTTTTGGTGACATGCCAAAAGGACTTCCTCCAAGTCATGCACAAGATCATGCCATCAGACTCATTCTAGGAAGTACACCACCCAATATTAAACTCTAAAGGTATCCACATGCCAAAAAGAGTGAAATTGAAAATATGGTACAAAAGATGTTGGAGGCATGAATCATCTAACACAATCAAAATGAATATTCTTCCCCGGTGGTCATGTTGTGAAAGAAATATGATAGTTGGAGGATGTGCCCAGACTATAGAGAACTCAATAAATACACCATTAAAGATGAGTTTTTTATTCCAGTAATTGATGATTTGCTAGATGAATTACATGGTGCTATTTATTTTACCAAGTTAGATCTTCACTCTGGATATCATCATATTCGCATCCGCAATGAGGACATACCTAAAACAACTTTCAAAACTCATGAAGGTCATTATGAATTTATGGTCATGTCTTTTGACCTCACAAATGCACCATCTACATTTTAGAGTTTAGTGAATACTATTTTTAAGCCATTTTTTAGAAAGTTTGTATTAGTGTTTTTTAGTGATATCCTCATATACATAAAAAATTGGGAAGACCATTTGAAACATGTGAAATAGTTGCTTTCAGTTCTGGAAAAACATCAACTTTATGCTAAACCTTACAAATGTGCTTTTGCTGTCCAAGAGCTAGAGTACTTGGGTCATATTTTTTCACACGAATGAGTGAAATTTGATCCTAAAAAAATCTAAGCAATGATGGAGTGGCAAGTTCCCAAAACCCTCAAGAACCTCCACAAATTTCTAGGGCTAAATAGTTACTATAGCAATTTTGTCAAAAAATTAGGTAGCATTGCAGCCCCACTCACCTCTTTGTTGAATAAAGACTCATTCCAGTGGACTGATTCAACTACCAAGGCATTTTAGCAGTTGAAAATGGTTATGTGGACAACTCCACTTTTGGTTTCTCTTGATTTTTTAAAAACTTTTATTGTGGAATGTGACGCATCAGGATATGGCATGGGGGTTATATTCATGCAAGAAGGTAGACCACTGGAGTTTGAAAGTCACCAATTTAAGAAAAAAAATAGGCTCAAATCAATATACGAGAAAGAGATGATGGTTATTATGCATGTAGTGAAGCAATGGAGACCGTATCTAATGGGTCATCACTTTCAAGTAAAGACTGATCATGATAACCTTAAATATTTTTTAGAACAATGCTTGTCATTTAAAAGACAAAAAAATGGGTGACTAAAATGTTAGGCTATGATGTTGAAATAGTGTATAAGAAAGGAAAAGAGAATGTGGTGGTTGATGCCATCTCTCGATGGGATGAATCAATTGAGACATTGTTATGCACCATGACCATGTGGTAGGCAAATTGGCTAGAGGAAGTAAGTTGAGAATATGATAATGACAATGCTACCAAAAATTTGATTCACAATCTTTAGCAAGGTTCTAATGAATCTGAAACAATTGCATAGAAAGGGAACACATTATGGTATAAAGATAGATTATACCTTTATAATCATTCTCTCCTCAAACATAAAACTCTTCAGGAACTTCATGCCTCTCCACTTGGAGGACACTCAAGATTTTTGAAAACATATCATAAAATCAAGCAAGATTTCTTTTGGGAAGGACTCAAAGAAGATGTTTAGAAATATGTGGCTGAATGCATGGTATGCCAACAAAATAAAGGTGAAACCATTAAAACCGCAAGTCTTTTACAACCTTTATCCATCCCTAGTCAGCATTGGGAAGAGGTTTTTATGGATTTTATTATGGAGTTACCAAAGTCTAAGGTAAAAATGTTATCATGGCAGTTGTAGATTGACTCACCAAGTATGCTCATTTTTGCTCCTTATCACAACCATTTGTTGCCAGTACAATAGCTTCTGCTTTTCTCAATATAGTTTAAAAATTTCATGGCACTCCAAAGATCATTGTACGTGATCGAGATCTCATATTTACTAGTAATTTTTGGACTGAATCATTTGCATGTTTGGGTACCCAATTGTCTCATAGTTCATCCTATCATCCTCAATATGATGGACAAATAAAGTTAGTCAAAAAATGTCTCAAAGGATATCTTCATTGTTTTATTTCTAACAAACAGGATAAACGGGTTCATTGTCTGCCACTTGTTGAATGGTGGTATAACACTTCTCCCAAGATGTCTCCCTTTGTGGCATTGTATGGGTATCACCCCCCATCCATCACTTCAGTTTTGAAAATGCATCCTAAGGTTTGAGTTGCTAAGTAACATATTCACCATCAACAAGAGGTGTTAGTTTTCAAAAAAATTTAACAATGACACAAAATTGAATGAAATAACAAGCAGATCAACACTGCAATGAGCCACATTTTTGACATATGATTGGGTTTTTGTACATTTGCAGCCATATAAGCAGATGTCTCTGAAGCAATAGAAATAGGACAATAAGCTATCACTTAAGTATTATGTCCCTTACCAGATCTTGCAAAAAATTGGTAGTGTGACTTACAAGTTAGAATTAACTCCAACCACTCACATACATCCAGTATTCCATGTATATTTCCTGAAGAAAGTAATTGGACATGGAGTTTCCACTCATATTGAGTTACCTGAATTAGATGAAGAAGGTAGAGTCATTATAGATCCTGAGGAGATCCATCAGATGCGCACTAAGCAATTGCAGACTAGAGCCATTAAGTTGTATTTGATCAAATGGAAGACCCTACATTCTGAAGATGCAACATAGGAGGATGAAGCATTCCTATAAAAACATCCTAGTTTAATTCAATGTTGAAGACAATGTTGTTTTGAAGGGGATGGGCATGTTATGCCCTTAACCTATAGTGTGTCTAAAGATATGTGTGGCTGACTTGTGGCTTACACATTTTCATATTAGCTTATTGCATTTCTCGATGTTCTTAGATGGTCAACCTATAAAATAACCATGGCTAAGTAGAATATATATAGGAGGTAGTGGTTAGTCTTTTATCATCATATTATGAATTCTATTCTTATTGCATCATTGTGGAGGTTGCCCCCTCAAAATAGATCAATATTAATAATCAAGTATTCAACTCTTTTGCTAATTGTTGTCGTGGATATGCTTATTCTATCCTTAATTCTACCATAAATAATTTTACTATTGTGAATCATCTAAGTAATTTTATTACAATTAATAACTCAATAACTCACCCAAGTTGTAGAAAAAACTGAAATGACATCGGAATAAAACTCTAATCACACGGAGATGATATTGGAGATGCAGGATGATGATCGGAGCTAATCGAGTGACTTACTAAAAATAGACTGTTTCTCCAAGAAGTTTGGAGAAAACACCAAAAGTCAAAATTCACTTCTGAAAGTGACATATTGATCCATACTACCTACTAAGCTCATTGCCACAAAAAGATACCAATTAAAACTAAATATGTGATCTCCAATATCTTTGGAGTCCCCTTATCAATATTATTTAACCTACAAGAACTCAATATATAGGTTAACGATCACCAAACTGACTAGGCTTGAGAAGGGAACATTACATTTTTTTTTTAGAAAGTTTAGAAATTCTCAATGTTTATTTATGAATAATAAATTCCCTTTGATTTGGCTTAGATGCTTCTTGAATGCCTTAGATAGATGATGGAGGCTTAAATGAACTATAATGCTTGTATATTTATAAATAAATTGGATTTAAATTAGATTATATTAACACCTAAACTGAAATGTAAATAGGCGATAACAAGAGACGAAGGTATATAAAAGTCAAAAGAAAGTGTTATAAGCATAGAACGCTCTAGACATGCCCCAATAATATAGAAATGCTCAAGACAAAAAAATTCAATTAAAAAAAATTAGAAGAGAGAAAAAAAAAAACTTAAAAACTAAGGGACCATCAAAATTCGATAAAAGATATTAACAACACCTAATTTAAATTATTAATCAATAAATACAAAAACATGATAAAATTCTACAATTTAAAAACTAATAAATAATCAAACTTTTTTTTTTAAATATTTATATTATTCTTGTTTTTCTTCCATTCACTCTTCCTTAAATACAAATATACAACCATTAAATGATAATAGTTAACTTATTTGATAAAAACTAATTTTTATTATTATTAAAAAATAAATATATTAATTTATTTTAGATTAAACAAATTAATAAAATAAAATCACTGTTAAGACACAGAGAAACAAAGAAACATAAAATCTCTATGGCATTACAACACAAACACATGCCTAAACACATAAGCCACTATAAGACTGAAACTTGTCCTCAAACTTAACAAGAACATCCTATAGAACCAAATAAGCAGGGACCTTCAACTCATCCAACTAGCCCCCTTATTATTGGGAGTTTAAATGTTCTTGATATTCAAGAATTAATTTTTAGTGGCAAAGATTTTTAATCCATGTAAATTAAATTTACATGGAATCAATCCTTTATATTTTTATACGGATTAAATCCTTTAAATTTAAAGGAGTAAATTTACATGGATTAAATCCTTTAAATTTAAAATAATATTTTTTAAATTTTTAATAAGATTTTTAAAAGATAAAAAAAATTATATTTAAAAATTATTTTTTAAAACTTAAAAGAAAAAATTTGTATTTACATAATAAAAATATTAATATATATTTTCAACAAAATAAGTTGTAATGTTAATATTAATTTTTTAATCAAATCTGTGTTAATATTGTGTAGGACGTTTTCACATATAAATAGATGGGACAAATGTTTTTATAACACATTGTGGAACCTCAATAAGCCCCTCTACAATATAAAGGGCAGATTCTGAAACTCAATTTATATTGAGTCTATGAGAATCAAATTTGGGTTGGATTAGAAATAACCATAGTTATCATATTCTTCCGAACACAGTCCATATACTATTCCAACTGAACTTTTTTTTTACAAAACAATATTCTTTAAAAACAATCTACTTAAATGCATCTTCACATATGCTTTGGTAAAGGATATATATTCCTTAAATCCAATTCTGTGATAAATTATCTTCCACACGGTGCAATCTATAGAAACGCGTTCACATTTCAGCGGTATGAGTTCGAATCCTACTAGCACTAATAATTGCATGTATGGCTTAAATTGAGAAGTAATGTTTTTGTGCAAGAGTTTACTGAAATGGAGAGGAGGTTCAAGATGATCGCATACACAGAGGGAGAAATGCCTCTGGTGCACCACGGGCCGTGTGAAATCAGCTGAAGAAGCATTGAAGCACCACCAAGAAATCAAAGACAAATGGTGATTTGGCCATTTTCCTCATTTCTTTTAACTCGGTAGATCGAGCATTGTGAAACAAATTATGGATCCTAGGCATTCTGAACGACACATACCTTCCTTTCTTGGGCTTCTGTCGAAACTTTCCCTTTGCCAACCTGGATTTCATGTCCAATCTGGTTTACGCTGTGCCACTCTCAGAAGCTACAGCTTCGTGATGGGGCATAGAAATTTATGTGACAAGGCAATATAAAGTGAGGTTATAAATTAAAATAAAACTTATGGAGCAGAAAGGAGTAATATTACCCCATTGACCAATGTTGCAGTTGCTTAGCGAGATGTTGCAGATCTCGGTTGAACACTTATTGAATGGTATCACAGTAGAATTGTTAAGACATTTTTCTCCGCTGTTGGCAGCACATAAGAGAGCGTATGTCTTGTTGCATGTATTGCTTAGCTACTCATACAAAATCTATGCACTCATACAATCGTTGGGGTCAAATGATTGTTTTCACTTCTGTTCTCCTTTGCACTGTATTTCTTGATCTCATTACTGTGTCTCACTATGAAAGGCGCTGAACTGAACAGTGGGTTTGCGGTACATTGAAAATTGAAAAATATTGTATAATATTTATTATAATTTTTATATACATTAAAAATTTACTATTAAATTATTAAATTTACATTTTAATATTTTATCAGTTTTTATAATATATTTTAATGTAGCAATAATTACAAATATCTCTCTTTTTTGGTTTTGATTATATCATTTTACTGTAAATTCTAAGTCAAAATGTATTTATAGTTATACTAACCTTGTGAACAATCTTTAGTGGTATGTTGAACGAGTAAATATTTATCGTTGTTTGGATAGTTGGAGTCGGCATAAATCCATTTCTCTCTCGCTTTATTTCCATATCTTACCCAATTCTTATTTATATTTTAATTCTTTGTAATTTTTAAATTAATTATTATTCTAAAACTTTTTATCTCTTATTAAACATGATTGATATCAAAAGTAAAAATTAACAAAGTATTAAATATATAACAATCTTAATTTTAATTTAAAAATATTATTAATAATATATACATATTTTTTAATATTTGAAGTTCTAACTTATTTAAGATAACACCCCATCTTAATCCTTACACCCAACAATAAAGCAATCATAACATCATTATAAAATAAAATATAAACTAACTACACCACCTCTAAATAGCATTGAAAGGCCCATAAACAATAGTCATAAGTAATAATGCATAGATATGATTAGTCACAATCAATATCTCATGCACTATCACAAAATCTATATATGGCACAACTAATTGAAACTTGCAAAGCCCACCATGCATTGCTAATGTAGGGATCAATAATATTCTTGATAATTAAATTGTATATATACAATACATATATAATTAAAAATATATATAATAAATATGATATATATTAATAATTAATATTATTTGAGCTTTTAATTTTTTGAGATTTATGTTTTATAGTTGTTACGATTTACAAAAGATAGATTTATAATTTACGTTTATTTTGGTTAATCTTATTGTATCAATAATATGACTACCAATTTACACTCACCTTACAAAATCAACTTTACTATTATAATATTATTATATTAAAATATAATATTTCAATATATTATATATTATTAATATTTTATTGTATTATATTATATTTTTTAATGTATTATTTATATGAATAATATTTTATATAATACTATTTATATTATAATTAATAATAACAATATATAATATATTATAATTGTAATATAATATACTATAATAAAGTATATTATATTATAAAATAATATATTATTATTAAATAAATAAATATATATTTTTAATTATATATATGATTTTATTTATATATTAAATAAACAAAACTCTATTTAACTATATATAATATAATCTCTTTATCTGAAACTATCTCATAAACTTGTTCAATTACTTTTCAAAAATGATCCTAAATTCTCACCTTGTAATGAAATTATCTAATAAACTTGAAGATCCCAATTTTTTAGACAAAAAATATTTAAAAGAAATTGAGGCTACATAGAGCATGCATAATATTGTTTACTGCTACGTGGAGCATGCACGTGGTCAAAGGGTTTAGGGAGGCTCGCAACGTGGAGGGATGCAGAACAAAATGCATGCCACAAATAATATTATAATTAATTCCATCTCCCTCCATGTTTGACATTGTTTGTTTCTATTATAACGAAAGTGTGAAAGTGATTGTGATTGCAGATTCATAGTGTCATTCGACCGACAAATACAACACTTGGCGGAAACAAAAGAGTGTCTTAACAAGAAATTGGGGAGCGAGGCAACAAAAAAATTGCTTCATGAAGCCATATACTTCGTACAAATAGGAAGCAACGGTTACATTAACAATTATCTCTTCCCTGTTCCATTTGTAGCCCAGCAGTATGCTCCTCACAAGTTTGTCAATTTGTTTATTACATCTTTGTAGCGAAAACTGAGGGTAAGTTATATATAGAGAGAGATTTTGATTCATGTTGTGTGATGCAGAGCTGGAGTGGAGGTAATGCAGAGAACATACGAAATCGGTGCACATAAAATAGTGTTTAATGGGATGGGACCTCTTCGCTGCATCCCCTCCCAAAGACTTTAGAACCCTGTGGGCGATGGAAGCTGCATTTCGATGCAATACATGGGCCAAAGAATTTAATGTAGAGATAAAAATGATTATTTGCAACCTTAATTCACAACTGCCCGGGGTTAACATTACCTATGTTGATACCTATAGTCTGCTGATGGAACTGATTGAAAATCCTTGCAAATGTAGTAAGCCATCAAATGATTACAATCTAGATTGCATAGAGTAGAGTAAAATAAAATAATTATTAACAAATTTAATTCAATATACACGCAGGTTTTGATGTTTGGGATGGTTCGTGTTGTAAGGTGGACACAACATTCGAACAATTTTATTTGCCCAACCTGTCACTATGCAAGGATCCCATGAGAAATCCAATTGTATAGAATTGACAATGTCATCGTAAGCACTGTCCTATATTCATACACACAGATAACACCTTCTCATCCATACGTGATAGTCACCGTATAATCTAAAGTATTGCCACGTCAACTAAACAAATATTCTCTTTCTTGTCTCTTTGTGAAATGAATCTTAGGGAGTTCCCCCTTGTATAAAGCCTCTGGCTTAATTAGAATATGGAAGCTCTAGTATGCCATCTCATCCAAAAAAAATTCTCTTCCTACAAGATGGAAAATATTATAATAGTTTCTAATTTTGGTAAACAACTATTCTTTACTTTTTACAATGCATGAATAGTTTGTAGTAAAACTATGTGCCCTTTACCTTTCGAATTGGTATTTCTTTAACCCAAAACAACCAAACTATATGAACTCGAACAGTGAATATTTATTTTTTAAAGATAATTTTTCATCAATCCGTTTCTATATTCCTTCAAACAAGAGAAATCTGTCCAATGCCACCTATAAGTACTATTTCTCCAAGTTTGTTCATTCAATTCTTCTTTAAAAACTTTTCCTTGCATAGTCATTATCCTTAAACTTTGCATAGTCATTATCCTAAAACATGAATTTCTTTAACAAAGGTGATACAATATGAAAATGGAAAGATATTGCAGCATTTTCAAACCATTGAATTGAATGAATATTCACAATCAAATCTCAGATATTTAATCCATAATGTTTAAGGAATTTTATTTTGTTTAATTTATGAAGTTCAACGTCTTATTCTTAACACTTATGTGTCTTAATAGAAATCTAATTTATGTATAGATTAGAAAGAAAATTATATCAAAAAATACTAGATTGTGAATACCTTATATCAATGGAACTCTCAAACCAATTAAAAGAATTATTTGTTTTGTATCCGAGTACACTCTAAAAATAAGTTTTGACCGCTATTTCTTTTGTATTAAGAAGTATTGATAAGTAGAAGACATTGCAATAATTAAGCCCTGCATTGCAATTTGAGTTGATCAAATCTAAATAACTTCCTTTACGTCTTTGTTCATATTATTCAAACCTAATACATTGGTGTAGCTTAATGAAATTATTAATAAATTGTAATTTACAAAAAGTCCAAATTTAATCTCTCTTAACATTCTTCAAATAAGATGTATTTACGATATCTATATACTAATTGAAAATAAATCTAGACATACCAACAATCAACTCAACTCGTATAATAATATGAGTCAAGTTAGTTGAACCTGGTTAGTTAACACTAATTAAGATAATAAATGCTTTATTTGAAATAAATTTAAAACTACATACATTAAGCCGACTTTGGTAATATTGTCTCTTATTTGTAGCCATTGGGCCGGAGAGGCTCCTTCCATGAAAAACCATGGTTCCGTACATTTGTCTTGGCAATGAAGCACATTTTTCCAAATAGCCATGAGCATTAAGAGAAACAAAAACAGAAGTTTTGACAAATCATAAGGTGACTTTGGCTACGGGATCCATATAATTCAATTTATCAAATGGCATGCTAGATGGAAGAGATATCAGCTCCAAACTTACTGATTTGATGCCGACGGCATGATCTTATTGTTATCAAAAACACCACCATCGCTTGTGCTCTCCGAGCTCAACCTTTTGTTGACTCAGGTTGTGGGTGTGTGAATTTCAAGTTTCCTTGAAATATCCTTGCCAAAAAGCCTAGCGATGCCTGCCACTGGATCATTCTGCTTAACAATAGATTCACCAACCAATACCTGCGGAGAATGGAGATCCCAGAATTTTAGTATTCTCTAATTAATGGAGAAACTTATGACCATTGTTAACTCTTATCTGTGTGTCAAAGTTCTAACTGATGCGAGCATAATAGAAAAATCCTTGTGAAAAATGAAAGAACCAAGTAACTAAAGGTCAGATGCTCCAAACGCTTACAGCTCCTACTCCTGCTTTTTGCACGAAAGCGATGTCATCAGGAGTGAACAGTCCCGATTCTCCAATAACCTGAAATAAAGATAAAGTTAGCAAGCTAGGAACACAAATTATGATGTTAATTCATGGACTTCTTCTGCACTATAGAATAGAGTAATTAGAATTGTGTATTTTATAAATCAGAGCTAACATTTGTAGCATATATGTAATGTCCCCATTTTTTATGTAGACCCTTGTGAGACCTTTGGTCCATTCTTGTTTCCAATAGTTTAAGGGTAGAGGAAGGAAAGGGAGCATTGTAGACCACTTGTGAGGAGTTAATAATAGAAAAAGTACTTTATATTTCTAATTTTGAGTTGAATAATGAAAAAACACCTTATGTTTCTTTTTCATTTAAGTGGTGGAGTTTACAGGCTCAGGGACTTAAGGCCTAAATTGAAATTAAAAAAGATCTTTTAATATTTGAAAAAGGTAACTCTTCCTTTCAATTTTAGGCACTAGATTCGGAGTTGTATATAAAAACAAGTAATGATTCATTTGAAAGGTATGCTGAATATTGATTTGGAAAATTGAATCAAATTTGTCAAGCTCAGTTTTCACCGAAAATGTTCAAGAAAAGTCATAGGTTTGGGGACAAAAATTTCCATTCTTTTTACTTGAGCAACTCTCTTCAAGAGTTGTAAGCGAGCTTTAAATTGCATGTGTCCATGCAAGTGGTTCTACAAAGGTGTTTTGAAACACCACCTACTTTTGAAAATTTGAGTGAACCTAGTGAAGAGAAAAATTTTGAGAACTAAGGTTTTCAAAATTTTAGAGCAAGTTTTGGTGGCCTTCCCATGAAAGGAAAATTTGGATATTATTTTTATTGATTAATCACTAATTTTGTGGTCAGTTTAACTCTTATTTGCATCATAATTCTTCCAAGTATTGAAGGAGTTATGGAATTTTTGAAGTTTCACCCCGTTTGTAGGAAATAATAATTATTGTGGGAAGCAAATTGTTTGGGAAATGTTGATTTGCAAGTTTCTATCTTGAGAGATTTGTGTTGGAATGGTTTTACAAGGTTTTTAGGGTCATTCAATGCCCTAGAACACTCAGAAATTATTTCCGCAATTTTGACACTTACGCGACTTGTTTGGCAAGCTCCGAAAAGTGATGGGGTGAGAGAAAACCAAGAGATAATTCCCAGATTTGTTTCTTCTATTTTACTGAGGTGTGGCGAACCACTTTGAGAGTATTTTGAAGCATTTAAGGGTTGGAAAATACAGTTGTACCTTCAAAAAAAATTCAAAATATTTATGAGGTATTGTCAACTATTCGTCATATTATTTGACCCCAGAAAAGGTACTCAATTCTCTAAAAAAATTCAACGTCTTGTGGATTTATTTGGATGATCTTTAGCTTGAATATCATACATTTTTCCAACTAGGGTTTCACTGGTTATAAATTTTCAGATTTCAGTTTGGTGTTTTGATTGGCTAAGGTTTGTTGGAAAACCCTCTTTTTTGGTTGTCATCCCAATTTGAGGACATTACAATATCCCTTATAAATTTATTATTCAGAGATTCGAAGGATAAAACCTAAATGCCCATTTATCTCTATCTGTTTGATTGGCATCCTCTTTGAACTGTATGAAAATTTCATCAATGTCTGCGGTGCTGGTTTTGCAGATCCTTCGCTGTTTTAAGCCAGAAACTGTTTTTGTAATATTATTAAAACTGTTTTTATCATTACCTTCCCCTTTTTAATATAATTTTGAACATTTTTTCAATAAAAAGGATAAACCCTATTAGAGAAAAATGCTCTAGAAATCTTATGAAGCTAATGCATAGAATGGAAGTAAGGTTTACAAAACGTTGATCTCATAAAGAAAGATTGAGGTATTTAATATATAAACAAGAAACTCCGTTTAGGAAAATTTACTTCCTGCTAAGAACTTGCCAACTATACTGATTAGGAAAGATTAAAAGACTATTTGAGTTCCCTCTCCTAGTAGGTAATCATACCCTCTTTATAAGATGAGCAACAAGCATGATCAAAATGTAATTGGCCCTTTGATACACCGCCTATTTTTCTAACCCCCAAGCAAAGAATGGTAAGAAAGTACGAAATGATTAATCACTCCAAAGTTCAAATTGAACAATTAAAGCATAACAAAGTCACAAGCATCATGGACAGTAAATCAAAAGAATATTAACTTATCGATGACCCTGCAGGCCGAATAGGTGCTAATTCTATATGATGTGCATGCCAAAGCCAAAATACAAGAGTCAAGTTAGAAGAAATTATTACAATGATATCTCTATCACAAATTACTTGGCCTCTGGGTCCTTGAAGAAGCTTCTCTGTGTTATGTATGTCAACTGTAAAATTTTCTGAAAGAGAGCATAAAGTTGTGGTTAGTTTCAGATATGAGAAATTCTGACAAGCATTGCTTATACTTTGAAATCACATTTGCTTGTTATAACTAGTCACAGAGCTATAAGGGGAAAATTTGTAATCAGGGAAAACTAGAGTTGAAAGCAAGGGAAATTATACACGTCATAAACAAATTAAAAATTGCCCTATGTTGAAGCTAGAATTAACACTGCACAAAATTTGTAAAATGCAAATATTGGTAGGAAAAAACTCTTGGACGTGCAAGTATCAGTACAAAAAGCAAACCATGGTATTTTTCTGAGTAAATCGTATTGTAAGAAAGTAGAAACTGACCAAGATTGCGATTATTAATTCCAATAAGCTCTACTCCATTAACTCCCAATATACGATCAAGTTCCTCTGTGCTATGAACCTACAAAGCAAACTATGAATCATTTAGCTATTCTCATACTTCTATAAGCGGATTACTAGGCAATTAAATACAATTAAAGTACAAAATACATCAAATACATAAATATCTGTATCCCATAACCTGGTAATTCAAAAACAGCAAATCAACTCACCCACATTGTCACACATGAAACAATGTATCCTAAAATTTTCAATATACATGACACTGAAATTGAAGATTACATCTTACACTTTTATTTGCTTCCAAAACTCTTCCAATGCCTCTAATATGTGCTGCCAAGAAAATGTAACCTTGTTGATAACATAGTGAGGACCATTGTAGCAGGAATCACTAGGACTCAAGAAAACTCTGTGAGCCAACTTGACTCAGACAAAAAAAGGGCAAAAACGTAAAATTCATGAAGACTCTGCTAGCCCTGTTTTTTGAAAACTAGCTAGTCTCCATTAATAACTAACCGGCAATTGGATGTTACTCCATGCTAAGTTTTGCTTCTAGAGAAGACCGTTATCTGCAGACAAAGACAATAGGACACCATTTCAAACTGATTTCACACTCAAAGATGAAAACACAATTGTAGTACAAACAGTGAGGATGATGGTATGTTTACGCCACACACCAAGAAATAGATTCCTGGAGATAACTGAAACAAAAGAGATGAGGCTGGGTTTGAGTGCAAGGCAAATTTGGCAAAATGGATGCCCCTCAGTCCTTGGCACTAAGCTGAAGAAGGTCGATGATTTGTACACCCAAATTGGGATGTTTATCCTTCAATCAAATTAAAAAAAAAGACGAAAACATGGAACAATAACTGATTTTACTTGAAAAACAATTGAGCAGTAGCAGTTTACAAGATATGAGTACGAGAACATGTTTAAATCATGATTTCACCATTGAAAAACTTCCATACAAATTTTACAAAGATATTGAATGTTGCATGAGTTGATAAACAGAAAATAATTTTATGGCTTCTGAAGTTATGCAAGCTAAACGTACCATGCAATATCCATGCTTTTGTGGAAATAAAAACTTAAACAAAAAATACCTAGTTGTCTGGACACGGAAACGGAAACGAAAACAAAATGTGGAATCGCCAATTTTCAAAAACCCTTGATTTGAAAATGCCGTGGAAATGTCCGTACGATATATATATACACACTCATTTTTAGTCTATAAAAGATAAAACACTTAAAAATATATTGTATTCATTCATTCATTACTTCAAAAACAAAATGTACATTCAAAGCTAGAATAAATCATCTAGACTACCCTCAAAAACATGAATGTCACTCCCACTATTTTTCACCTTTATCATTTACTGTTGCTTTCTCTCACAAGGGCTCGTTGGTGTAATTAATCTCCCTGAGTGCATGCCTCAAGGGGTGCACAGGGAATGGTTTGGGATCAGCTTGTTGCACTTTGCGAGAGGTGTTCTCATACTATTCTATCATACCTACATCCTTTCATGTGAACTTCATACCTCTTATGATGTCTCCTTGAAATCTTTAGACACTGAAATATGGCTAAGTCTGAAACCCTGAAATCTGATTAAGTCTGAAATATGATAGGATCCTCAAAAGCCTAGAATTTGCATTATAGCTCCTAGAGGTCTGAAACCATTCTCAAACACCCTGAAAGTATATATAAAATATAACTTAAAATATAATTCTTATACTTAATGTTTATTTTATATACATACTGTCTTGTCTGGGCTAGTTTTACATTTTTTTATAATTTTTTGGTTGACTTTGACTGTGTTTCCGCTGGATTCCCCTTGGAAACACCCGGACATTTCCCAGCGTTTCCAAGGCATTTCCCGACATTTCCCTACAGTTTCCGGACATGAAACGGGGGGTGGGGAAGACGTGTCCTGCAACATAGAAATATACATTTAACTAATCTGTGGAACAAATGCTTAGAAAACCACGTCACCTATTGCAATCAAGCATTTGAAAAAAAAGACATAACAGGACATAAATAAAGCACAAAGATCCCTGAAATATGGGGAATGTATCAGCTAGCTTCTTTCTATTATGGGCTTTCCACAGACTATTACAAGAAACAGTCAGATCTTACCAAAGAGTTAAAAGCATTATATCATGTTCCCAAATCAGAAATCTGACAATAAACTTAAACCTAACAGCTCAGATCTAAAAAAAATAGATTTCTGACAATAAATATTTGAATTTTCTAAATAAAAAAGTTATGTTTTGGAAACAAAAATCTGAAACAATGGTAGAAATCTGGAATTACAATACTATAAAATTTGAACTGATGTGCTGTCTGAAATTTTCAACTATGTTGCAGGGGTACGCCCTCCCCCCCGGCGCCTCCTGTTTGGAGACGCCTCCGGCACGGGGACGTCCCGGGTACTCCCGGAGGCATCCCGGAGGCGTCCATGGACGTACCGGAAACGTCCGGCACGGCCACAGACGCCTCCAGGAGTACCTGGGACGTCTCCAGGGGTGCCCGAGGGATTCCGGCAGAAAAATGGCGAAACTTTTTATAAAAAAACCCTAAAAACTAAGCAACCCTAAATGTAAATCCAGTCCGAACCCAACAGTATATAAATAAAATAAACATTTAAGTACTTTAACTTATATTTTATTTATATACTTCCAGGATGTTTGAGAGGGGTTTCGGACTGCTAGGAGCTATAATGCAAATTCTAGGTTTTGGAGGATCCTATCATATTTCAGAGTTAGTCAGATTCTAGGGTTTCAGGGTTTCAAACTTAGCCATATTTCAGGGTTTCAAGATTTCAAGGAGACATCATAGGAGGTATGAAGGCTGCATGAAGGGATGTATGCGTGATAGAATAGTATGAGAATATCTCTCACAAAGTGCCACAAGCCAATCCCACCCCATTCCCTGTGCACCCCTTAAGGCATGCACTTGTGAGATTCAATGCACCGATGAGCCCTTGTGAGAGAAAGTGTCAATAAATGATAAAGTTGAAAAATAATGGGAGTGGCATTCATGATTTTGTGGACAATCGAGATGATTTATTCTAGATTTGAATGTACATCTTGTCTTTGAAGTAATGAATGGATGAATATTATATATTTTTAAGTGTTTGATCATTTATAGACAAATATTTTCACACTATGTAGTTTCAAGTGTTTTACTAAAAAAATGAGTAATATATATATACACAGACATACCCACGACGTATCCAAATCAAGGTTTTTGAAAAATGACGTACCCGCGTACCCGAGACGTCCTTGTATCCGTACCCGTACCCGTACCCAATCAACATAGATTTTCAATATAACTATGCTGGCAAATAAAATTTGAACACAACTAAGAAGATAACGGCAGTTTTAGTATTACTGATAAGAGAAGAGACAATTCAAAGGAAACAAAAAAAAAATCCAGAGAAGCAGGGACTAAATTTGATGGCAATACAACTGTATTTGCATTTTTTAAGTATAAAATACAATCAATTTTTTTGGTAGACCAAATCAGATACAAGGTGAAATTTTGTAAAGACCATCAAAAACTCTAAAGGATTATATATATATATATATATATATATATATATATATATATATATATATATATATATATATATATGCTGGCAAATAAAATTTGAACACAACTAAGAAGATAATTGAATGGCAGTTTTAGTATTATTGATAAGAGAAGAGACAATTCAAAGGAAACTAAAAAAAAATCCTGAGCAGGGACTAAATTTGATGGCAATATGACTGTATTTGCATTTTTTTAGTATAAAATACAATCAATTTTTTTGGTAGACCATATCAGATACAAGGTGAAAGGATTACATATATATATATATATATTTCTTCTATTGTGAACTATACCAATATTTGAAGGGCGGTGTTAAACAAATAACTGTCATCAAAAAAATTCATGACTGGCAGGGTTGACCGTCAAAATTAGTCCCTGCTGAGAAGTTATGGGTGACCAACTCAACGTAAGCCCTCATTATGACAGGACTGTTTTTAACTCCATATGCCACTTTATATCCTTTACAACTCCCTTGTTAATTTCGTAACTGCATATGACACCTAAGATGCTTTTAACTTTATAACTTCCTCACTAATTTTATAACTCCTACGAAAAATAGCCTTTGTATCATTATGACAAGACTGTTTTTAACTCCATATGACACTTTATATCCTTTACAACTCCCTTGTTAATTTTGTAACTGCCTATGACACCTAAGATGCTTTTAACTTTATAACTTCCTCACTAATTTTATAACTCCTACGAAAAATAGCCTTTGTATCTCCTCCACTATGACTTTGCAAAAATTCAGTGTAACTTGCACACTATTCTCATGGTAGTCTTTGACCTATGACTCATATATGTGTTCACTTTGGAACAATTACGCTATGATAGCCCATTTACAAAAATAGCTACAGTAGTCCTCTTTGTATTCTGACTACTCTCACCTTGCCTTCAAAAATGATATGTTTGAGGATGTTTTAAGATTGGTTCTTCTTTTCTTACTTGATTTGTAAATGGAAGGCAAACTATTTCTGCCACTTACAAAAACTTCTTTTCCTCCCCTGCAGTTGTGGCACTGATGGGGCATCCCAATCGGTACCTTCAGTTATTTCAGGTTTTTAAGCTCAAGAAGAATTGTCACCGAGCCAAAAACCAAATCATGAACTTAGTTGGCTTCAGACCTTTGAAGCATTTTCACTTGAATTCCCATTAGTGGCGTCCACTCAACCAATCATTTAAAATATTCAAACCTGGAAACCAGTCTCTTCATCGTTGCTTGAGTAAATTTTCCTAAGACATTGATTTGGATATTGATTTTGATGCAATTTTAAGGGGAAAAAAACAAAGTAGCCAATACGGATACAATATGGATACGAGTACGGGAATCGGATACATGGGTACAACAATTTTTTTTGGGCTTAGATACGTTTTTGGATATGGCAGTACAAATATATATATAATATAAAATTTAAAAAATATAGCCATATAAGCAAAATTAACCACATAACATAATATGTATAGAGGAAACAAAATAAGTTAAATAACCAAAAAACATACTAATAATTCAATGTCAAATATAATAATATTCAAAGGTCAAGCTTAGATTAGTCTTATAAGTTAAAACAAGTGCATAGTGCAAATGTTACAATGTATGGACAAAAAATAAAGAAAAATCAGCATATTTAGTATTCACTATATTCATATTTGTCTTCAATGTCTTCATCGAAAGCATCATGATGTGGTTCATTAGAACCACAAGCAGTAGCAGTGCCACTCCCATTAGCTCCACTATGCAGGGCATGTGAAGCACCATCTAGCTCTGTGTTGAGCAAAAAAAAGTAGGCAACAAAGGCATCCAAGTTAGTAGTCTTTGGGTCCATATCCCAACACTTTGTTGTCAATTCCTTGTAATCATCTTGTTTGTGTGCGGGAAGCGTAAGGTGGAATGCACATAGACCAAATCCTCCACCTTTTTCGTTGCCAACTTGTTGCGTTTAACTGAGTGGATAAAAGTGTAGCTATCCCAGTTCCACTCAAGAGAAGAAACTTGCAACCTATTGAGGCAAGCCGCAAAGTCAATTATAATTTCTAAAAGTTAAAACAAATTAAAATCTTACTTGTCATAGGATTTTTATTGTAAGTGTTTAGAGGTGGGTGGATGCTTGCCCATGGAGGTACCACCACATATGAGCGCCCTTCTTGTACTTGTCACAAAGAGCGCCAAGGGAGTGACCCATGGAGGTTATGAAACGCCCAAAATCTTTCATAACTATGTCTTCTACTTTTGAATCGGGAAAAAGTATAGAAAATGCCACCTTATATCCCTCACTAATTTCAATATCCTTATATGGTGCAACCCTCCTGGGCAAAGAAAGGATCTTTGCGCTGTAGTATTTGGGAGTCAAGGCAAAAGCAAGAAGATGCAATGAAGTAGTCATTTTGTTCCACCTTTCAATGAAATACGACTACACTTCCTTGAAGAACTTCTTCATAGGATCTTACTCTTTGGTATTTATGATGGACTTAATGTTCTCAATCATTGAATCGGTTTCATCATAAAACTCACCCAAACATGGATGATCTGTATCCACAAATCTCAACATACTCATGATGGGCTCGATAAAACTGAGCAAATACTCCACACGTTCCCACTGCACATTATCAAGAATCAACATTTTCACCTTTGTGGCCTTTTCAGTTTCTCCCTGTCTCCATACACCCCAAAGGTGGTTGATAACCATACAACGCAATGTCTCACGCACATTGACAAGTCATCTCAAAACAAGTGTGCGAGGCAAACCGAGTCTTAGCAACTTAATACAAAGTTAAAACAAATAAAATTAAAAAAAATGTTCAAAAATAAATATCCTACAAATTACAAACTTACCAAATTAAATTAAAATAAGACACGATTCATGAATGCTTAAAAAAAAATTACCTTCAACAACTGCAACTTCGAGAAGGCCCTAAAGATGCCTTGGGACATGTGATGGTTGCTTATGAACGTTTGGATCTCACTTGCTTTCTCATAGACTTGTTTGATCCAATCAATCTTGGAGCCTAATTTTTACAACATACGGTTGAAGAAATGAACACAAGGTGTCCAAAATATGTACCCATACCTTGCCTCAACCAACATGCCCGCAACTTTGCAGTTTTTTGTGTTATCCATTATAACTTGAACAATGTTTTGAGGCCCCACTGCCTCAATGGACTCTAGCAGAATGTCAACAATGAATCGTGCAAGGCACTTGTCCCTCATAATAAACAACCCTAAAAAACATTGTCCCTTTAGGGCACACTGTGACCACAATAATCAATGGCCTATTTGTTGTATCTTTCCATCCATAAAAAACAATGGACACCCTTGTTTTGATACTTCAATCCTTTTCAACATGTTTTATTTCTTTTGCCAACAAGTAGTGTGCACCTTTGCATACCCTGGGCCGGTGAACCCTTTAGAGACTTCATTGATAGATCTCACCATATCCTGCTAGTATGGTGATATAACATTAAATGGCAACCCACATGCATAAACACAACGCGCAATGTCTTACTTCGCTGTCCCTGGAATCATTCTAAAATGCCCCTTCCAATGGACCTGCATATTTTGTTCTCTTGCAACTAAGAGATGAATTATCTTCCTTTGCGGTCGCAACAGATGTAGAAAGAAATAGGTGTGATGGGGTCATGACATTAGCACGAGATGGAACAAAAGGTGGCTCAATAGATGTAGATCCTTTCTTTTCCAAAGGATGCTTTGATCTTAGGGTAACAAAGGCATCTACTTCTTCATGCTCTTTGATATATGGAAGGATCTTTGCATATGGCAAGCCCTTTCTTGGCCTTTCATTTATGTTTCGGCTACCACAAGCTTTGATTCCAAAACTAGGAATCGCACACAAGTGGGCTTTGACCCGACTATACAAACTCTTGTATTTACAGTTACACTATGAGCAAAACTAGATGTAACACCCTCCACCTGGCAGCTATTCCAACAAGGTCACATACTTCCAAAGGGGCACTTGTGGATCGGTTTTGAAGGCTATCCTTTGGCCCACCGAACTAACACTTGCAAAACGAGACATTTTGGCAAATCTCTATAGCCCATGGTTAAAAAATAATAATATTGCTATTATAATTTAAAGCATTTGGCATTTGTTGAAAGAATATTTTAAAAAATAACAAAAAAAAGTTAAAACTAGTTACAAACATTTTTAAGTTTGTAACTAAAAAACAACTAAAAACATACCTTAAATCAACAAACATCTTTGTTGCAAGCTCCTTAAACTCCTTGGCGCCAAATGGGTAGTTGTAATAGTGTAGGATTAGCAAAAAGGAGTTTTAGTCCTAAGTAATTGAAAAAAAGGTGGTAAGAGAACAAATGTGCAATGAGAGATAAAAATGCAATGAAAGGCAAATGTGTTGTTTTCTTTTGATTAAATGAGAGAGCTACTTTTAGGGTCACCCTTACACTTTATTTTGTTTTTAATTGTTTTTTGAAGTCCATATTTGACTTTTCATAAAGCAAAATTAAAAAAAATTAAAACACCGTTTTGGCCACTAGATACGCCCAAGGTACTGTAGGGTCTCTATGGTACCCTAGGTATGATGGATGTATGACTTCGACATCCATCACCCACGTTCACGAGCTAATCTGTGTTGATCAAGTGAGCCGTTAGCTTTCTTTGTGCAGTGATTTGAGTGAACGCAAGTCTGGACTGACAAAGTGTTGGAAAGTGAAGCGTTGAGTGTTTTGTCCCAAGTTGTTGTGGGTAGTGGGCACGTATCCATGCAATGTCATGCGAGTGTTTGTGGGCAGTTCTGTTGATATTAGATTTCATGAAGCAAAAGTTGGGTTGTCCTAGGCAGAGGGTAATCAAATTTTGGGAGATAATTGTTTATTGTAATCATCTAAGTGGTTCCGAGCATTGTTGGCTAAGCCCGACTCGGTGGTTGTTGTGTATGGAGTTGTTTTCCCTGTTTATTGTACTTTGGACCGTTTTGTCCTACAAGAGTAAATAAAATACACATTCTCCCAATTGTTCTTGCATTGTGTAAATGCTCATGTGTGTTTGAGTTGATTTCCCAATCTTTGCAAGTGTTATGTTTTACTTCCGCTGCTAATCCATTGAAATACAAGTAGAATACCACTTTGTTGTGCGTGTTTTTGTGCAGGTAAACACTGAAGGCATAGTCTGTAGTTCTTGTAGAGTTTTGTTCTCATAGAGGGACTCAAGTGAGAGCAAGCGATGCCACACGATTTTCAGTTCCGTCGAGCTAGCCCCGTGACAGTTGGTATTAGAGCACATGGTTTGTCTTGGTTGGGTTGTGTTTTGATGCAAAAAAAATTTCTGGAGGCTATAACTTTTGACCCGTAACTCCGTTTGAGCTCTTCCACGCACCAAAACAATCGTATTGAAAAGTTCGATTCTACCCTAAGGTGCTCTATCCCCTTAAATTTCATTTCGATCTTTTTCGGAGCCCAAACGTGATCATCTGAGGGTCCAAAATTAACGTTTAATGATTTTTTTGAGAATTTTCTATTTTTAAAAATTGTATATTTTTAGAACTAGATGTCAATTTCAATTAAATTTCGTCCCATAGACAAATTTTAGCATTTAGGATATTTAAGGAAATTTTTAAAGCCGCACGTGCTTGCATGCGAAACTTACTATAAATAGCAGTTGCTAAAAATAGACATTATTTTTTAGATTTTAGTTTTTTCAAATTTTTGCATGTAAACTCTAATTTCCGAATTTACGCTTATTTAAGCATGGTTTGGGTTTGTAAATATTTCAAGTCATTCAATACAAATCAATACAAGTTATTGTTCAGAATCTTGGCCTATTGGTAATTTTATTTGCCTTGTTAGTTTTCGGGTTCATTATCTGATATCAGAGCAAGTTCGAATCTTGGAGAGAAGAATGGTGAGAGGACAAGGAAGTATGGCACAGATGAACCGGACTATACAAGAACTGCAAAAGCAAGTTCAACAATTAACATAGGTTATCACCAATCAAGCAAGGTGGTGATGAGGATGACACAAATCGTGATGAAGAAGTTCAGCAAAAAGAAGAACAACCACCATCGATGGAAAAAAGGATGGTTCGGGCTTTAGAAAGAAAAAATGAAAGAATCAAAGTTGATGTTCTAGATTAAGAAGGCAGTTTAAAACTAGAGGAGTTGATAGATTGGATGAATAGCATAGAGAAGTTCTTAGAGTGGAAGACTATGAGAGAAGACAAGAAGGTAAAGTTTGCATGCACGAAATTGAAAGGGCATGCAATGATTTGGTGGGATCACCTACAAAAAAAGAAACTGAAAAAAGGCAAAGAGAAGATTAATTCGTGAAAAAAAATGGAGAAGAGGCTGAGGGAGAAATTTCTCCCTGTGGATTATGCTTACACCCTATACAGAAGATTTCAAAATTTGCGACAAAAAGATCACAATATACAAGAATATACAGATGAATTTTATAAGCTTTTCATACGAGTGGAGCATGATGAAACCAAAGAGCAAATCACTGCAAGGTATGTAGATATTTTGAAATTTTCTATTCAAAATGAATTAAGCATGCATATAATACTTAACATGGAGGAGGCTTATCAATTAGCTTTGAAGGCAGAAAAAAAACAAAATAGACAGAATTTCAGAAGGACATCTCCTGATCCAAAAAGAGGCGGATCCCTTCCAATAAGGGGACGAAGTGGGTTTAATACCAATAAAAGTGAATCATCACATGGTACAGAAAGACAAGTTGATAATAGGCAAGGGTTTCAATACCAACAAAGAGGAAGAGGATTTTAGAGAGGACGAGGTTATGGTGGTGCTAGAGGATGGTTTCCGAATCAACATAGATCTTATCTCTGTTATAGATGTGGAGAAGGGCACATAGTGTTTGAGTGTCCACACTATCAAGATCAAGAAAGGAGGCAAGAAAATCGTCCAAGAGTAAATCTAATTGAAGCTAAAATAGAAGAGTAGAATACTGAAGTTGCAACAGCAGATGTTGAAGAGAATCTCATGATGAGAAGAACCATGATCGCTCCAAGGAAGGATCAAGTGTAGAATAAAGGAGGTGGTGATGCATGGCTACGATCAAATATTTTTTCAAACAAGATGTACTTTGAGTGGAAAGGTATGCAAAGTAATTATAGATGGTGGTAGTTGTGAAAATATGGTTTCTAAAGAAATGATTGAGAAACTAAATCTACAATGTGAAAAGCATCCTAATTCTTATCAGATTTCATGGTTTAAGAAAAGGAACAAAGTTACAGTAGATAAAAGGTGTTTAATCAAGTTTTCTATAGGAAAGAGTTATAATGATGAAATATGGTGTGATGTTATTTCAATGGATGCATGTCATGTGTTATTGGGAAGACCATGGCAATTTCATAGAAAAATAATTCATGATGGAGCAAAGAACACACTTTTTGTTAAGGTGGTACAAAGGTAGTTTTGTTACCTCTTAAAGAGAAAGAGAAAACAGAAAGCATGCTCTCTACTAAAGAATTTATTCAAGATATGAAGGTAGCAGGTTGTTATGCATTACTAGCAAAGAATAAAGAAACAAAAATGGTGCCAATACCAACAAAAGCAGTAAGAGTGTTGAAAAAATATGCAAATGTTATGCCTGATGACTTACCAAATGGTTTACCATCGAAGAGAGATATACAACATCACATTGATTTGATTCCAAGGTCAACTCTACCCAATCAAGCAGTTTATAGGATGAGTCCAAGATAACATGCAGAATTAAATAAACAGGTTGCTGAATTGCTAAGGAAGAAGTTGATAAGGGCGAGTATGAGTCTTTGTGCAACACCGGCTTTGCTAACTCCAAAGAAAGATGGAAGATGGAGAATGTGTAGATAGTAGAACAATTAATAAATTTATAATATAGGTTCGTAAACCTCGTTTAGATGATATGATGGACGTGCTTGCAGAAACAAAATATTTTACCAAGATTGATCTAAAGAGTGGTTGTTATCAGATTCGAATTCATAAAGGAGATGAGTGAAAAACTGCATTCAAGACTAGAGATGGCTTATATGAGTGGATGGTGATGCCATTCAGATTATCTAATGCGCCTAGCACGTTTATGAAGGTGATGAATACAGTGCTATGAAAATATATTGGTAAGTTTGTGATTTATTTTGATATTCAGTAAGACTAAAGAAGCACACTTACAACATTTGAGAATGGTAATAGATTTGTTAAGAAATGAGAAGTCGTATGCAAATTTAAAGAAGTGCAGGTTTATGCAAAACAACTTAGTATTTTTAGGATTTGTAGTTTCAGCAGATGGTGTGAAAATGGATGAAGAAAAGATAAAGGCGATTATTGAGTGGCCTATTCCAAAAAGCATTATAGAGGTAAGAAGTTTCCATGGTTTAACAATTTTTTACAGAAAATTTATTAAAATTTTTAGTAGTATTGTGGCACCAATAACAGATTGCATGAGAGGGAAATAATTTGCACAGACTAGAGCAGTCACAAAAAGCTTTGAATTTTTGAAGAAGAAGAGATTATAGAAAGACCAATTTTAGCATTATCGGATTTTAGCAAAGTGTCTGAGGTTGATTATGATGCTTCATTTGTGAGAATTGGTGCTGTGCTGAGTCAAGAAGGAAAGCCAATAGCATATTTCAGTGAAAATTTGAATGAGGTAAAAACAAAGTATTCTACCAATGATGTTGAACTTTATGCATTTGTACAAGCATTAAGACATTGGAGGCATTCTCTGGTGCCTAAAAAGTTTATACTATTTACAGATCATAAGGCTTTGAAATATGTGAATACACACAAGACGTTAAATAGTAGGCATGCAAAGTGGGTTTCTTTCTTGTAGGGGTATACTTTTGTGTTGAAACATAAATCAAGAAAACAAATTCAAATAGCTAATGCATTGAGCAGGAGAGTAGCGTTATTAACTACTATGGTGAATGAAGTAATTGGATTTGAAGTTATTAAAGAATTATATGACACTGATCCATATTTTGAAAAAATTGTTGAGCAATGCAGGAATCCATTAATTGGTGAGACAGATACTATTCATGATGAGTATCTTATACAAGAAGGTTATCTCTTCAAAGGGAAACAATCATGCATTCCAGTTGGGTCTCTAAGAGACAATATAATAAGAGAATTACATAGAAGTGGTTTGGCTGGACATTTTGGTAAGACGAAGACAATAGCTTTGGTGGAAAAAAAATATTTTTGGCCAAAAATTAATAGAGATGTGACAAGGTATGTTTCAAGGTACAGAATATGTCAGGTGGCTAAAGGACATGCACAAAATATTGGACTTTACATGTCATTACCGGTTCCAAGAGGGCCATGGACAGCTTTGAGTATGGATTTTGTGTTGGGATTGCCAAACATACAGAGAGGTAATGATCTAATTTTTGTTGTTGTAGATAGATTTTATAAAATGGTTCATTTCATTGCATGTAAAAAAACCAATGATACCACTAGGGTTGCAGAATTATTTTTATGGATATTGTGAGATTGCATGGTGTTCCAAAAACTATTACTTCAGATAGGGACATGAAATTTCGAAGTCATTTTTGGAGGACTTTGTGAAAGAAGATGGGTACTAAGCTACAATTCAATAGTGCATCACTCACAAATATATGGACAGACAGAAGTTGTGAATAGGAATTTGAGAAATTTTTTGAGATGCATAGTGGGAGAGAAGCCAAAGTAATGGGACTTGGCTTTACCGCAAACTGAGTTTGCATATAACATTTTAGTGAATAGATCAACAGGAAAGTCACTTTTTCAAATTGTTTATGAGAGAAATCCTATGGGTATTTTAGATTTGGTACAATTGTCAATTGCAGATCGAATTAGTAAGGATGCAGAAGCATTTGCAAAGCATATGCAGCAGTTGCAAGGAGTAAGCAAAAAGTTGCAGGAAAGTAATGAGAATTATAAAGCAACAACGGATGTCAGAAGAAAATCCAAGGTATTTGAAGGAGAGTTGGTAATGGTTTACTTGAAGAAAGAGATTTCCAAAAAGCACATACAATAAGTTGAAGTACAAAAAAATTGGGCCATGCAGAATTGTGAAGAAAATCAATGATAATGCATATGAGGTGAATTTACCACAAAATTTTGATATACTTCCAGTATTTAATGTTTCAAATTTATATGAATTCCATCGAGAAGATGGTGAAGATGAAGTCAATTGGGAGTAGCAAGTTCCAAAGAAGAAAAAAGAAAAAAATAGTGCAAGTTTTGGATATGAAAACAATGAGCACAAGGCAAGGGAATTAAAACAAGTATTTGGTGCAGTGGAAATGATTGCAGCAAAAAGAAACACTTGGATTACAGAGTGGGAGTTGAAGAAGATTGATAAAGACAAATGGCAGCAGTATAATTAGGCCAACTCGCAGGAGCTGAGTTGTTTTCAACCAGAGGAGAATGATGCAGAAAAAATAGGCCAACTTTCCAGAGGCCATAACTTTTTACCCATAACTCCGTTTGAGCTCTTCCACGCACCAAAACGACCGTATCAAAAAGTTTGATTCCGCCCTAAGAAGCTCTATCCCCTTAGATTTGATTTTGATATTTTTCGGAGGCCAAATGTGATCATCTGAGGGTCTGAAATTAACGTTTAATGATTTTTTCAAGAATTTTCTATTTTTAGAAATTATATATTTTTAGAATCGGACGTCAACTTCAATTGAATTTCATCCCATAGGCTAATTTTAGCATTTAAAAACAAATTAGAGCCACACACACTTGCATGCGAAACTTACTATAAATAGCGACTGCTAAAAATAGACGTGTTTTTTAAATTTTAGTTTTTTCGAATTTTTGCATGTAAACTCTAATTTCCAAGTTCCGGGTTTGTAATTATTTCAAATCATTCAATACAAATCAATACAAGTTATTGTTCAAAGTCTTGGCCTATTGGTAATTTTGTTTGTCTTGTTAGTTTTTGGGTTCATTATGTTTTCCTAGTTAAGTTGTGTTGTATACCTTCCCTTGTCGAGTCAGTCCAATGTGTCGTGTCTGAGTCAGTATGGCAAGTGATCCGTCCGAGGCATTGCTCGAGAATGTGATCAACAGAGGTCGAGAGTGGGTTAATGACAAAGGTGAAGGTGTTGGCAATCGCCACAAGAGTAAGTCAAAAGTTGTTACTATGGAAGAAGGCCTTGCCAAGCAAGTTGGTGCGAGGTTCCAGTCTATGGAGGAGCGTGTGGGTGTGACATTCGGCAAGCTCGAGGAAAAGGTGGAGAAGATGGAGCAGACGATTGTGGAACTTACTGCAAGATTGGCGATCTTGGTGTTCTAGACTAAGTTACAGGATGAAGTGACTTTGTGTCACTCAACGATATTGAGTTTGGTGGAAGCATCAGGGTCTTACTCTTCAACAGTTTCAAAGCTCCCCAAGTTGAAGAAACCAAAGTGTTACGATGATGCGTGAGATGGCCGTCTTCTGGAGAATTTCTTTTAAGACATGGAGGAGTATCTGGCAGGTTTCGGGGGACTGTCAGATGCACATGAGGTGCATGTTGCAGCAAGGTACCTCATGGGTACGACAAAGGTTTGATATAGAACCTTGGCTAATGACATTACATCAAGGAGTTCTACAAGGAAGTTGGACTCTTGGGAGGATCTGAAGAAAGCCCTTGGGAATCAGTTTTGACCTGGGAATGCAAGATGGTTGGCTAGGACCAAGTTGAGTCAGTTGAAACAAGTTGGGGAGATGAGAGAGTACATCGATTCTTTCCAGAGCCTTTTGTTGGAAATCACCGACATGTCCAAGGTGGATAAATTGTTCCAACTTACTCATGGTCTTAAGTCATGGGTTTAGGTGGAGCTCTGTCGCCATGAAGTGTCCGAAGTTAGAGAAGCAATTGATGTAGCAAATCATCTCTTTGATTTTAAGGACGAGTTTTCATCCAAAAGCACCTTGGGCTCTTGCGCATCCATGGGTGGAGGCGTTGGTAAGGGGTCAAGTAAGTCTTTAGGCAAGCCAATTGGTGCCCAGGGAAGGAAGGCTACTCCGGAGTCGTCAGAGGAATCTCGAAAGTCTTGGAGCAATTCCAAAGGTGGCAAGAAGTCACAAGATGGAGGATCAAGTGGGAAGCAGTTCTGTTTGAGGTGTTGGACTTGTGCGGATCACTGCAACAGAAATTGTTCGAAGCAGCAAGGGGTATTTACAGTTCAGATGGGGCAGTTAGATGAACTGTGTGAGCAGACGATGTGTGTGCTCAGGGAGCTCAACGCTAGGTGAAGCTTGGGTTTGGCGATGGTCTCTGTAACTTGTTGGGCTAGATATTGTGGAGGTGGTGATCATGTGTTTGAAAACCACTACGCTCGTGGACTCAGGTATGCCCTAATTGTGCTGTCAACTAGTTAGCCTTGGAGCTTGGCCTCCAGTCCTCCGAAGATGCGAGAAGGTTTAAAGCAGTTACAAGCCATTCAGTTAGTGCTAAGACAGGGATTTATCTAAAAGGGTAAAGTCATAGTTTTTCCCCATCTTGGAGCTCTTTTGTGTTGGATCTGTTGCAAACGTGCATGGTGAAGATTGTGCAGAGGAGTTAGACAGGGAAGACGAAGGGGTGTTTAGTTGTGAGTATGAGGAAGATTGCAAGAATTGGCGAGGAGTCAGTGTATCTTGCATTTCTTATTGGCAGTTGGAATGTTGAGGGGGAGCAACAGGTTCCTTTTCCCGTTGATGTGAGGTGGGTTCTTCACAGCCAAGTAGTATGCTCAAGGAGATAGCATCTTATTTGTCACCAACAATATCAATTGATCATCGCATTGAGTTGGTTCTAGAGGAGAATCCCTCAATAAAGGCTTTGTTCATGTTATTTGGACTTGAGATGGTTAGTTTGAAAAGTTGTCTTCGTCCATTGCGCTCTTGTTTTCAGTACTATTGTGGAGGAAGTTTGATGGTTCACTTAGGTTTACAAAGTCTTAAACAGGTTGATCACCAAGAACCGTTTTCCTCTACCCCTCGTTGAGGGTTGGCAAGATCGGTTTGATTTTGCAAAACTGCATTTGTTGGGTGTGGCTTGTGTAAGCAAGCTTGTCTATGTGCTTGTTGGAGATTCAATTTGTTTCTCAGTTGTAACCAGTGGAAACCTTTAGTCGCTGATGAAGTCAAACCAGTTTGGTTCCTACCTAAGCGCCCTTTTGCATACATGATGGGTGAATCGGAATAGCAGTTGGAACAGTTTGTTGAGGTGAAGATAGTGGGTTATATGGCAATCTAACGCAGAGGGAGTTTCTAGTGCATTGGAATGGTGGTTTTTCAATAAGCTAGGAGCAGTAAGAAACCCTCAGGATCTACAAGAATAAGGTCAAGGAGTTGGCCTTGGTCTCTTGGCTCTGGGTTGAGTCTAAATAGGGGACGTGTTGGTCTCTTGGCTCTGTGTTGAGTCTGACTAAGAGACCTCCTCCAGGTTACTAATGGAGGAACCATATCAGTGCCAAGGTCGTCGTCGATTTTAAGTGGGGGAGTCTATGATGGATGTATGACTTCGACATCCATCACCCACGTTCACGAGCTGATCTGTGTTGATCAAGCGAGCCGTTAACTTTCTTTATGCACTGATTTGAGTGAATGCAAGTCTGGACTAGCAAAGTGTTGGAAAGCGAAACGTTGTGCATTCTATCCCGAGTTGTAGGCAATGGGCACGGCACGTATTCATGCAGTGTCATGCGGGTGTTTATGGTCAGTTCTGTTGGTCTTAGATTTTTTGAAGCAGGGGGCTGGGTTGTCCTAGGTAGAGAGTAATCAGACCTTGGGAGTAAATTGTTCATTGTAATCATCTAAGTGGTTCCGAGCATTATCAGCTAAGCCCGACTCGATGGTTGTTGTGTATGGGGTTGTTTTGCTTATTTGTTGTACTTTGGATCGTTTTGTCCTGCAAGAGTAAATAATACACATTCTCCCAGTTGTTCTTGCATTGTGTGAATGCTCATGTGTGTTTGAGTTGATTTTTCGATCTTTGCAAGTGTTATGTTTGACTTTCACTGCTAATCCATTGAAATACAAGTAGAATATCACTTTGTTGTGCATGTTCTTGTGCAGGTAAACACTGAAGGCATAGTTTGTAGTTCTCGCAGAGTTCCGTTCTCACGGAGGGACTCGGGTGAGAGCAAGAGGTGCCGCACGGTTTTCAGCTCTGTCAAGCTGGCCCCGTGACACTAGGCATACCCAGGATCCATCCTTGCGAAACACGTGGACCTGCAGGGATATATCCAACTACATAGTTTCAAAAACAGAAGCATAGGGAAAAAATAGACAATCAATTGGACACTAATATGAACCAAATCTTTCAGATAAGGTAATTGCTAATATTATGAAAACTGGCAGTAGGGTTTGATTTCAAGGAAGTCTTCATTTCTTGAAATTTATGAATCTTGGCAAAAAAAATTCAATGTAAAAATTTTAAATTAGCATTAATTTTTAAATTATCAAAGAGAGTATTTTTTTTTTTTATAGAAATTGAGGCGAATGTTCATTTTCAAATACTTTCAAATTGCTAATTGCTTTTGGGGAAAAGATGCAAAAAATAGAAAATTAGCAAATATTAGCCACCTAATATTATCCCTACCTAGAAGCTGAAATTTCAAAACACTGAAATTAGAATTTCAAGAAGAAAATTATCTAAAAATCAGATACCTAAATTTATAGAAAAATAAATCTGAATTTATGAAATCTAATTTATGGGCTGTAATACAATGTTAGGATCCAAATCTAAAAGTATATTTGTTAAGAGTAGATAAATCTCTCTCATCGGGCCATTTGTATTTTCCTTAATTTAAGGAATAGAATGGGATGTGTGTCGGTGTAGTAGGCTCTTGAGTGGTCAACTCACCCTACATGTAATTAAAAGTAAGTGTATTTTTCTTATTAATTAAGAGTCGTTGTAGTAGGCTTTGCCCACCTACAACCATCACATCAATCACAATTATTTCCATTTCTTTTATTGAATGTCGCGTTATGGTATTCCTTGAAGGAATCGATCCCAATATCTTTTTATTTTGGGTATGACTTATTTTTTGTGGATATTTCATTTTTGTTGATTGTTGAATTTTGCAATAACTTTCACATGGTATGAGTACCTAGGATTTAAGACCATTGGTTTTGGATTTTTGCAAGCACTTGGTGCGCAGTCATTGGCAGCAACACAAGAGGTGTTTGTTCGTGTCCAACATTCTGTTGGAGATTGTATTTTTTGAAGAGGAAACTGCAGTCGCAAATATTTGGACAAATGTCGCAAATATTTGGACGCATGGAGTGCTTGTTTGAAAAGAAGAGTCATCAATTTGGTCTTATAGCACAAGGGTTTGTCCGTATATCAGAATTAGGGTTTCTATTGCAACCCCTAGCTAAAAGGCAAATAATTCCATATTTCATCACAATGGGTCGAAGAGCAGCAAAGCTGGAGAAGACATATGGCACAATCAGGTATATTCCTGCCAAAATTCGAAATTTGATATTTTTTGTTTTTGGGGGATATTGTGCACTTGGAGTTCCAACCTTCAACAGGGCATAACTTTATAGTACAAGCTCCATTTGATCACATTTTCAATGTGTTGGAAATGTTTTTTTGAGCTCTTTGCGTTGGTGTGCTTGGGTGTAGCATTTGGAGAATTTTACCCTGAGCTTGTCTTAGCTCAAGATGGAGCCAATACCGGGTGCCCCTATATTGACTTTGCAAAATTATAGAGTTTGGGCTTCAGCAATGCAGTGAGCTCTAATGGGTAAAGGTTGATAGCGTATTGTTTGTAGGACTGCCTGTTCCTAAAGCTGGCATTAGGGGGTTTGGCAAGTAAATGCCTCTTTTGGGGGAAGTGTCGGCAAGTAAATGCCACCTTCCTCCAAGGCCTCTTAAGTTGTGATTTAGAGGGGCCGTTAAGAGTGGAGAAATCTCTCTTATTGAACCATTTGAATTTTAGTTAATTTACAAAATACATTGGGATGTATGTCAGCGTAGTACTCTTGAATGGTCAACTCGCCCTACATGTTATTAAGAGTGTGTATGAATAAGAGGCTTTTCCCACCTAAAACAATGATATTGCATCACATTCAATTCTTTTTTTATTCAGTATATTGTGCTCTGGGATTTCTTGAGAGAATTCACCCCACTATTTTTGGCTTTTGTGCATTATCTCTTGAATGTTTGTCGATATTTCATTTCTGTCGATCATGGATTATTGAACTTCCACATTGTTAGGACACAAATCTGGCGCTACTAGGATCTAGCTCTGAAAGTCTACTATTGTAACTCACTTATTAAAATTGAAATTTCAAGTTTCTAAATAAGGTCTTGAGCATTTGTACAACAAAGAAAACCAACACCGAGATCTGAAACAACCACCAAATTAGACTATCATTATCCGAACTTCTAGTACAAAAGATTAAAATATAACTTTCTTGACAAGTTATGAATGCCAACTCAACCGCGTATCATCCAAGGGCAGTATTGAGTACTACACTTGGCCAGGAACTAGTCTTCGAAGACTATTCACATTCCATCATTCCAGATAAATAATTTAAAGTTCTCAAATAATACTTTTTTACATGTTACCTTTTGCATGTGGATAAATAACTTTTAGAAACTCAAAAAGTTTACACAGTTTTCATCTAGAAACATTCTTGCTACAGAAAAAGGGACTGTGGAAGCTTAAAATCTTTGACTTATAGGTAATTTTTCCTCCTTTATCCTTTACATAAAGTTACTTTTTACATACCTACAAAATCCTACCAAACATCCTTAGATTTATTTATTTCTAAAAACGGAAAAAAAAACTGCAACAAACCTCAACCAAAGCTGCCATGCCCAGAGATTTGCAAATGGAAATCATGAGCATTATATCTTGATCTGGCAGGACAGAAGCAATCAAAAGAACAGCATCTGCACCTTTCAGTCGAGCATAGTATAGCTGGTATTCATCAACAATGAACTCCTTGCACAGCAGAGGGCACTGCATTCCACATTCACGATGTGAGGCAAATAGAGAATTAATGTAATAAGAATGATTGTGAACCACTTTTTGCCTTGAAGTATCTAACCAAGAACCTCAAAAACAACGACACCTTAGTCTAACTTTAACCACATAATATCCAAAACAAATTTTATCAAAAATATACTTTCTACAAGGACATTACATTAGTGAATTTCCTTCAAACCTTTTTGACTCGACTGCTTTCTAGAAAATTAGGCATTGTACTATATAGCATACTGCTATTCATAAATTTTTTGTCTTCAACCAAAGAAAGATGTATCAATGTGAAATGCGTCAAGCTAGAACTACACCAAATTGCACACCTGTATTCCAGCAAGTCGAATGGCCTGCAAATTTTCAAAGCTTCCCTGGGAAATCAAATGAAAACAAGGACCTCCAGTCATAAATTATACCTAAATGAACCAGGAAGCATAAGCAATATAAATTATATACTTAGTATTGGTACTAATGTATAACAGTCGACTAAAAACACAAAAGTATTACCTGAAAGTATTTGGAATCTGTTAAGACACTAAGGCATGCTGCTCCTCCCTTTTCATAAGCTTGAGCTATTTTAACCTGTTTGTGGAGAGAAGCTCACAAACGAACAGCTTATTAGCCTAGATCTGCAGTAAGCATTTTAGATAATCTAAGTTGTAAAATGACCCTAATTTGTAATATATGTTAGTAATGAAAGTCAAGTATACAACCTGTAAATAGCTTATAGGTATGTGAGACTACCTAAACCATAGGTCTTAACACCAACAGATGCAAGAAACATGTTGAAAGACAACAATCATCCATAAGTATCATTATATTATAAGATTTCATTGATGTAAAGTTGCTTTTGCACTAAGTGTAAACAGCAAAGAGATAATAAGAAATGGCTATCTAACTTATCCATCCATAGTGAACAGAACAGAAATAGGCGGCAAGAATATAAAAGATAGAATGCAATGAATGATCATACAAGCACAATATCAATATATGTATGATTGCAATTATACTGTATTAAAATTACAAATATGATGGAGGTTTTTCCTTATCATATTCTGTTCCTCATCCTATATTGGCAAGATGAACAAGAAAAACTATATCTAGCGCTGTAGATGGTAATCCAGTGGGGTCCTGAATCATATTGCTATTCGATTCCATCATAACAAATGTTGGACCTAAAACAGATCATGACAGGAACTTATCATTGCTTCTCACAGGATTTTTGCCTTCATCAAATATCATCCTATGAAAATAAATGAAAAGGCACCACCAAGGGCAGCATAGCTGAAACCCCTTCAATGTTGACTCCCCCAAACCATATTAAGTTCATAATTGTGTATAAAAGATCTCTTACGTTTTACCTAAGTACTGCAAACCCACCTGCATCTATGCCTGCCCCACAACCTCCAAAAATCCCAGACTTCAGGCTGACACAAGGAATTTACTGATCATGACGTAATGTGCTTCCAACAGGAGGATTATTTCTACGGGTACTGTAGTTACTGCCAAGGCCAGATGAATTTCCTGATACAGTTGTTCCATCTAATTCTACCACTGGTAACACTAGCTAGTCTGGAAGAATAGACGGTCAATTGTTACTTGGAGTGGTTTCCTCAATACCCTCCTGCATCCCTGCCAAATCAGACATAGTTAGTGTATATAACTTTTTCACTTGTGCACGTTTCCTATGGAGGACTCTTTGAAATACAGGCCTAGAATACAATTTGGTTCCTAATTACACCTATTCTGCCGTTTTGAACAAGGTCTTGTCAATATGTTCATTAGTCTTCATTCTGCATAGAAAAAATTCACCGTTGCAGTTTATTGCTTCTCCTACCTCGATGTCCTTTTCAGTCACCATATTTGTCAATAGTTGGTTCTTTTCTGTCAATTGCTTTATAATTACTTGCAAAATCTAAAAATGCCTGAAGTACTTGTGTTGAGTCATATTCTTGAGGTATGTAAAAGCGCTATTTAATTGCAGATCTGAGTAATCCTATATTCCCATTACTGTTCCATTCTTTAACCTTTGAACAGTTTTAACACCCTTCTTGTCCACATCTTTCTAGAATATAGAATATCTGAAGCTTCTCAAATCATGGGACTTGCTGATACCATCAACAAAAAAATGAACTTTCTTTCCCTACTGATCCTCCAATTTGTCAATCATAAACTTTAAACTTCCCACAATTCTTGCTGCTTTGTCTGCTTGGTTCGCGATTAATTCTTTGTTTATTTAGGATTTCTCCCCTACCAATGAATTAGGTTCCACAGTCTCTATTCGCCCAAATAGTTGTTCCAATCTATCTCCAGTTGCTCTGGAGTCATCATGAGATCCTTTATGTTTCCTCGCTGCCATCGGATTGCGACTATCTATAGTTTATAAAGTTGTAGCTTCAGCCCATTTATCTTAACTCAATTGACCTATGCTACCCTCCGTTTGCCTGTCTATATAGTCTATACAGTCCAGCAGGCCCCACACAATCATCTATATAATATTGCAGTTGATCCTCCAAAGGTTCTTCCATCGTTAGATTTGTTTCTGGAAGCCCCATCTGAAATACATCTTCTTGTATTTATGATGGCTAATGGATAAATGTTTCAAAATTGAATAGGTTTGAAAGATGACAAAACATCCATGATTTAAATTGAGGAGCCTCAACTTGAAATTAAGATGGAACTTTCAAGTTTGAAACACCTACAACACCAAATTCTGTTTCAACATCAAAATTTACTTCAAAATCAAAACTAGTACCAACATCTTCATCTAATCCTCAATTAAAATCACAAACCAACCTTTCCATTATTGTGAGTCATGATTTGCCCCTACTAGCTTAGGATTTGAATGACAAGCCACTGCATGTAAATGATGAGGAAGAATGTCCCATCGAATGTCCAAAATGTTTCGAATACCATAAATTTTTTCAACATCATTTGTTAGTACTTTTTGGATTTTCTCTTTGTTTTATCAATGTCCTCATAAATAAATATCATGCAATGTTTGTGGCTATTAAACAGTGTAAAGTTTTTGACAAGTGACTCAAAACAACTTTAGAATTCTCTTAGCGCCCCTCCAAAAATGTACTTCCTAGCATAATTCTTTCAACATCATTCGCAATGCCTTTTTTAAGAAAGCTTAGACTGTGCCCATTTTCCGCTAACCACCACTTTTCTCAAGATTGTTCTCTCTTCCACCTTTCTTTGCATAAATAAAAATTAGCAGAAGACTTTGCTTTAACAAGGAAGTGAAGCCCATGCTTTGCAAATTACAAATATGAGGTCAAGTTCAAGTGATGATTAAGAATATAAAACTTGGAAAACAAAATTCCTTCTTGTACAACATTACTAACTCACTTCAATTTCATTCAATCTTCCAACACAGGATCCAAAACGTCTACTACATATGGTGTTCAAAATTAACAAGGTAATTTGTCCATAAGTTGCTCCCTTGTTACATTATTTGTTATAACTTTGACAACATTTCATCTCCAATGTCCAAACTAGCAAATTCAATGCATCTAAAAAAATAAAATTAATACTCTTCGCTTGTTTGTTTGTATTAATAAATTCGATGAACATTGCACCCTAAGGACATTGTGTCAAAAACCTTATGAGGTGTCTTTGCTACTTCACAATTTAAATCATTCAATAGCTCCATTCCATCACCATTTTCCCAAGCACGTAAAACTGCAGCTAGGATGTCCCATCCTTCGTTAAAATCTATGCGCAAGCCAATGGAGAAAAATTATATAAACAAATCAATTTTTTTATGCAAATGCCATTCCTTTTAATGTTATTTTAAATTCGCATAAGAAATCCATAGTATACAGGTTTGTCAATTTCAAAAAGAGTTACAAAAAGGTATTTTGAAAGTTTAAGAAGCACTCTCTTAGAAAAAGAGAACATTCATATCTAGTGAATTAGATAAACTAAAAAAGAATTGGAGATCATGTTACAGTGTAGAAAGTGATGAGTGGACTAATGCAATGTGAAGGTCCCTCCTAAATATTTTCACACAATACCCTCAAGGTGCAATGTTCATCAAATCTATATACAAGCAAAAAAGTGAAGAGTGTTCATTTTATTTTTAGATGAATTGAATTTTTTATTTTGCACATTTGAAATGAATAAGTTGTCCAGGTTGTAATGGATAATACAACAAATTGTGAAGTAATAGGCAAAAAACTTATGAACAAATTTATTTATTTATTTTAGACACTGTGTGCAGCACATATTTTGTATATTTGGTTGGAAGATATAGCAAAATTGGAGTGGGTAAGTAATGTTGTGCAAGAATGAAAACACATTTCCAAATTTGCACTTAACCATTGCTTGGCCTTGACCTTGTATCGCTCATTTGCAAAACATGGGCTTCCCTCCTTTGATTAACAAGGTTTGCTGCCAATTTTATCACCATGCAAAGAGAAGTGGAGAAGAGGATAAAATTAAGAAAACTAGTGGTTAGTGAATAATTGACACAATTTATAATTTCTTAGAAAAGCACCACGAAAGAAATTGAAGGGGTCTCAAATACGATTACCAAATTTTGCATAGAAGATATGTACTTTCTCCCTTGCAACACTCTTAAGAAGATTCTAAAATAAACAAAGGACAAAGTTGATCCCAAGCATAATAGTGGGGTATAGCTTATTCATTGTTCTTGTGGTGACCATATATAAAGGAGGTCTATCCAGACAAGGATCAAGGAGCATTCTACAGATCTACATCCTAATAAGTTGGTAAACCAACGTTAACAGAGCACCCATATTCCACTTCTCATCATGTTTGCATTGAAAAGATAAGAGCCATTGCTAGTGAGAATTATAACACAAAGCATTGTCTTAAAGAAGCGGTGGATATCAATTAAGTACCCGACAATTTGAACAAGGATGAGCAACCATGGAGACCCATCATCCATAAACTTAGGGATGAAGGCATGGGTTAGTTATTATTTTTGAGCTTGTAATGCATTAATCAATTATTTTCAATCTTTGTTGGAGTGGGAGTTAATTAATGTAATATGATTTTGTAGGCTGAGTGGTCTTTGTTTATTATTTCAAGCAAAACCCATTGTTGCCATTTAAATCTTAATACTTGAGAGTGGAATTATTATATTAATGAATTTTTATCTTCATTGGAGTTGGATTAGTTAATTAATGTAATATGATTTTATAGGCTGAGTGGTCTTTGTTTATTATTTTGGGCAGAACCCAATGTTGCCATTTATATCTTAATACTTTATTTTGGCTCTTAATATGAGAGTGGAATTAATAAATTTAATGAATTTTCCTCTTCAGCTAAGTCCCCCCAACCTCGTCTACTTGTAATGAGATTGATATAAAAAGCTCCATTACCGCTATATTTTCATCAATTTTATCTTGATGATGGATCATAAAGGTGACCCCAAATGTCAAAGTCTTTTTCTCGCCCACATATTTTAGAAACTTTTTTATAAACAATATGGACTAAGGATGCTTAACTTCGTCAATAAGAGATTGAAAAAATTATACAAAGAAGTTCATTTTGGTAGGGAGCTGAGAAGATCTTTAAGGTGTTGAGCCACTTATCAATAATTTGAGAATAGTTGATAGCAGCAAATATTGCATAAGTTTTATTTATAAAGGCATGGATAGAGCTAAGGAAAAAATCCAAAAACTACTAGCAAATGAGTTTAAATAAATAAAGCATATTTGGAACATTGTGCACACTTGATGGGACACATGTTACATCATCCTTTACAAACAACTTGTTATCAAAATATTAAGCTAGTATAGGCAGATCATAATTCAGATGAGGAGATAAATAAAGGTTTGTTCGCAACAGTATATAGGTTGATTTGTGGCAAAAAATGAGAAGCAATGGGTGAGAAAAAAAATTCCTATTTTCAATAATTAATTAAAAATGTTTTCCATGAAGAAGGCAAAAAAAGACAGGATTGTGTGGCATTCATATAAATGGTGGCCAACTTATAAGGCTTCTATGATAGAATTGCGAAAGCTCACCATGCAAATCCAAAACCAAGTTTCTAGTACTTTGGCATGTGAAAGAAATTGGAGTACACATGATTTAACTGGTACCAACTAGGGCATAAAAATTGTCAGATCTTGTGTTTATCTACAACAATTTATGTTTGCTTGAAAACTTTTTTACAAAAGAAGATAACAATCCTCAATTTGGAAAACAATATTTTGAAAGAGATCAAGAAAATATTATTGATGTTGATGATTATAGTGTAGGAGTAGATGAATCTGTTAGTACTAGTTTTGATTTTTAAGAAGAATTTGATCCTTTGATGCTTAAAACATGAAGCTTCCAATTCAATTGCAATCTTATGCTTTTGAATCTAAGCTTTGCTATCTTTTGATGGTTTTGAAATATGAGACTTTTATGTAATTCTCATTTTTGCATACTTATAAAATTATGCTTGTGAATTATTGTGTGTTTCTTTATATTTATGTGTGTTTTGCATATGTTTATGTTAAGTATAAAAAATATATACATGAACTTTTCCAAAAATTCTGGATTTACAGATTTTTCAACCCTCCAAAATGGATCTGGATTTCAACTTTGCTAGATAAGATAAGATAAATATATTAATGTCCAATGAATGACCACAAAAGTAGGTCAAGGGGACTACAGACAACAACATGTGCAAGTACTAAGCGGGAGAACCAAAAGATTCCCGAGAAAGAAAAGAAAAGTACAAAGCCAAAGAAAGTGGCAAAACCGAAAAGAGCAATCCCACGAACCCAAAACTGGGGGTAGAAATGCAAACGAGAAGAAGAAAGGGAAGACGGCCAAGGAGAAGCAATGAGGGAAGTGGAAGATCCAACTCTCCTAAAATCTAAGACCAACTGGAAGAAATAAACTCTGGATGGAATGACGACCAAATGAAGAGGCAATAGAGTGTGAAGGCCGCCTACTACGCTGTTGTTTGGACAATGTACTATATCTCAAAGGCCTGGTAGATCTAGTCTATCTCCTAGTGCAGGCCCTGCTGGGTCTGGCTATGATGGCTCAGGGAACAGTGGATGGTATCTTTGGGCCAAACAAATCTGGAGTAAGAAGCAAAGTTGGCCTCATAGTGGCACTAAGTGCCTCTCGTTGAAGGTAGTATTGTGAAGAAGGAAGTGATCCATCGAGTAGAATCTGGTCTGGAATGTGGCTGAAGTGCATGCTCACGAAGCCTCAAAGCCTCCTGTATGTATGAGGCCAGGCACTTCTAATCCTCATATCTAAAAAAATCAGAAAGAGCCCGAGCCCCTCCTAAATAAGCAGTAGAACCTCCCTCTGATCTCATAGTAAATGGGGTAGCAGAAGATGAAGTGTGTCTCCATCTCAATCTCTTGGAGACTACACAACTGGCAAATCCTATCAGAACGATCAAGGTGGTGATCTGTCCTGCACCGGAGTCTATGAGAACCTACTCTAAGCTAGCCAAGGGGGATGCGAAGGGCATGCACCCAGTGACGAAGAGTATATTGAGGACGGATAATGAGACCATCACTCAACTCCAAAAAGTGCTCAGCATAAAAGGCCATTTTAGGGCATAGCCCCCCATGAGGGTTCACCCAAGTGGTGTGGATGAACTACCTATAAATATCCTCTCTGATGATCTTGTTCATTCCCTGTCTGGTAGGTAGAAGGTGACCCGGTGTGTCCAAGGAATACTGAAAAGTAGGAAGACGATCCATTTGAATGCCCACCGACCCTAAGAGGTCGAAAACCATAGCGTACCAACCGCGACCACGATGAGGAGAATCTAAACGAGCAATAGCCTTTGAAGAACAATACACCAAGTACGGGTCCCTGTCCCGCCCCTCAATGGAATCGACGAAACGCCGAATGCGGTGTAGGAAAGAGATCAGGGCAAACATGGTCTCCAATCTGAAAGGACGGGCTCCAAACTCAACCAAAATAATGTGCTTGGGGACAATATGCTTACCCCTGATAAATAGACGAAGGAGAAGTGTCTGGACTCTCTCTGCAGAATCCCAATCAGCCGCAAGTAAGGAGGGCCCCCAAACAATAGAGCTGTAAAGAACAATGGGTCTGATGAGGGAGTCCACGAGGGACATTTTGGAGGAGATATCCTGGAAGTGGTGGCGAAAGCATTGTCTCTCAAGGAGGGCTACGGATCTATAACCCTTATTAACACGAGTCAAGAGGGCTTGTCTCAAACTGAATCACCAGTTTACTGAATGCCCAAGTAGGTATATCTGCTGGTAATCTCGATCTTCTTGCCCCTAAAGAAGAATTGGAGGTGCGAGGTCTTCAAACCATTTAAGACCATAACCTTGGTTTTACCTAGGTTAATCGTCAGCTATCGAAGGTTGCAGAACAAGGCTAAGGTATCCAGCTGTCTCTGCGGACCATCCAGAGAGGAGGCCAAGAGGACCACATCATCAGCAAATAAAAGGATGGATATCAGAACATGGTGAAGTAGGCACCCATTGTTGTCCTAGATATGCTCATGGAAGGACTCGAGCTAATCTATGTAAATCCCAAAGAGAGTTTGGGACAGGGAACACCCCTGTTTGACCCCAATGGTACTATTCCCCGTGGGCTATGCGGAGGTGACCCAAAATAGTCTTGTACAAATGCATGATGGCAATGAGAAGGCTCTCAAAAATGCCAATGTCTCTAAGTCTCTAGAAAAGTGCCGCACGCGGAACCAAGTCAAAAGCTTTCCGAAAGTCTGCAAAGCAACAGTAAACTTTCGACGAGCGATGACGAGCCGCCTCAATGACAACCCGGAGAGTACAGATATGATCGATAGTCTGGTGAGCTGGACGAAACCCTGCTTGTCCCCTACCTCTGAGGTGCCTGCGCTCTAACTCCTCGGAAAGCTGCATATGGAGGACTAGCATAAAGTTTGGAGAATGTATGACCCACCATAATTGTCTTGTAGTTGTTGGGATCCAAGCTGGGCCCTGATTTGTGGATGGGGTGAATGGTATAATGCGATCAAGCCAACATAAAAACAGAGCATACAACATGGTTGAAGAGGTCAGTCAAATAGCTACCAAGCACCCCATAACCGTACTTGAAGAATTTTGCTTAGAACCCCTCCTCATCTGCTGCCCTGCTACTCTTCATCACTCTAACAGCTTCTCTGATATTTTTGTCTGTGAACAAGTGGCAAGAAGATGGTGGATTATCAACTTGGATAAGTGGCTGTCCAGGAATATCATAAAGATTGGAAGTGTGAGAGAGCATGGATTTGGGGCTAAAGCTCTAAGGGAAGAGGAGAATGGCTAGGGAAAATGGTGCGCTAAGGGAAGAGATAACCCAAGAACACCGTTGTACCAGTAAGGAGGAAATATAAAATGACAATGGGCGAGTTCATTCAACGAAATGCAGAATAAAATAAAATTAGATAATAGCAGATTCACAGTCAGTGTATAGCAGTGTTTCCTATGTTGATCCCTGGGAGAGGTCAGAATTAATTCTAAATGAGTGAAATCTATTCAACTTCCAGTTGTTTCTTTGGAACAAGAATTCCGTTTATCTATACTTGGCTTCCAAGTCTGAAAGGGAAGTTTCCATATCCAAGAAGGTTACTCCATATTTTTCTTACATAGAATTAACGGGGCCACAGATTTATATCAGCTAAATAAGGAAAGGAGGACAATAGTTACATAAGAGACAGAAAACTGAAGTTTCAATTAGCTTATTTAAATTTGAAAATAAGAGTTCCTAAGCTTTAGCCTTTGTGCTCCAGCTCGAGTACCAGTGTGCATGTGAATGGAAATATATTGTCAATAATAAATTCACTCATGGGACCGTATATTCTAGGTTTCATTATCCTTATAAACTTGCATGCCTTCCCCATAACATCACAGCATAGAGGCAGATTATCAGTTTTACTTATTAATTTAAGCATTTATACAGGCCTTGCAGTGCTCTGCAAGGCACTTTCAAGAGCAATTCATAAATAGAGACATTCAAAAGCTATGCTATATCATAATTTCATATGAGTCTACAATAATGATTTGCATTTTATCTAACAGATAGCCACGGGTAAAGTTAGCTTCAAAAATTAAAAACATGATAAAAGATAAATCCTTAAGTTGCCTTCAATAATCAAATATGACAATCATTATTCAGATGCTGAGTTAAACATGCAGTTTAGCTTCAAGTTATACAAATATGACGAAACAGTATGAGAATGTCGATAGAAATAGAAAAGCATGATGGCAGCAAAGTTCTCATGTATGCACGCATGTTCACACATGGCATAATCCAAAGGGTGTACACTCTTTCATGAAGTATACAAGAGATTTATTACCATCCATGGTAAAACATGGGGTGAAAATTTTCCAGAAATATGAAAGCGGATTCTTTTTCAGGTAAAATTGTGCCCATTAAATATTCTCAAAAATGCCTGAATCATGATATGCATCAAATTGTGCAAGTGCTAGAACTTGGCAGGCCTGCAAATGTGTTTGCATACTATAGCAGCACTATATGGTAATGGCAAGGGATGGTCAGGTGCAAGTGTTTTTCAATTACTTTGTTATAAGAGACAAAAAAACTCGACAATCATTTTTATAAAATAACATTAAAATTTTGAAAAAAAAATGGGCATTTTCCCCCCTTTTTTCCATGATTAATTACGCTTTGTATGACCCACATGTAACCTTTGCCTTATTGAAAACCTGTGTATTTGTCGTTTAAATGTTGGTGAACATGTAACTGGCATATTTAGCTGCCATTCCGTTCAGCATGTCAGAAATGCCCATTTAAAATGCATGCTATTATGTTTAAAGCATGTGCCTTGCTTCTAAAGTGTGCACATCTCTTTTTTTGTTTAGACAATCTTTACAGTGTTAAAAGAAAAACTTGTTCTTTTGATTTTAGAAAAAACACAAAAATCTATAAAAACTCCTAACACTTAGAATTACAATAAAATAAAATGATAAATAAAGAAGGATACTTAATGATAAATGAATGGAAATAGTTATGAAAGAGAACACTGATGAGAAACTTACTGGATCAAAGTTAGGCTGGATTATTCCTCTACTAGGTGAGGCCTTCTTCACTTCGGCTATTAGAGCTGGTAAACCAGTTTCTGTTGCACGGGCTCTCAATGCACCAATAAAATCTTTGGGAGGGGATGCATACGATAGCGCTTCTTTCACACCTTCCAAACACATGTTTTCCTTCATCTGTTTTTATTAAGAAAAAAATTGTATAAATATGTCATAGTTTGATAACAGTAAACTTGGAGTCATCAAACACAACCAAAGACTAAACCTCAGACTACAGAGCAGCAAGGTAGAGCTCATACTAATGAGATGCATTTCATATCAAAATATACGTTTTCTAAATATTGGCAAAAGTTAGAATGCATATTTGCTTTCATCACATTTGCAGAGATTCAAACTTTCACATCACGATACAGAAATAAATAAAAAATGGGCAACCCTCAAAATCTAGGAAAACTTCAGATAGACATCAGGTTTGGAATAACAATACCAAAGCTATGAACTAGGTCCACGGGCAAAGAACTGGATGTCTTAGAGCTCTAGTGATATAATCTCCATTCAATCAGTCATGTTTATTGTCCTGTAATATCTATTGCTTCAGATATTATTAAAGTGGGCTGTGTGAAATATCCTAACAAGTGAGGGGAAGATAGTTGGAGACAAACGAACACCAAAGTCTTGCCTGGCACATCACCTCTCTTCTTTCCGTTTGCTCGTGCAGGATTCATGGTGGATTTCCTAGGGCTTGACAAGATTTGTTAAGAATTTATTTTGAGAGTTATATGTTTATTTACTAGGCCTTGGGAGTGATATTTAATAATTATCTGGAGTTTTGTTTAATTTTAAGGATTCTAGAAGAATAAGCAGAGAGGAATCACTGCACAGTTTATTCCGAGGTGTCTTGGAGCAATGGTGGATGGGAAGGACGATTTAGTAAGTGTGAGATAAATTTGGAAAGTGGCAAGAGATTTTCACACAAATCTGGAGTTATTGCACATGGTGATGGAACTTGGATGGAATAAAGAGTGAAGATTATAGTTAATGGACAAAATGATAATTTCATTTGAAGATCCTTTGCACAGTTTTTCTACAATTCTGAGAATGGTTTAAAACTTCCAAAGTGAGTTTGCAGAGTAACATGATGGACAGGAGACAAGGAAGCAGAGGATGCAGGCCTCAACTAATAAAGTAAGAGATCTCTGCTATTTTCTCCAAAGCTTTCTGCAATTCATACAGGGGAATGCTAAATGAGTGAGATTGGAATGTTTCTTGTTTGTTATGGCGCCTCCATCCACATGACTTTTTGATAACTGGCTAAAAAGTGTATAGCTTAAAAATCAAGTGTGGATTTTTTAGTGATGTGAAGAATTCATTTGGTCATTTTAAAGACAGCTTCTACAGATGAAAAAGTTGTTGAAAGAGGCTTTTGATACTTATGCACGTCACAGGATGCTGTATGGAGTTGTATGTCGTGGAATCTATCTTTGGGCTAGTGAGAGTGCCTTTAAAGACTCCACTTTGGTGCTCTGGCTGTCAGTAATGGCAATTGCAAGAGAAGCACCAGGGTAGACAAATGAGGAAGCAGATGAGAAAGTTCTTGTCACAACTCTTACAGTCCAAGAAGAGGGTTGAAGTTGTATCCTGAATTTGAATTTTAATATGTCATTTCGACCATGTGACTTGAAAATGACAAAGCTTTATCAATTTTACAGACTTTTAGGTCCACCTGCAGCTTCAAAATAAGAAAGTTACAATCAACCCAGCTAATCAGCAAGGAGACCAGCACTTCTGGGTGATTATGACTTGGACATCTGCTATTCCTATAAATCATATGGTTGCAACATGGGAGGCAGGATTTTTACCCAAAGAGGCAGCAGGTTCTAGCTTATTCACATTGTTCAGATCTTGATTTCGATGAAGCAACACAATGATTATTGGGGTGGAAAGGTCCTTTTTCCCCCTTGCTAATGAAAGGATCAGAAGTCATTTAAATATGGACCTTGAAATAATGAATTAAGGTAAAGAGGCGATGAATGTTGAAAAATTTGGGGCTAGAGAGAGAGTAAGCTATTTTGGGGTGACCAAACAAGACCAATATCAGGCACTTCAGCAGCAAAAAGCAATAGCAATGTATGCCCAACATCAAACTACAACTCCCTTTCACAGTGGATGCACTTGAATATGTAATGTCCCCAAATGGGACGAATTAGGGCAAAAGGGGTTTTCCCCAAAATCCTTAAATCTATGTAATCAGCAAACCCTAGATTGCAAAATAAATTCTCAAAACCCTTAATTAACCCAAGAAACCCTAGGCGCCAAAAAGAAAGGGTTTTGTGGATAAAATTCAGCCAACAACTTGCTCCAAAATAACTAAAAATGTGCAGAAAAATTTTAGAATTAAATTTGCACAAATAAATACTTTTTTTACCCTTTTTCTGAAGCTCAAACGCCACTTTTTGATGGCTGAAAATTTTGATTAAATTTCAAAAATACAGTTGTTATTAATATTTTTCCGCTTCAAAACCTTGCCTAAAATCTGCCCTCAACAAATATTTAGTTCCTACGAACCTCTGAAAACTTCAAAAATTCATAACTCCCTCAATATTTGGAATTATGATGCAAACAAAAGCTCAAACTGATCAAAAAAATAATGGCTTCAATTAAAAATAATTTCAAAATTTTCCTCCCATGGGAAGGTCACCAAAAGTTGCTTCGAAATTCTAAAAACCCTAGTTTTCTGTCAAAATAATTAAATAATGATCCTGAAAATTATTATTTAATTTTCTACTTCAAACCCTTCACGAACTCCCCAATTCCTCACACCAACACGCAGAAAATTAGCAAATAAAATCAAAATATTTAATTTGCAATAAATAAACCAAAAAAGGCCTCCAAACCCTAGATCCAAGCTTCCAAGGTGGTTCGCTCCACTTATAAAAATAGTATAAATATTTAGCGAGGTTAATATGCAAGAAAAAGAACCACAAAACCCTCACAAAAATTCATACGAACTTGCCAAAGCAAATCACCCCACTTCTATGACAAGAACAAGATCTCCTTAGCAAAATGTGGTGTCAAAAGACACATTTTTGAATTAATCAACATCAAAGGTAGCAAACCTCTACTGGGCATGCATCCCAATAGTTTTCTTCAAACATGAAAAACATAAATATAAAATTCAGCATGTCCTCTATTGTAGCCTTCGTCACATATTTATAACTTTCCAAAGAGGGTGAACCACTTTGGGAAGATAAAATACCTTTCCTTATCTTTGTTTTAGCTCCCATGCCGATATCTCCTTTTTGAATAATATATTAATTATTAGCTTTAATTAAAATTACTTTTAGGTAAATTCAATTAATATTTAATTCACTTAAGCACTTTAGTACTAAAAACCACTTTTAAAATATTCTATTAATTAATTGACAATTGTCTTGTGATAAAAATCACTATTTCAACAATTAATAAAATAACATTCCCCAAAAAGGGCTCATTTAATCAGAATAGACTAAAGGTCTTCACGACCTATTTATTCATGATGTGGAAATGGGGACATTTCAGAATATTTGAACTTCATGGTAGTGCCTTAACTAAGTTTGAAAAATATCATTATAGCATGTGCACGAGATCTTGATATCCTTTTTTTTGCCTAAATTGGGGCGCACTCATGATGATCTTTGGAACTAGAAGATCTCAATTTCTATCAAATGGGGCTACTTGCCTGAATCGTGGTCATGCACAGAGACCAGATTTTAGAATAGCATGCTACAAAGTCAAAAGAATACAATTTGCATTGCTTTTAAGAATCACCCAACACTTGAACAACACCCCTACATGTCTATTGTATCATGTAGCGTTCAAATGGATAACATTGTAGGCAAATGAACATATCCTCAAAGATGACGTCTCCATCCTTTGGAGGGTTTGATGTATCCACAAAAAAGTTTGGCAAAGGAAATGAAGACCTTTGGCATATGTTATGTTCAGCTCTGATCAAAATCTCAGGAGTCAGAGCAATACTCCGGTAATGATTTGTGTTGCTATGACGTCTTTTTATGTTTTTATGTATTGACTCTGTCTCAACGTTAAGTAAGATAAGTTGTTTGTGTTTATCGGATTAGGGCTTTGCCCAGTGGTTAGTTAGGAGTAATTTTGAATTTTCGGTCTAGGTCAAGGTCCTACACTGTATTATGGCAAGCCATGGACTGCAAAATTCTGCCTTATGCCTGCACTGGAATTTTTGTGATTTATATTAAAAAAAAATCTTATGAAAACAAAAAAAAAATTAAAACTGGACTCAATAATCGGCACACTTCTTTCTACGATATGAACTTAGCTAACACTATTCATAAAATAATATAATAATATCAATCAATCAATTTAAATTTTTATTACAATTAATTAAAATTCTCTTCCATTTTCAATGACAATAGACCCAATTAAAACCATCTATTTTTAATTACAAAAATACAGCATCACCCGACGTCACTTTAAATCCAGTACAAGAAAAGACAATTAAAAATAATAACTAATGTTGCCATTTTCAAGCTGGACCCAGCGAACATGTCTTTTCCGTCAGAGATATGGGGCATGTGCACAGCTTAGAAAGCCACAATTAAAGATTTATTTTTTAAACCCTTAGATAGGTGCTTCGGCACCTGTGGCCTAGCATTTGCACATTTCTCAAAATACAAGTTCAATGCCCCATTGTCGAAATACAAGTTTAGAATCCATAGACTAGGTCAAAAACTTCCTCGCATGTTCCTTGGTCGTAATGGATCGACACTTCTATTCCTTCAACATCAATAGCGGATTCAGTTTCCATCAGTTCCCATCCGTCAACAGAAGAAGGCTTCATAGAGTGGAGAAAGGAACAACATTTGGATTCCCTGTTCATCTTGCAGCAGACAATTTTCTACTCTCGAGGTTGAATCCTAAGGAGGTGGCAGTGGGTTTGATCAAACACGCTTTGGCAAAGCACGCATTTTCATTTCTTTGGCATTTAAGTAATCCTGATTTTTTTCCAGGGTTTCTCGTTTCTTCATTATTTCTATCTTCATTCAGTTTCATGGGTGTTGTTTTAATGCTTTCTGTGAGTATGGTGTTTGCAGAGGGAAAAAATGTGGTGCACAGAGGACGGCATATCCAGCTTGTAGGTGATGCGAAATCAAGGTCGGAATGGGCCAGATCAGATCTGGGTATGGACAAGGCGCTTGGCATTGCATAGGCCATGAGGTTTGCTGTGGATTGAGCACACGGTGTTGTTGAAGGTGCCAACAAACAGGATAGGTGGCAAGGGTTTGCAGGAAGAGGTCCTAGAGTTCGTTTTATTTCCCATCTAATTTTTACTATGCCCTGCACTTGTACAACCAAGTCTAAGCCATCCCTAGGTTCTTAGTTTATTTTCTGTCTTCATAGTTGCACAGTCGGCTACGAAGGAGCCCCTGTTGCTGCCGTTACATGGCCATCATCTGCTGCCCCTGATTGCTGTGTTTTGACCCTTTTTGTCTACAGAATCCTTTCTATTGCAGAGAAGATTTTAACAGAGTTTCCTTCAAAGGCTACAGAAACTGCTGTTGATTGGATCCAGATGCCTGGGATGAAAGTTTGCATTAGTTTTATCTCCATTTTTGTCAACTACTTTGTTGGCGAGATTACTGTTTTTTACATCAACATTTCTTACAATGGGTGCAGCCTGGTCCGGATGCTATTGGAATTGTTGTATTTCACATGGTTGTGCTGGAGTAGCTGCACGAGCTTGTGGTCTAATAAGTCTAGATCCTACAAAGGTAATGGATCCTTGAGCGGGGACAGTTGTTTTGGATTTTTTTTAAATTGAATCATGAGTTTGTTACCTTTGGATTTAGTTGGTTCAGGGTGCAAAGATTCTCAAAGATCGACCATCTGAGTTCCGAGAATGTTAGTCTGTTGATGTACTGACTTCATTCTCTACTGGAAATGGAGGAACAGTTGAGATTTTAAGCATGCAGGTGGATTGAATTGTATGCAGATTTGATTGAAGGTTAGGTCATTGTTATAAGTTTTGGCATGCAAGGAAATGCCTTATTTGCACGGAAATAACTGCAGATGTACCCTCCAACTACCTTGGATTCTGCACAAGATTTTGCACTCTGAGATAAACCTCTATGATGGAAGATGGTATTCTTGTGGTATGTTAAATTCAGGCCACATTGAGATTTGAGATTTCAACACATTGAGGTCTCTTTCCCTTCTGTTCTTTTGCTCTGATTGGTGACCCACCTATTCTATTTCAACCAAGGAAAAACTAACTGACACAAAATGAACCATTTTAAGGTTTGAGAGAGATCCTTAAGTGACAAGGGAAGTCCAAGCATGCCCCCTCTGCCGCATTTTGTGAGAGCAGAAATGTTTCCAAGTGGATATTTGATTCAGCCCTGTGAAGGTGGTAGCTCTATACTTCAAATTGTCAATCATATGGATTTGGAACTATGGAAGAATTTTTCCTGGAAATCTAGAATGAATGGTTTGTTATAATTTATCTGACATTCTCTTAATCTCTGGCTGATTTATTGCCAATGATTATGTTGCAGCCATGAGATTTCCCCGAAGTACTTCATCCACCAAATGAATCATCTGTATACTCGCTCAAAGAATTATAGTGTTAAAGGCCTGACCCAACGCCAATTCTTAGATACCATTGAAATTAATGCCCAAAATTGAAGATTATTACATTTACTAGGTGTCAGCTTTCATAGAAAGTTGTATACTGGTCTCCAATCAGGCATATTTCTTTATTTTTTATGTTCTGTACTGACCATTCTTTCTTAATTAGGCTTTATGTTGATAGTGCCAAGTAGCACACCAGGTTTCAAGTGATGTTGTCCTTGGTTGGGGAAGGCAGCCTGCCACATTAAGGATATTTAACCAGAGATTGTGCAAGTGAGTTTTCTCTTTTGTGAGACATGTCTTTGCTTTGTGTATGTCTTCAAATCACCATTGGTGGCCTGTTTCTTCGATAACAGGGCCTTCGATGAGGCTGTTAATGGCTTCACAGATGACGGTTGGTCTTTGACGGGAAGTGATGGGATGGATGATGTACCTATTCTCATCAATTCATCACCAGGCAAACTTTTTGTGTTCACAGTTCGCTCCTTCTGATGGGCTTCCTGCTTTTGGAGGGTACCCACTCTGCACAAAAGCATCCATGCTGTGGCAGGTTGATAACCATTATTCCCTTTGGACTATTTTGGAGCATTTGAATGAGTTTATGCTCAAGAGATTAACTACAATCATTACTTAATCACCTACATAAGATTTGCAGAATGTGCCTCCGTCATTACTTGTTCATGTCTTGCGAGAGCATCAATAAGAATGGGCAGATAGCAACATTGATGCCTATGTTGCAGCTGCTGTGACCATGAGTCCTTGTGCTGTTCCTGCTCTGCGAACAGGTGGCTTTGTAAATGGTCAGGTCATCCTTCCTTTGGCTCATACCGTGGAACATGAAAAGGTATACCAATATTGATTGCTTGTGTTTTTTTACATGTTCTTTTGGGTGTTGATTGAATTCTATATATTTTAATTTTAATCAATAATTTTATGGATATGATATATACACATACTCCTACAAGTTGACTCTGAATTGATTTCTTTGCCGGCTTGGATGTGTGCAGTCTTTGGAGTTAGCCATATCCAGCTTAACTCATGAACTCTAGGGATAACACGTTATATTTTTTTGATTTCTGGTGGCCGTTTGGATGGATAGAATATAAATCTTCAAGAAATTTTATATGGTCCTCTTTTTATTCTTTGGAAGCATTCATAAAACATGTGGTCCTGATGCTTTCTTATGAAGCTTAAATCTACCATATTGTATTATTCCCATTCTTAATCGTCTATGATGAAACTTGAAAGGAAAGTGACTTCTTGAGACGTTGCTTATTGTTTAGTCTTTGATCTTTGAATTCAAGGCTTGACCGATTGGTTGGTTAAAAAAATTATATCTAATGAAAGCAACAAATTTCTTAGTGCAAAGTCAAATACTGCATTTTCATTTTTCTAATTATTGGTTCCTTTGTAGTATATGTGCTTGTCCTTGTGGTTCTGGAACTTCTATAACTATGCTTGCAATCTTCATCCAGCTACTCTGATCTTTGATTGCGATTTTAACAAATCTCTTACTTTTTAACACATCGATGTTATTTTCTTCATTCCTTCTTTGAAAAGATTGCAGAGCCCTGCAATCTGTAACAGTTTTCACAACTCCATTCTCAATCCCAATTTTGTGAATAATTGAAGTCCAATGGCTATTTAAAGCAGTTGTTTGACAAAAATGTTGGGTGTAACAACTTTTTTCTGTTATCTGACACGTTTCAGCCTTGTATTAGTGGAAACGCCCTTCTCAAGCCCGAGAAATAAGCCCTATCTGGAATATATTGGTTCATAAGAACCCATCTCTCATGAGCATGAATTATTTACTCGGCACTTATTATATATAAGTGATGATCTCCCCAGCAGTTTATTTGCATTTTATTCACACGGATATGCAAAAATGCTAGCCAATGCGTGCTTCCATTTATATCCAGCACCATGCAACAAATTTGTCTTTGTATGTAAACCCACACACCAGCCTTCAAAAGTTAGTTTTCTTCAATCTCATTGCATATGCCTTTTCACTTAACAATTGCTTTCTGCTTTATTGCACGCTGCTTTACTTAGCTTTGCTTTCCGTTCCAATTACTTTATCCCAAACCTTGCTGCCACTATCAGTGCGTCCATTGCGCCTTCAGGATGCAATTGCTAGCATATATGAGACGTTTACAGTCTGTTTTTATCACATTTTTATTGGTCAAGCATATGGCCTACTACACTCCCGGTGTAGATGGATTGGCAAGCTCAGTTTTATTCCAGAGTTTGGTCATGAGATCAAAGCCAAAGGGGTGGCATATTTAAACAAAATATATAAGGTAAAGTGCAAAATCTCCTTGTTCCCACAAGGAGGGTCTCATGTGTTCAGTGGGGTTGCTGGCTAAGTCACAAGGTTCAAGTTTGAGTTTGCGTTCATGTTCGACAAGAAGAAAGTTCTGTTCAAGTTCACCAATGGATAAAGTTTGAAAAAAACATCATTAAGTTTGAAAAATAGAATTTTTTTTTATCATCTTAATTTTTTTTAAAAACAGTGCATAAAATGTCAGAGGGAAGAGAGATATTAGTCCTCTGTTTTCAGTCGATATATGTATATAAACATGTATATTTATAAAATAATGCGAAAACATGTCAAAAACTTCCCATGTAAAAATAATGGATAAAGTTCAAATTCATGTTCGACAAGGATAAAGTTCGGTGAATTTCAAACTTTTCCCATAAAGTTCAGCGTACTTTGTGACACAGGCTGTTGGCTAGGCTGTGACCTAAAAATGACATCTAACTTTTCACGTTGTTTCGATACTCTAAAACTATGGATAAACTTTGCCTTCTCGGTCAATACTGTGAAATGCAATCCTGTAAGTAGAAGCTTTACTTCTGTTATCTGTATGGAAATCCAGAGGCAAATTTTCATTGATCGCAAGAATAATACAGGCAATTATGGCCAATTTTGGGATTAGAAGCTGTGTCTTTGGCAAAAACTCTGTAGCTTCTGTTACATTTTTCACGACCCTGAGCGAGGTCTGAACCCTAAACCTCACAATACCATGTAATATCCAAGAAATTTAATATATCAAAAAATTTATTTTTTGAAAACAAAAACAAATAAATCGCCATGTTTAATGGGTAGAAAAATAACCTTAATGTTTTTCAAATGGGATGAACTTAAGTGGCAAAACATAGGGGATTCCATAAGCTAAGGACTAAAACTGGACGAGTAAGGACCCTTAGAAATTATATGTATAGGGCACATGTTAAGTGTTTGAAATTGGGTAAAATACTGCATCCAACTCTGGGTACGGAAACTTACCATTGTTGGGGAGACAAATATATACGAATGTTCAAAAATACAATGATAATAACTTTTTAAAAAAATATGAATTGTTGTTAAGGTACAAGCTTGCCTGTGCGACCTCTGAGCCCTTATTCCAAACAATCTCCTCCAAAATATTAGTAGGAGCACAGCTGCCTTCATCTCCATCGCCAGGAGGATGCCTTCTAATGTGAACTCCCTACACAGAAACCACACAAACAAGAAAAAAATAGTACCCAAAGCAATTTAAAAAGTGAATGGAATGCCCATCGATTGGAATACATACACAAAGGGTTTTATTCTACCTGTTGGGCATTACAGATTAAACTGGTCTGTCTGTTGGTGGTACTGGTGCTCCACGTTACTGTTTTGTTAAAACACAGGTTGGATCTATATTTTCTGTACCCCAAAATTTGAAGTCGGATCTTTGAAAAACGCCTGTAACAGTCCTTCTGTGAGGTTATCACGGCTGAGAATGGAGAACCGAATGCAAGACTTTCCATTTTATTTGTATCTTCTGCCCTTTCCACCCCCCCCAACGACTCATGCGATTCTGAGTTGAGGAGCTACGAACACCATATAGCAGATGTGACACGGAGTCACATTGGTGGAGCACAAAACATGATTATAGAAGACCAATCCTTTTGTGGAAGGACAATATCTTGTTGAAAGATTTTGACAAAAGATTTTTCCTGCACTTCTTTCTCCTTCCTTTGTCAGGCAGAGGATGGGAACGGGAACGGATCGAGCGGGAACGGATCAGAACGGACCAATTTACTGACAATTTTCTTTCTTGGCATATTGCATGATTCTCTGATCCATCATGTTACAATTTTAGAAACGCTCTTAAATATATTTAAAACCAGGACTACTGTGTAGCAGTGGTACCTCTGCCTTTTTGCATGGCAGTGAAATGATAATGTGTCTGTAATTGTTTGATGTGCACGGTGATAATTTGTGAATTTCGATTTCTTTAGGTGGTTGTTTGTCACTGTTTTGTTTGTTTGTTTGTTTTGCAACTACGGTGTATTAGCAAGGGAACTAATTGTTTATCTATGCCACTTATACAATGAATAATTTAAGCCCATTAACTATGTATTGATTGGTTATTTTACTTCATGTAGGATAAGTTTAGCTTTGGTCTTGACGATGATTTTTGTTTGGCGGCTCTACATTGACGGGTAGTTCAATGTTCTATTTCACTCTTCCACGTTTTTATTGTTTGGGGAGCTTAACCACCATATGGTCGACCACAAGGAATTTGTTGGCAGTCTTGTTGAATTTATCGAGCAAACATCAAGACACTCGATTAGGTCTAGAGTTAGTGAGAACATGACTTAAACTAGAGTAGTCTCTAGCAAATAAAGACCAACAAACAAGTAAGTTACAAACACAGTTACACAAACGACCAATGTCTAGAAAAATGACCAATGGCTCAGTTGTGATGGGTTCTAGACAAACGACCAATGTCTAGAAAGTGGTGTGATTGATAAGACTTAAGTTGATGAGATGGGTACAAGCCTATGATAAGTCTCGTAGCAAGGACAAATGCTAGGGAGGGCTTGGAAACTGATAAAGGGGATAAAAGTTGTTGATCGATGATGAAGAGCCACTTTATCGTAAGATACGTAACTTAAAAACAATGTGTGGTTATCGAGTGACTAGTCTGGGGATGGGACGGTGATGAGGGATGAATGGTGGTCGAGTTATCCTTGAGCACAAAAGTGGGACTAGGTGTTGCCTACATAGTCTAAAAAGACCTTAGACCGATGTAGTTTTGAATTTGGATGATGGGTAAAGACTATGCCCCAGACGACTAAAGGAGAATAAGTTGATGAAATGGAGGTGATTGAGTAAGTTGATGGGGTTTAGATGCGACAAGGGGGTTTTGGAGGTAAAGGGGGTGATGGGCCAAGGGGATAAATTAGGTTTAGGTAGGATGGTGATAGGTGAGATGGGATAACTGACAGGATTAGTGGGATGGGTGGCAATTTAGAATCCATTAATAATGGTTGCAATCCTTTTTAATATTGCACCATTCGGATGTGTGCCAATGACATAAGAGAAGTCAAAGGTACGTCAAAATAAGTGCATGGGGGAACTCCATTTTTAGTGACGTTGCTCAAACAGGTTCAGGAGTCACCTAGACCATCCTTGTTGTCATAAAATTTAACAAGAGAAAACATATACAAGATGATAACAAAGAAAATGAACAAGACAATGTAATTAATATGTACATGATTAACTAAATAATCACACATTCACACAAGATAATCATAACATAGACCAAAGATAGAGATAATGACAAGGATATATGAATGGACAATGAGATGATGATAAAATGATTATAGACAATGGGCCTAGTGACGATTAGGGGATATGTACAGATGGTATGTTTGTGTCGAATAGTACTAGAGGGAAACAAGGATCCAACTAAATTCAAATTACCCATAAGTGGGGCTTAGGTTGATCAATCAGGATTCGGTATCATAATGTATGTTAAACCCCCAAAGTAAAAAACCTATGTTTGACCCTTCCATAATGACAACATTAGTCGGAAGGTGTGAACCATGATCTTAGGGACAACAAGAGACAAATAGGGATGGAAGTTGGCTTGACGCTAAAAGGAGACATGTTTGTCAGAGAGGACATGATGGGGTGATAGGATAGGGGATGGTGATAAGGATGTGATGGGACTTTGGGGACATATATATGTCAGATATGGATAAGCAACTCTAGAGGACTTCCCCAACAAATATTCTCGTTACGCAACAAACAACATCGTCTACCATATGTTGAAGCATTTATCTCTTATTGTTGTATAAGAACCTGTGATTGATGCCCACTATTGAGATCAGGGTTAGGGTTATTTTACCATGATGTTGGAAAATGATTTTCATCATGGTACTTACTTAAGGTGCTAGAGAATTGGTTTTCACCATTGGATAGATTTTTTATTTTTTTTAACTTATTGGACTGTTGGGGAGATGTCATGGAGTGGATGGAGTGAACAAGGGTATGCCCCCAAGAGGGGGGACTCATAAACAAAGGATGGTGAAGCCTGTCAGGTGTAGAAATGCTTCAAATGCATGATATTCATGGGATCATCAAGCTCTTTGCCATCCAATGTGGCCAATTTATAGGCTCTATATCCAAACTTGGCAATGATGATATAAGGCCCAAGCCAATTAGCTTCAAATTTGCCCTTCTTGTCTCTGTCTACATTAGTATTTTTTTGGTTCTCCTTCATGACTAGGTCACCAACTTTGAATTCTCTAGACTAGATCTTTTTACGATATTAGCCTTTTAGTCTAGTTTGATAAGCTCGTAAGTGATCAAGAGCCTTTTATCACTTATCATCTAAGAGCTCCAATTCATGTAAGCATTCTTGTTTGCAATTATGATTAGTGATGATGCCCCTTAATGAGATTCTAAGGGAGGGGAGCCCTATTTCCACTAGCAAGATCGCTTCTGTCCCATAAACCAAGGCATACGGAGTGGCCCCAGTAAGTGTGTGGATGCTTGTGTGATAAGACCAAAGAGTTGGATACAGTTGCAGGTGCCAATTCTTATCTGCTTGATTGATTATTTTCTTAAGGATCTTGATAAGGGTCTTATTGGTTGCCTCAGCTTGTCTATTTCCTTGGGGGTAATATGGAGAAGAAAAATGTTGCTTGATGTGATATCGTTGACATAAGGCCTCAACTTCCTGATTCTTGAATGATTTGCCATTATCAAATATGATGTTGGAAAATATGCCAAAGTAGCAAATGATCTGATTGAGGATGAAATTATAGATTTGGAGGCTTGTAGTGTAGGTCAACGGCATCACTTCTACCCATTTAGTAAAGTACTCCATTGTGGTAATGATAAATTTGTGACCATCTGATGAAGTCAGATTAATCTTACCAATCAAATCAAGGCCCCATATGGAAAATGGCCATAGACTCATGATGGTTTATAATTTCTATGCGAGTGAATGAATAAGATTCCCATCTTTTTGACAAGCAACACATTTTTTCACATACTAGCAGGAGTCTTGTTCCATGGTTGGTTAATAATATCTAGTCTGGAGTAGTTTTTTGGCCAGGACCATTCCACTGATATGACCATCATAAATACCATCATGAACCTCCTTGATCATGTGACAGGGCTCTTTTGAGGTCAAGCATCTTAATAGAGTACCGTCATAGCTTCTGTTGTCAAGGATTATGTAACAAAAAGTGTGATGAATAAAGGTTTTACATTGATGGTGGTTAAGGTTAGGGGGTTGGATGTTATCATGGAAGTACTGGTAAATGTCATGGTACCAGGGAAGACTAGGATCATTAATTACACAAATTTGATAGGGATTCGTGGACTGACGTGCTGGGAGAATTAGATGTTCTATTAAAAAGTTTTCTTCTAAAACATCTTCAGGGAGATCAAAATGAGAGCCAATGGTGGCTATTGAATCAGCTGCTTTATTAATCCCTCTTGGTACTTGCTCAAATGTAATGGATTGAAAATTCTATTTCAATTGATCAACCAATTATTTATATGGAAGTAATTCCTCATCCTTTGTCTGGAACTCATCATTGACCTATTTGATTATATCTCGTGAGTCTCCAAATACTTATAAATGATGGATATCCATTGGATAGCTAAGTGAAGGCCAATGATCAAAGCCTCATAATTGAAGATATTATTAGTGTATGGGAAGGTGAGGCTAAATGATTTTGGGATAAGGTCACCTTGTGGGGTGATGGGAAGGATGCCTGCCCCTGATCCATGCATAGTAAATGATCCATCAAAATATAATTTCCAACTACTTGAATCTGAAGTACTCAATATAAACTCATCTGGGAAGGTTGTTACTAGGGGCTTAGTCATTTCAAGAGGTGCTTTAGCTAATTGATCTGTTATGACTTGTCCTTTAATGGCCTTTTGATTAACATATTCGATGTCAAACTTGCTGAGTAACATGATCCACTTAACCATTGTTCCTGTAAGGGCTGATTTAGACAATAAATACTTAAGAGGGTTAACCTTGGTGATGAGCTGGAGAAGATTATTGAGCATGTAGTGCCAGAGCTTTTGTGAGGCAAAGACCATGGCTAAGCATGCCTTCTCAATTGGAGTATAGTTCAACTCATAAGATATTAGTGTGTGACTGAGATAATATATTGTTTATTCCTTGCCCTGATCATTGTGTTGTGCTAAGAGGGCACCTATTGCACATAAGGTTGCTGAAATATACAAAAGCAAGGGCCTTATCGAGATAGGAGGTGACAACACAGGTGGGTTGGCCAAATATTGTTTGAGATTATTGAAAGCTTCTTGGCACTTAGAGTTCCAAATAAAAATGTTCCCCTTCTTTAAGAGATGGGTGAAGGGGTGACATTTGTCTGCAAGTTGAGAGATAAAATGCCTAATGGATTGCAATTTTCCCTAAAGACTTCTGAGTTGCTTTATATTGTGAAGTGGAGGCATTTCCATAATTGCCTTCACTTTGGCTGGGTCTACTTTTATGCCTCTTCTAAAAACTATGAATCCCAATAACTTTCCTGAAGTAACACCAAATACACACTTTTTGGGATTTAGCTCGACTTTGTAATCTCACAACCGTTTAAAGATATGTCTTAAAACTATATGATGTTCTGACTTGAGTCAAGACTTCCCCAATATATCGTCCACATAATCTTCAATTATAGCATGCATCATGTCATGGAAAATGACTGTCATGGCCCATTGATAAGTTACATCTATATTTTTAACGCTGAAGGGCATGCCCTGATAGCAAAATGTTCCCCATAGAGTGATAGAAGTTGTTTTGTGTTGGTCCTTGGTCATGATTTTGATTTGATTGTATCCTGAAAAGCCATTCATGAGAGATAACATTTCATATCCGGTGGTTGAGTCCACAATCATGTCGATGTTGGGAAGGGGGAAGTTTTCCTTGGTACATGTCTTATTTATGTCTTGAAAGTCTATGCAAATCTGAATTTTGCCTTGTGGCTTGGTTACAAGAACAATATTAGAGATCTAATCAAAATAATTGATTGGTCAGATGAAGCCAACTTCCAAGAATTTTTGTATCTCCTCTTTTGACTAACAGGGTCACTTTGGGGTGCATCTTACACAATCTTTGTTCGATCGGTTTAGCATTAGGATGCACTACTAAGTGATGTACTACCAAAGAGGGGTCTAATCTAGGAATGTCTGCATAGCTCCATGCAAATATGTCTATGAGTTCTTTAAGCAACTCAATGATAAATTTATGTTCCTCGGGTGTTAAAGATGCCCCCATTTTAACCATTTTGGGATATTATTCGATCCCAATGTTGATTTCTATCACCTCCTCAATAAGAGAAGGTGATTGATCTTATAAACAGGGAAGCAATGATATTTTTGGAACATCTGAAGCCAAACAATCTAGGAGCTTGGTATCAATGTCAAAGTACTCTTCTAATTCTAATGAGATGTGCGGGAGTTCATCTGAATCTTTAGGAGGCTCTTCCTCTTCATATTGTTCTTCATCATTTTGATCATGGGGTTCTTATTGTTCTCCAAAGTATGTAGACTAACAAATATTTATGAAAAAGCCTTTTTGTGATCACCTGATGGCATAAAATCTTGAGCTCCCATATATTCCAAGATCACTTCATCATTTTGAAATGTATCAAAAGAGGGCTCCTATTTTTTATCCCAATCAATGAGTGATGGATAGCAGAGGGAGATGTTGATGGTGAAAATGGTGGTATCAGGAAAGAGGTTGGTGGTAGTGAGCTCTTCGAAGCGACTATAAATGGAACTTGTCTCAACTTCATCATCGGAGAGAGACTGCTCAAGGATTGGAAGAGTATCCACAATGATATTATTTAGGTCATCATCAAATAGTTTTTACCCTAGACCAAGATACTTTGGATATTCATGAACCATGATGGGTTTAAGCCTTCCTTGTTCTTGCTTTCCTAGTCCTTTCCTTTTATAACGCATATTTTCCATCATCTTCTGGACACGGGGGTATTGATTAATTAGAGATATAAGGGCCTCATCATCTAGAGTGAGCCATGAGTCATCCAATTCTTCAATACATTCTTCAAATAATAATCTTGTACTTAAGAAGGTCGTTAGTCCAAACTGATATTTGATTGGATTGACCTTGCGCATGGCCAGGGACCCATAGTTACATTGGGAGAGTGGTAAATTACCAATGCAAAATGTTTTATATTCATATCTCCACACCCTGTAGATGTGATTTTTAAGTGGGTAACCTTAGGTATCAGATCTGATGCAGATACAAGTTGATTGGGGGATATATACTTGGCAGTTATTGAACTTAGGATGTAATTGTTTGTGTCAAGATATTGATAGGATGATGAGGATTGGTCCATTTAATAGCCATGAAAGTGATCAATTTCTCTAGGGATGGTAACTTCCATACTGGAGTTGGAGAATTTGAGACACTGATGTAAAGTAGATGGAACAACTTGTATTTCATGGATCCACAGATGTCCAAGCAACATGTTATAAGGCAAATCTACATCCACAACATAGAGCAATGTTTGGTGTACTACGGGCCCCAAGGCAATGGGAAGGTAGATAGTTCCTACAAATGGCCTCTCATTGTCATCATTGGCCCTTATCATAATCAAGGTAGGCCTTAAAGATGCTTCTAAATACCCCAATTTCTTCAAGAAGTCTAGATTGCAAAAATTTAACATTGATCCTCCATCTATGAGAACCCGAGAGACATAGTGGTGGGATATAGATACTTCAATGAACAATGGATAATTATGGTGGGGGACGATTGGAGGCATGTCCTAGGCACCAAAATTAATCTGCTATGAAGGGGATAAATGTCCTACTAATGTTTGTAATTAATTAGTATCCAAATCACTAGGGACTTTTAGGTCATTCAAAACTTGATTATCTCTCGATGTAAAGGGGATGTTTTAAGAAGTTCCATTAATTAAATTTGAGTTATTATTTTCTCAAGCTGATGAATGATGTCATAAGACTTATCAAAAGAACTTGAAACTTTCTTAGAAATGCTCCCCTTTTGATTAGCAAATAAGGTATATGGGTCTTTGGGTGGTACCGAAGGAACTACAATTTTACTATGTTTGGTGGTGACCACACAATCAACAGTGGCCCAACTATTTTTTAAAATGGTGGATGAAGGTGGAGTGGACTCTTGGGGTTACGGATTTTAATGGTGTTGATATAGTGGTATGGCATGGTGTGGTAGTCGGTATAGTTGGAGGAAGAGGCCTGACCCTAGTCTCTTGTTGGTCTCTTATTTCTTTGATCATGCTTGGGTAACATGTCCTTATAAATGCCTAGCTGCTCATTTATAGATTGATTTGAAGGATTTTTCCCTTCTATTTCAATGTCACCTCTTTCAATCAAGTCCTGAATATAGTGATTTAGTTGCAAGCATCTTTCTATATCATGACCTTTGACCCTATGGTATTTGTAAAATTCATCTTCATGGTATCAATTTGGCTTTGGTTGATGATCATACATAGGTCTAATTTTAGGAAGGGTGATCATGTTAGCAATAATTAATTGGTCAAAGACCATTTCAATGGGTACTCCCAAGCTAGTGAATGGTCTTCTGTTAATCTGAGGCTTTGGCTTGCCTCGTGGTATGTGAATAGAGGAGACATTTGATTGTTTTACAAGGTTCTTCTTTTTTACTATTTGCACATGTTGTTATTTGGAATCGGTCACCCCATCTCCCACAACATTCTTATTTTTGTTAAATACTTTTGACTTTCTTGAAAAGGAGTTGTCTTGATTTTATCTATGCTCATTTTGAGAATATAACTTGATTGTTCCTTTTTCAATAATGGCCTTTTCAGTTTACATCCCTTTATTAATTATTTCATCAAAGGTCTTAGCACATTAGAGTTTTAGTTGATATTTGAGCTCAACATTAAGGTTATCCAAAAATATTTTGGCTAACTCTTTTTCAAGTACTGTGCATCTTAGGTGGCTTGCTAAACTTCTCCATCTTTGTAAGAAGTATGCCAGGGCTTCCCTGCTTCTCTACTTGGTGTTATAGACATCTATTATAGAGATGTCATGTTCAATATTAAAGGAAGAGTGTTTGAAAAATTGTTCTATTAATTCTTCAAAGCTAGATATAGACCCTTTGGGTAGCTACATGAACCATTCTAAAGCAGGTCCAATAAGACTTTTTTAGAAAAATCTTAATAAATAGGCATCTTCGTATGCTACTTCATGGCAAGCCATGTAAAACTCTTGCACATGATCTCAGGGATCTCCTTTCCCTTGATATTTTTTGAATTTAGGTACTTCAAAGTGTAGATGGAAAGGTATTTATAAGATACTCATGTCCAAGGGTGAAGAGCAAAAATCTTCATATTTGTATTTGAGAGCTTGTGAGCATGGGTCTATTTGTTGGAGGGTTTCCTTCATTGCTTTCCACTCTTGTACGAATGCGGGGTCCCCAAGAGGATTAGTGGTTTGATTTTGACTATTTTGGGGGATATGGGTATTTTGAGTGTTGTGAGTGTTTTGAGTATTATGGACATTTTGGGTGTTTTGGATGTTATTTTGATGGGGGGATGATGGACATTGATTTTGAGCATGGAGTAAGAGGTTAATTTGCTGGGTAATTTGGTCTAAGTGGTCATCTAAGAGAGTTTGCCTCCTATTAGCCTCAATATGATTATTACGGAGGGGTGTTGGGCGTTCTTATTCTATAAATTTGTGGTCTACACCACCCTCTTCTTTGGGTATTTGATTGGTATGTACATTTTTATGTGGTGTGTTAGGATGGGTGGGAGGGTAGACTATATTTTATAGGACGCTTTGATCAAAAGTTGAGGGTAATGTGCCCCCTATTTCAATGGCATGGGCTAAAACATGATCACAATTTTCATAGAGGTATCAGTCAATTAAGTTCTTAACCTCATCATTACGGAGGGGATTGAACCGTTCATCTTCTCCTCTGGGGGTATGCATATCACTATGGGTATCATCATGATCTCGAGTTAGATCAACTAGATTCCCCAATGTGTCAAAGTCTTGGTTGAAAGTTTGTCCAATCCTAAGTTGGGTATGGGTGTGAGTCACCATTTTGGATGAGGGAAAAAGAGATGTGATGAAGTGTGATAGGTGATGTGGAGGTTTTGGATACTTAGTCTAGAAACCAAATTTACTAGTGGTAAAAGAGAATGACGTGATGATTCATTTTAGAAAGGGATGAGATGACTAAGAATTACAAAGAGACAAAGCCTTGTAAGAAACCAATCTAACTAAGTATTAAAGAGAGTGATGGGATCAAATACCTTATCCACTAGCAAAAGGGGTGATTGGATGTGTGTTAGGTGAAGAAGGTACTTGATAGGGATGGGTGATAGGTGTTAGATTAAAATCTTGATAAGACTTTGTATATCGATAATACCTAGTCTAAAGATGTAAAAAGTGATAATGAGGACTTAAGAGGATGGGTGACCACTAAAACTTGATTCTAAGACTAAATGTAGTATTTAAAGGTGATGGGAGGATAAAGGGAGGATGGATATTGGGTGGATATGATATGTGTGATGGTATGTAGGATTGGATAAGAAAGATGTAATAATGGATGTTTAGACACAAAAGGCATGGAAGATGAATATGGGATGGGAGAATATATAGGCTAGGTGCTACAAGTGGTCTTAAGATAGAAAATATGGAATGAGTGATCAATTCGAGATGGGTAGGTGATATAGGATGGATGTGGTTTAAGATATAAAGAGGTGAATAGAGACTATGGATAGTATATTAGAGGAGATATGGAATATTTATGAGATGATGAGATAAGATTGGATTTTTACCTAAGGGTATCTAAGGTGTCACACACAAAATGGGGTATGGCCGACTCAATTGGCAAACAATACAGGTCTAACACAACACTCAAACAACACACAATCATGAATCCTAAATTAGTCAATTGATAAAGGTGTGTAACTTGATTCTTAAACCATCTAATGGCTTTATGGGTGAGGCTGTAAGTCGATGACCCATTACAAAATCTACCAAATCGTCTCAACCCCGTTCGCACATGATGGCTACTTCGGAGCTGATACTAATTTTTATAGTGGTACACTTGTTATGGCCGAAAGCTCATATTCTAGGTATACATAAGGGTTTTTAGGTATGCCCCCTATATACGTGAAGGTACAGTGAGGCCCAAGTTCATATAACATGTTGTCTAACCACCTTATGTATTGGATCTTAACTGCCCCTCACTCCATGAAACCCTTTACAGAGAATTCCATTTAGGCATCAAATGAAAAATCTCTTAATTTTTAGACTCTATTGGAACACAAAGTTTGGTTAGTGTGTGGTGATGAAATCCACGTCCAACCCTTAATTGTTAAGCTCATGTGTGGGGATGAATTCCACATCACATGCTATCCTAGACTCAGGCCAAGATAACACATAGGCAAACACACGATTGATTTACCAATTAATTATTCTATATGAGGAACATAAGTATATAAAATTACATGCAATCAAGAAAAATCACCCACATAACAAACAAGCATATATAATAAAACTAAAATAATATATTATTGGCACCCCTTCCTGCAAGCACAAAGGTTAGAAAACAAAATGGGGTGTCTTTGGTCTTGAGGGGTCCTACACCAAGAGGGTTAGTAGTTTAAGTTGGCACTCAAGAGACGTATCCTGCAAGACAAAGATTAGTAGTTTGATTGGCAAAAGAGGCAATCTACAAGACAATGATTAGTGGTTTTAAATTTACGTGTTTTGATAAATGACCCTGTAAAGAAAATAACATTAGTAGTGTTGGATTTTGTAACCAATAGGTTAGAATTAAATTTTCCTCTATTTATTAATGTTTAAATTATTATGACAAATTATAATTAGTTCTATCAAAATGATAAAAACTTTTAAACTTAAAATTACAAAACAACTAGTCTTTTTGGACTAAACACTCCTTTAAATTATAAAGATATTATTAGTTATATATACAAAAACTATGATTATTAGTAAAAATTTTAAAGGATAATAATATAGTAATTATTACCAATTGACACACATGCACACGCACGCGCACACACACACATTATTTTTTTAAAGTTTTATTTTGACACTTATGATGATAAGAAAACAAATTTGGATAATGATATTTTAATTAAACATTAACGAAACTAGACTAAATGACTATTGATTTGAAAATTTATAAAAATGGGGATCATTGGATGCCATGGGGGCTCTATATCAATAATGATGCTTTAGGCAAAAGAAAGCAATGGCATGTGACAGAGAGATACATTGACATGGAAGGAGGTATTCAAATGGCACATCGTAAAAGTTTTTTTAGGGGTTCTCCAATAATAATTGAGGTGAATAAAAAAAGACGTGGAGTGGCGTGTTAAAACAAATATTATACCCTGAACAAGAGAACAAGGAATAATGTTTGATGGTGTTTTAAAGACTAAAATGTTGTTTTAGGCAATGTAGGATGCAGGCAAACCGTTTGTTGAAATACCTCAAATAAATGTTAATGTAATGATTGCAAAATACATCCAAAATGCACCAGGTGTCTGACCAAATTTATTTACCTTCGCCAACTAAAAAGGGTGCGATCTATTTGGTAAAACATCTCGAAAGTGTATGAAAATCTGAGGGTTCAAGGTTCAAAACCCAACTGCATTTATTGTAAAGTGGCACAGATTACGGATAGCCAAGACCAGGTGGACTGTAGGTAGGTAGTGCATGGTGAAATGGCAAGCAATTTTGTTGTTGGGTGACGATGGAGTATTTCCTAATATCTATGTACCTGTCAAAAGCTTTTAATGAATGTCAATGAAATTAATCCCAAAATATTGCATTTACAATAGAGCACAACCATGTGGACTATCCATAACTATAATTCTCTCACTAAAGACATCTTCCCTAAAATGGTGAATTTGTACTGATCATAAACATTCAATAAAATAATGACAATGATTGCTTCAAATAGATTAAAAAACCATTTAATTTGTCTACCTAAAAGGACATCAAATATGCAATTGAAGTCATAATATAATTAATGATAATAATAAAAAATAAAAATATATTGATGATTATTTGTGCTCAGACAATAAAATCACGACTCCCTTAAATACCTCTTCCTTTTTTTCTACCTTCCCACCCTGATAAGCATCTCACTTCGTTCACTTCACCTTTGCTAGGGCCCTCATGATACCGTTTCCCAGAGGTTTAGAACAACATATGAATATTCATTGAAGCACACTAAAGATAGAATCAATTGACATAATTCTTAAAGCCAGACAATAGTTATTTATTATTATTATTAAAATAATGAAACAAAAACTTTTTGCTTATGGAATACCATAATTACAAGTATCAAAAGACATGAGTATTCTTATTGACAATAGAAAATAAAAATATATAATTACCTGCTAGTTTGTTGAGAGGGTTATGGTATCTAAAATGATCAACGTTAGTAAAAAAGTAGATTTGATCAACAAATCTCTCTCTTTTCATTTTCTTTTTCTTAAAAAGAAAATAGATAAAAAATCATGCATGTCAGAAATGAAGATTACTAATGGATTTGAAATCAATTTAAAATATAGTGTTGTTTACAAAGACATGGATATTGATGTAAACCAAAATTTTTACAAATCCCTATAAGGAAATATCTATCAATGAGTTCAAAAATGACCGCCAATCCTCCTTCTTCCCACCTGCAAGCTTATCACCACATTAACAACTCGAGTAGGTCAAATAAAGAGGAAGGACCTATCCCACCGTGGTCACCAATATGTTTGCCTAAATTTTAATTTTACTACTTTAAGCAATAAAAACCCCAAAATCTAAACAAACATCAAACAGAGAGGAATAACATAGATAATCAACTTATTATTGGATTCCTTACCATCACATTACCTCTTTTTAGCTCCTATCCAGGATTGCACAACTGATTTTGGATGCAAAGAACTTGGATGTTGGATTGCTTGAATAATGCTTGGTAATGGTTTCCAAAGAGATTTTGTGCTTTGAAGATGGCTTTGATAATGGTTAAAATGGATGCAAAGAGGGTGTTATGATAGTAAGATGACAAATTGATTTCAATATTTCCAGTTAATTTTAAGGTGGGAGTGGGCTTGGTTATATAGGCATGGAGGGAGAAATCAATGGCTCAAATTGAGATCAATGGCTAGGGATTTTTCATGGAATTTTTAATTCCATGGAGATCTTTAGAATAGAAAATTCTAGAGAAAGGGGACTAAAATGGAGGAGATTTCTAGAATCCTCTAATTCTAAAAATCTTCTATTAGGGTTTAAGAGTTTAGGAGAGGTTAAAATAGGGTGGTCGTTGGGTAGGTAGATTATTTTGTATTTTTAAATTGGCTAGTGGCTTAGGGAGTAGGTTAGTGGGTAAATAGGTTTTGTTAGGGGTTTAATGAAGGGGTTAATTGGTTTTGGGATGGGACAAGGTTTTTAGGATGTAGGGAATGGAAAGGGGACAATGGGATATTAGCTATATTAGCTTGGAAATGTAGTTAAATTAGCAGAAATTAGTGAAATTAGCAGAATTAACAGGGTGAGTGGATTTTAGTGCATACAATACCAATATTTCTTACCAGCATGTTTCCAACATTTTGCATTTTTGGTGCTTGAATCAATCAGCATATGTAGTTGAAAGAAGGAAAAGAAGCTTTTTTTTCCCATACTGAAAAAAAAAAAAAACATTTTCTCGCTCTCGTGTTTTATTGTGGATTACTTACTGATATGCAATTAAAAAAAGGCCTTCAACCATGTTGTAAGCCCTAAATTTTATGTCAATGTCATTTCCTCCTATTCAAGCTAACTCTTCCAAAAAGGGCACAAAGATTTGATAACAATTTTCATTCTTTTAAAAATGTGTATGATAGTAGAGTGGTAATTTTAGGCTATTTTATAAGTACTTTAGTTTCCATAAGAATAAACACCTTTTCGATATTTTATTTTTATTTTTGAGTTAGAAGCTGACAAGGATGAACTATTGACCTAAAAAATTGCTTTGTAATTGTGTCATTACATTACATTACATAGAACATGTTAAGTATAAAATATAAGACATGGATTTAGATGTTTGTATGGTGCACATCAAACTAATTTGAAAGTTAAGTGAGACATTGGATTCACTATTTAGGGGTACAAGTATGTCTCAGTAATTTGATTATCAGGTTCATTTTTGGTATTCTATTTTTAGTATAATTAGCTTGTCATTTGTTGATTTCTATTGGGTTGGTATTAGAACATCAAATTATTTTTGTTTGGGTTTTGCAGGGAACTTTATTAGACTGTGAAATATTAAATCTCTAATTTGGCCTTGTTTTATTAGTGAATGTGGAGTGGTGCATTTATTTTGGATTTGGCCTCACAGCCAAGGTTTGATTGTTTCCTAGTTGAAATTGATCTTGTTTAACACATTGAATTTTATGGATTTTCACAGGGCTTGACAATTTCATTTCTCCTATCCTATATTATCACCTTTGCCCACATTTTACACTCTCATGAGTATGGTGTATTGAATTGGGCTCTCTATGGAAGAGATTGAACAAACGAGAGGAGGGATTCGAACCCCTGACCTCAAGGAGCAATACCAACAATATTTTGATGGAGGAAATATAGGAGGAAGATGAAAATGCTTACATAATTTATAGAACAAATGGAGATTTAGATAACCCATTATATTATCCATTTGCATCCAATGGTAGTATAACATGTCTTAAAGTTATCAAGTTCACGATGTTGTAAAGCGTTCTGTTGCATGGCTACAGTATGGGTATTATTTTTGCCTTCTTATGTATTATTGCCACTTTTATATATTCATGTTAAATAATTTGTGAAGAGAACAAGACATAATATCTTTCTAATTTGACCAAAAAAAGATTACAGGAGCCAAATATATAATCTCTATAAAATCATACTAGTCAATAAATATAATTGTCCAGAATACTGATGATATAGAAATAGAGGATGTTGCTAAACATCCTATAGACTATGGATATCTTACACCCACCATGTCTTGGCTAGTGCCAAGAACATATATAACTGAGCCTACTGAAGGTGAAAACAAGGTGTCGATCTCAACAACAAATCCTAATGGCCATGATTTATGTCAAATAAGGTTACCAGGAGGCCATAAAGAAGATAAAGGGCACCATTAGCGTAACCTGCTGATAAGAAAAGTATATGAAAAATGTGCGTATTTTTAACAAGTTTGTGTAGAAAGAGCAATGGTTTTTTAGGTTGTATTTTTTAATAAAAAACCAAAGATTTACAACACTAATACAAAAGCTTTATTAGTTTGTATTTTTTAATAAAAAACCAAGGCTTTTAAAAGTTCCTGATGTATTTGAAAAGAATCCAAAAAGGCCAAAGATTTACAACACAAATAATATCATTAGCAATATTAATTTTATTATATATTATTCAAAATTATTTACAGGAAGTATGAAAGTAAAACCTAGCGATAGTAATAATGTGGCCTTGGTGATAGTAACAGTGCACGGCTAGCAACAGTGCACAGAACAAGCATATGATCCAGTGGTAGTAATAGTAATATGCAAATAGTTAATTACAAATGTAGGGTCTACTTAGTTGGTTGTTATAGAACTGCAGGTGGTCATAAAAATGGCAGGTGGGTGAAATAATACATTTCAAGTTGCACAAGCAACACAACAAGTGGCATTATAGGTTATGATTCACTAAATTAGGTGGCCCCCTCTCCGTCACAGTGCCATATGTAAGCAAACTGTGCTACTAAATCACTCCATAATGTTGTATACAACCAAATTATATTGTGGTAACTTTATTTCATGCATATGGCTTACTAAAAATTTAATTGGCCACTATCCACCGAACTTAATAAGCATTTAACCTAAACAAGAGAAAATAGTTAAATATTCATTGACATTGCAAAATTGTAGATTTTACATCCAGTAGGTAATTATCAATGGCTAGTATGGGTTTATTGAAAAAGTAAAAGGCTTCGGTGAAAATAATAGTACATGCCTAAAGGCAGGTACTAACAATTGATGATGGATATATTTAGGGATTGAATATAAGTCCAACTGAGGCATTCTCTACTTATATGACCCACCAATTTTTATATGCTCAGGGGAAGTGTATATAAGGAATGAAAGTATCATTCTAAGCAGTATTAAAAATTGAGCCCTTCTAAGGGTTTCAAACCCTTTAGAGAAGTCTAATTCAAAAATAGGCTGTCAAAAAAAATTCACAGTTTATAAATTTTTTGACAACGTAGAAGTATAGATGCATATTAAAAATGACAAAATAAGGGTTATAAAAAAACTTCCATTAATGCAACATAATTGTCAGTGTAGGGTACAAACCTTGAAAATTCCAAAAAATAGGGAAAACCATGACTGATATAAATATGACTAAAAAGTGTGACAGGAAGTGTTTCTGGGCATTTATATATAAAAAATTGTGATGGTGGGTAAAAAATACTCAAGACTCAGATATACCATATTAGAAAAATTCTAATTACTTTTTGTTTCCCTGCATTTATACCTTAAAGTGACTGTGAGTTCTATTTTTTGATGTATGTACCATAATACACTCTAAAGCTGAACTTAAATGTATGTTTCATCAAGAGAAGATTGTGACTATGAGATATACTCTCAAACAACATTGTGCCACTACTTAAAAGATCATGCTATGTGGCATTTTATTAATTGTATACCACATTCTACTTTTTGGTGTATTATTTCCATTTCAATTCATTACAAAACCCCGTGTTTTAATTCATGGAGTGAGCTAAGTATTTATAAATATGAAGCTATGCCATGCCAATCAATAAAAAATAGTCTTAACATCATTTTTATTTATGTTCATGTTCATATGAGTTGTTTAATGTCATGTTTGAATAAACATTATTTCTTTTGTTTCTCTTACTATTTTTATTGCTTATAAACTTGTCAAGAATAAATATTAGTTCTCAGTCTCTAAACCATTTTGAACATATGATATCCAAAATAATAAGTATATAATGTTAAATTTTATTTTTCTCATTCTTATATTTAAAAAAAATTTATTATTATTGTACCATGGCATGATTATAAAGCTAGTTTTTTGTTATCTACAAAACCCAACATATTGGAAGAGAACATAGAAAAGGGCCATAATTTTAATATTATACTAGTGTTTTGGGTGAAGACAAGAGACTCTAAAGGAATGTGGTTGGCACAGGTAAAGATATTTATGTTTCCTTTCTTAGACTATGAACCTTGTTAATTTTTAGTGCATAAATAAATTCAACTTTATTTTCCACTCATAATATAAATATAAGCATCTCAATTTTCTCACCACATCCACAAGTTACCTCCCTTTTCATTCCATAAATCTTTAAAGATTATAGTCCATAATATTTCAGATACAATAGATAAGAAATATAAAGTATATTTTTTAACACAAAATTCATTTTTAATTGATTAATTCATATATATATATATATATATATATATATATATATTGGTAATCGAGGGTGTCCCACAACTTTTCTGGCATGGCATATCACCATGTTGGACCCAAAGACCTGACACACACTTAGGTGCACTATCGCAGGGTGAGTCCAATGGACAAATCCCTTGGGCTTATGCCAGTGCCCCACCTAACACTGGCAGTTCAATCAGGGCTCGAACCCATGACCTAGTGGTCATCATTGCAACAACTTACTGTTGAGGTATAACCCTGGGGGCTCAAATGTTGGGATAAACACTTTTGATATACCATAGGTATAAAATGGAGTAATGGGGGAGCACCTTTTCAAAGTGGGACATAAGGGTGGGCCTAGTCCGTAATGTCCACCAAATGATTCACATCCAAAATGCTCCGTTGTGTTCCACTTGGTCCACAAGGAGAAGTGCGACCCCTATCTCAAGGTGTCCACATAGCCACTTGTTGAAAGAGTCCTCATGTACTCAATGGGAATGGAACTTGGGTTGATGAGTACAAACTACTTGTACCTCACCAATACACCAAGCCCTTAAGGACAATTAATTAATTCATATTAAATGTCAGGTAGTTAATTTTTTTTCCAAACAAAATATTTTCAAATACTATTATATAAAGTTATTATATTTTTTAAAAAAAAAATTGTGAAATATATTTATTTTTCATTGATTGAAAAATATTTTCTAACCTAATGCTTGTTAGTAATATTTCCATTAATGTTTATCTCCAAAATTAGTAGTTTTCATCCCTACCTAAGTTCCTTGTGATTTTACAATCGTTGAAGAGTTTTGCTTCAGTTATTATTACTCCAAATTTTATGTTTATTGTGATAAATATGGTACATCTAAAAGAACATAGGCAAAATTGCTCAAGATGAAATTGACTTTATGTGTTGTTTGTTCCCAATTAATTTTGCTCTTCTCTTCCCAAAATTCATCACCATTTATCTCGAAGATAAAAAATTAGGCCACATACAAGAATTTTAATGCTTTATGATCATGATATAAATAAACACAAAATATTATAAATAAACTAAGAATTGAACTATTACAAGGAATTTTAATTTCCATTCCCCTCATAATGAATTTAATAGGTAAGAACATGAATTATTGAAATCTGAGCTTGTTGATCATATCAATATTTAATTCAAAAGATAATCATCATTATTATGGTGTAGTATCTTACAACAAATAAAATATGGCTTTTTTAGGATTAGAGGTAGGGGTTAAATTGGATGGATATATGAACCTATTAAAGTTTTTTAATGGTGAAATATGGTGATTTATTTTAATATTGTATGGGATAAAATGTGATATTTAAGGATTTTTTATTTGTTATCTTCATAATTGGCTTTATATTATTTTAATGTTACAAATATATCATGTTTAGTTAAATTGTAATCTAGAGAAGCAATACTTTGATCATTGTACTATTTTGGATGAGTTATTGAAAGTGGTTGGGGAGATCCCATCTTCAATGGATTTGATTTTAAAAAATTGTATTAAGATAAAGCAATTACCACCAAGATTTGGTCAGCTAATTGCTCTTAATTCTCTTAGTTTGAAATGTTGAAGTAGTTTTAAAGACCTTCCAAAAAATTTCAAAAAATTGGCTTCATTAGAATATCTAAATTTGGAGGCTTGCTATGGGCTTCTTAGTCTTCCTTGTAATTTTGGAAAACTTACTTTGTTGGAATATCTAAATTTAAAGGCTTGTTAAGGGCTGTTAGGATTGTGGAGCTAAAAGCTTCACTGATGCAGACATGGAGGAGGTTGCAGGAAAGTTGCAGAAGTGTCAGAAGTGTTTGGCGTTGGTCTGGCCAACCGGCGTCGGCAGGGTAAGACAGGAAGGCAACCGACGTCGGTCATATATCGGCCGGCGTCGGCGACCCCAGGCGGACAGGGACCGACGTCGGTCGCCTGTGTGGTTCGACTGCGAGCTAATTACGGGTAGTTAGCTAACGAACCAAGTGTTTGCATGATGAGTGCTAATTTTAGACTCATAGCTGCGGATCTAATTATGGTAATTAGATGTCTAATCATTGTTTGGATGAGATCTATATAATAGACTCATGGTTGTATTGGAAAAGTGTGCTAGGGAGTAAGAGAGCATAATTATAAGCTCCTTCTGTGTGTGAGGTAGAGCAATGGTGCGTTCCTCCTAGTGCCTCAGTACCAGGTGTGTTGGTGCTGGATTGGAGAGCCAGCTGGGTTCTTCAGGAGTGTAGGATCTTGGTCACAGTTGCATGGCCTATATAGGAGATCTACATGGTAAGTAAGATCGTTGATCTGTAGGTGTATGTGTGTGCAAGGTCGAGGTTCACAGGTGAATAGAACCGTTGTTTGATTTGCAGGTGTGCAAGGTCATATAGACAGCAACACAACAGGGAGCAGTATCAGGCAGGATCTACTTGGAGTACAGGTGTGTACTCGGATAGAGCAAGAGGAAGGCAAGGGAGTTCCTTCCATAAGTATGGTCTGTTGAATTGCAGGTTGTTGCAGGTTCATGGGAGATCTACTTGAAGTACCTTGAGTACTTGTGGAGCACGTGGAGTGCTTGTGGAGTGCGTGGAGCACTTGTGGAGTGCGTGGAGCACGGGAGGTGAACACCAACTCTGTATTTGAGTTGGGTGTTGGGACCTGTGAGAGGGAGAGCTTTGGGGAGGAGAATTACTGTTCACTTGAGGTGTGGGAAACCTCTGTAAGGTGGTGGAGAAGAAGTGGCATCTTCTTTATTGTATTCTTTTCTGTATAAAGTGTTAATACAATTTGTGTATTGTCTCTCATATCTTGTGTTATTCTGAATTCTAGTTACTTGGTGAATCTGGTTAATTTCCGCATATTAAGTTGCTTGGTTTGGTAATCAAATTGTGTGCTTCCGGTTTATTTCTCCCAACAAGGGCTTCTTGATCTTGTGATTTTGAGAAACATATTTGATAGAATATATAACTTTTAAATTTTGTTGGGATATTCTTGGTCTTGTTTGTCATTTTGATTTTTTCTTTATTAAAATATCTAAACTTGTAATTTTTCTCCACGCTCTAAAAAGAATCTAAAATTGAAACATGTTAAAAATGTAAAAAACTTATATTATTTAACATATTTTTAAGTGACACGTGTACTTAATTTACTCTCTTCAATGGAAATGCAACTATATATTTCAAATTTTCATCATGAAAGGGTTGGATAATTAAATACCCTTCAAATTGAAACTAGGACCAACCTTTCAAGTTTGATCATCAATCCTAATAAAACTTAGCAGATTAATTGCATTGATGCACACTCATATCAACGATAAGAGATTGTCGATGAAATACTTTTAGAATCAAAAATAATTTCAACCAAATTAAAAGTTATGATCATCTTGTCAATGCAAACTTAATTTCAAGTGTTAAGGCACTCATAATACTTGTTTTAGTTATTAATATATTTATAAGCCTCTTTAATGTCGTAAAAATTGATGGAGTGAGGATTTTACACTTTATTTTTTTCCTATGTTTTCACAATAAATGTTTGATTTGGTTTAAAAAAAATATTTCAAATACGAGTTTTATATTGAGTACATTTTATCAAGACCATACAAATATGATACTATCATTATTTGAGCATTAATCTGATGTATTAATGATTCTAGGACACTTGCATCAATTTTTCATTTTCATTATATTATTTCAAACATATTATTCAATCAAATTCAATTATTGTAATTGATTTATTCTAAGATATACTCTACAAATTTTCTTGATGTCATTATGCATGATTGTAGGTGTTGTTTTAGTATGAGATATGTTAGAAAGTGAAAAAACTCATTCAAGGTCGAGCATAAGGTATGCAAGTATATAAATATGATAAAATATGAATGAGATCCACATCTTATACGCTACTACCTGTTTGCATGATTCTTAAGGTTAGACCCCATCTTGTATTTTATTTGCCATGCACTACACATTGATTATTTGTTTTGCATGATTGAATTATTATTTTGTGCAATCTTTATATGTTCTATTTTGTTTATTGTTGAATCAATATGGCATTGGTTGATGAGAGGAAAATTGGACATTTTGACTCAGACTGAACTTGAATAATGAGCAATCCGGTTACAAGGTTGAATTGTTGGCATAGAGAAGTTTGAAATAGTTGTTGAAGGTCACTTGGACCTATAAATTATTTTATGAGGATCTTGGAGTATTTATATTGAAGTCTAAGGGTTTGGACTATGACAATATTTTTAAGGCCATTTAAAATGTGGCTATAGCATTATATTTGTAACTCACTAAGACTTGACCATGGAATGAGATTGGAAGGTTCTTTAGACTCAGGTGATGATGGGATTAATCAAAGTCATTTGGATTTTGGTTGGAATATGATTATGTTATTATTTGATTTTATTGCAACAAGTAAATTTGACCTTTGATATACCTAATCGATGATCAGGGTTTTTAAATGGCAATATAATGCATTTCATTCATGCTAGGAGTTAAAAGGGCCTGGTGTTTGGATGTCGATGAGGGTTTTTAACTCTATTAGATTTCATGTAAGGGTATTTTGCATGGCAACACTTATTTTCTTGGAACAACTATAATTTCAATAAGAAGAACTAAACTATTATCCCAGTTGAGACTCCAACTCATGAAAGCAAGAATAGTTTAAATGGGATTGTGACAAATGGAAATGAAAAAAGGGGGTGTGGTTTGGAATAAAATAAAAATAAAAAAGAAAATAGGAGAAAAAAAGTGGTTGCACAATTGGTTGTAGGAACTTTATGGGAACAAGTAAGTTGTTTTGTTTTGGATTTATGTGCAAAGTTTAGATGTGGCATTTTTACTTTGAATAAAAAACATAATGTGGTTTGAAAGTAGATGAGTTCTTCCTGAATGCTTACATTTGAATATATGTTTATAAAACATTTATTTTTGCCAAATATTATGGCTGATGAGAACCCATTGTTGAGTGAGGTTAAATATGCTTTATCTCATCTTTAGATGGCATATAGATGAACTATATAATTCAAATTTATGGTTATAATTATTTTGGACTGTGTATGGTGGTTTCTTGTATGATTTGTGACACTTCACATGTGTGTTTGCTTATTGATTTTGCTTGTTGAAACAACCATTGTGTATTTTGGTTTATTCGAGTTGGTTTTTGTAAATTATTAATGTTTGCCTTGCTGAAAGCTACCTCTTAAACATTGTTGAGTGTTTCATGTTTTTGGGTTGTTGTTTGGTGATTGGTTATTTTGTTTATGTAACCCTAGCCTAAACCCTTAATCTCATTTGTAAGTTATCATAGTTATTTACTTATATGTTGTGGGCTCGATGTGAAATTATCTATTCTATTCTTCAACTAATGGTTGGGGTGGGTAGGGACTCACTATATGATTGGGCTCATTTTGATGTTGGAAAGACTTCTTACCATTGATGATTGTGCATTTATTTTGAGGACTACTACAAGCTTTAGATTGTGTTTTTCTTCATGTTTAAATGCTCTTTTGGAACTCATTATGTCTCATGTTAAAAATATTTTGTATAATTTTGTGCATTGTAATAAAGGTCCTTGTAGGTCAATATTGGTGTTTACATATTTAACTTAACAATTGTAAATGTATTATATGTAGTTTAATTGAGATTCAACCATATCAATTTATTATTATGATATGTTTTTAACTCATGTCCTTACTTGATTAATAATGAATTTAATCCTTTGGCAATGTGAGTTGATTTTCTATGACGTGATTGGTTATTTTTGCATAAAAGATCGCTTTAACATACACAAGGCATACCCTCAGTGGGTTATGTATTGACTTAGGTAAACATAATCGTTTGTTGATTATTATATGTCAATGGTAGAAAAAAAATCGAAGTCTAGTTTATTTCATACTAATAATATCTTGAGTTGCTACGTATTATGTTCACTCCTTGTAGTGATATAAACTTTGCATATTAACATAATATACAATAATGTAGGAATATCATTTTTAAGATTAAGTTTGTTATTGACAAGTAAAAATATTTTTACTTATCAATAACAACCCTTTATATAGCATCTTGTATTCATCATCTAATGCATTATTAATGTGCTTATCTTGAATATGTTCTATATGACTGAATTATTAGAATGGTTACTTGTTACTAGTTAGCATAAATAACTTGTCATATATGTGTTTAGCTCATTGGTGAGTTGTATCTTATTTAAATATTGAATATATTTAAGCTATAACTAAAAGTGAGGATAGTTGTAGTTTTCTTACTATTGTAATAATAAATATAAGTTGGAGATTGCATATTATGTTGGACGAAAGATGATTGTAGCTTCTTTATGAATCTGTCACTTATTTGTGATGGTAGTTTTCATATGTGTCATTGTAGTAATATACTCTTGTTGTTAAAGTTAGCTTGTTTAAGTGTCTCCTAGCTCAGAGGTGACTTTACTTGGCTATAGTTTCTCTTGAATTATATTTCTCTCTTTTTGGAGTAAATGTGTATAGTTATAATTTCCTGTGGATATTGATTTCTTTTCTTCCTTAGGTTTATGGGACCAAGTAAAAGTATATAGATAAGATTATCTTGTTGATGATATGATTGTAGTCATTATGGTTTCTCTTGTTTCATATTTGATACATGATTGTATGTTAATTCTTAGTGGTCTTCTTTGTTTCTTGTTTATGAAGACACTTGTTTGGGTATGTTGCTTAATAGAAAAGAATGATTGTTTTCCTTTTATGCTATAAATAAATTCTTATTATTACTAATAAGTTTGTGATTTATGAAAGTCATTGTAGCTCCAAGAATCTGAATAGAGCCACTAGTGTTTGGTAGGGTGCTAAAGTAAACCACTAGGAGGCTGGAAGGCTTAGGGGTTTTATGGGCCATAGGAGGTCTATAGTGGCTATCTGATTTTCTGACTTGCACCACGCTATAGATAAGTTTACAAACCAAGTTGGGGCCAATGCAAATGAGCATACAAAGTATGCATGAACCTCTAGTAAACCCAACCACAATAATACAAACAACTAGAAACTAGACTAAGGCTTACACGAAGAAGAAAGAGATAACAATATTGAAACAAAAAGAATAACCAAATGAGAATAAATCTAATGAACAAGGCACTTTGAGGCCGATTGAAAGCCATTTTGGAAATTAAAGATGTTTTAGGGTAAGGTCTCAAGAGCATGCCTATACTAGATTCAAGTTACCTTTCAATGCAATAATAGTGTTTCTTGTTGAGAGAGAGAGAGAGAGAGAGAGAGAGAGAGAGAGAGAGAGAGAGAGAGAGAGAGAGAGAGAGAGAGAGAGAGAGAGAGAGAGAGAGAGAGAGAGAGAGAGAGAGAGAGAGAGAGAGAGAGATTGCATACATTTTCTAGTGTATCTACTATGTAATGCAACCAATTTCAAAATAGAGTAAACATATACATCAAAGGAACATCTCAAGCTATGAAAATGCTCTATAAACATGTATAGATGTAATAATATTTAAAAATTGTACTAAGAAAAGTCTTCAATAACTAGTTTTCTAAAATAAACAAACCTAGCATATATACTCCTGCAAATAAGAAAAAAGTTTCACTTTGCTAAGCAAAGTGCCCTCATATCAAACTCAAAATATGTGTAGACTTTCTACCAACCAATTATCCAAGCTTGGGAGGCAATGTAGGAAGAAGATCAGGTTAAATATGTTGAGTCCAGACCAAGAGCCAAAGCTATGGGAGAAATGGAAGGGGGAAGCCACCAATCTGAGAGAAGCAATGCAAGGAGCATAGGAAATAGATGTAATGGAGTCTTGAGGAGGCTAGGGGTAGTCCATAATAATTAGAAACACTATAATCAGGAAATAGAATCACCAAACAAGAGCAACAACAATGTAGGGCATCCCTATTACACCAAGGAAACAATCATGCCAAGCAAGAACCAACAGAGATTCAAAGATGGCTGCCAAGCTTCCAAAGTGTGATCAAGAGAGTATGATCAGAGAGAGATGAAATAGTGGAGTGAAACTAAAGAGAGAGGAATGAATGAATGAGGAATCTTGCATATATCTGGCCTTAATCCATCAAAAAGTAAAATAATTACCTATTTTTTACCGTTTGGGACCAAACATGGGCATTTTCACACGTTCTACCTAAGTTGCGGCCTAGGCCATGGCTTTAATGAAGGAAACGTGTGGCCTAGGTCATGGGTTTCCTCCCTAAGCCATGACCTAGGTCAAATGGAATCCCAGGCTAGTCAACAGCCTCCTGAATGGGTCTTGCAGGGTCCCCAGGTGGTTTGTCTGGTGTGAGAAAGGCTCGAGATGGTTAAAGGGCTAGGGTATGGCATTGAAAAGGTCCAAGCAAGTGGCTTATGACTCTAAGCAGGATAACTAGGGTTGGTAGTCTACACATGAGCTGATGTATAATCATAAGGAGGAGTAAGGTCACAGGTAGTATGATTATAGTCACGGGAAGTACGATTACAATCATTACATTCATTAAAATTGTTATATAGTAATTTCCCCTTGTTATGCCAAAATCTTAGTTGTAACATATTAGTAATAGCTGTAGCATTTTTTGAAATGGAAAGTTAACCGTAGATTTGTTGACATGTTTATAAGTTATAAATTGATATATATTGAAGGTTGCAATTGATTCAATGAATCTTTATTTCAACAATGTAAACGGTTCTTACTCATTTAACCAAATTTTAGAATCAATTTTTCTTAACTATTAGTTAAGATCGATATCACATTTTGTATTGGATTGAATCACTTAAACTTATGTTTATTGAACATTTACTTTTGGAAATTTAATATTTATATGGTTTTTGATTTCGAGATTACATTTATCATTGATGTGCTTAAAAATCAAGTTATGGAATGTAAGTATTGGTAAATTGACTTACTCTTATAATAGAGAAGTAGGTATTATTATTTCAAATTACATTATTTTCAAAACATTAATGCAATGATCTGATAACACCAATATACAAGAAAAAAATAGAGTTTGATTATATATATATATAAAATTGGTAGTTAAGATTATTTGTATGCACGTGATAAAAATCCATGTACAAACAAAACAATGTCGATTATGTAGTGCCAACCTATGGGTGGCATGGTAGTCATGCAAATCAATTCACAACTACTTACTTTGAATGGATTAGAACATGTCTTATAACCATTAATAACACTTCTCAATTTTATTATAATATGATGAAATTATTAATGTGATTTAGGTATAATTATGGATGGTGACTTACATGTGAAGGTTAGATCTACCTTGGATTTTAGACCTCATAAAAAGACCCAAGCCAAACTCACCTCATGATATTCATAAAGGATAGAGTGTCTTCCATGTAAAACATACAAATATGGAGTTCAAAATTTAAATTGTTTTTTATTTATCCTTATGTATGATGTGGTTATGTGGCATCACTAAAAATTTGACCTAATTTCTATGTGAATAATTACATCGATACGTGTTCCTAGAATGGCATTCAAGGGGATAGTTTTGTATAATGGCATGAGTGTATGAACATTTAATTATTTTAAAGCTGACATTAGAAAAAATTATACACCCTTTTAGTTTATCCATTTATTTAGGCTATATTTATTTAATAACATGACAGATGAATTAGAATTTTATTTACTTATTTAGACTTGTAATTTAATTTACCTCAAAAATAAAATAAAATAATTATTATTTATTTATATTGTATTATAAATATTATAATTTATTTATTTATTATAATTTTATTGTGGTAATTTTATTTACTTCAAATAAAAGAATTTTAGAAAAGTGTGTGGTGGACGAGCTTAGAACATGGCGGGAGCTGCAACTCGTGGAAAAGCTAGGGCAGCCGTGCCCTAGCTTTGGTTGGCTTTGTTGAAGGTTACACAGAGAGGGGGAGGGTAGGAAGCGAGCTGTGGAAGTGTAGGAGAAAGGGGTAGCGCAGGATCCTTTTAATTTGGTGGCAGGTTTTTAGAGGGCAAGTGGGGTGGAGCAGAGCAGCTAGTAAGTAGGGGCAATGGAGCAGCTGGGACATTCTGGACCGAAGGAAGGGAAAAGCTTCAGGGATGTGGTAGGCAAAGGGCCTCAGGGGCAGGTGGATAGAATGAAGGAAGTTGCAGTTTCCAATTAGGGGGCAGAGGGGCAGACAATGTGCTCAAGTAGTGGGACAAGAATCAATAAGGTTAATGGTTGTCTGGAGCGTTGCATTGAAAGACCGAAGCTGGTGATCCCGTTTGAATTGATGTCGGAAGATGTGGAGTACTACACTAAACATTCTCTGTATTGTAAATTCTTGGGACTAAAAGTGTCTTTACCTTTCCTGGAGAATTGGGCACGTAGGGTATGGGAGCCATCAGGGGAGATGGAGTTGGTGCTGCTGGCAAACAATTTTTTTATGGTTACTTTTAACTGCTTGGAGGATAGAAGTCGGGTGTTCGAAGGAGGACCATACTTTTATAACCAGGCTGGTCTTTTTATGAAACTGTGGCATGCTGGCTTTAACCCCACGGAGGAGCTTCCTAACAGAGTTCCAGTATGGGTCCGCCTACCACGAATACCGATTGAATGCTGCCGAGAGGATGTACTGCTCATGATAGCATCGTTGATAGGAAAACCGGTGGGGGCATCATCACAAACACTCGAAAGAAGAATTATGACATACGCAAGGATATGTGTGGAAATTGACTTGAGTAGGTCGTTACCTGACACGGTAGAAATGTGTGTGGGATCATATTCGTGGGTACAACAATTAGATTATGAGACTTTGCCCTTTAGATGCCGTCTTTGCCACGAATATGGCCACTTGGTAAGGAGGTGCCCGAAAAATAAGCCAGAGAGGCAGCAGCAACCTCCTTCGACTCTTGTGAATAAGACAGGGGAAGAGAGTACAGGTAAGAAAAATGGAAGGGGGGGAGGCAAGGATTCAGAAGGCTTCGTGCAAGTTAAAAGTAGAGGTAGAGACAAAGGGTATAAGAGGACATTTTGGGAGAGACAGGAAGAAGACTCCTACAACAAATTTGAAGTGCTGGAGGAATTAGGACAGCAAGAGGTGAATCCGGGTCTTGTTATTAAAGAGGTGAGTATGGAGGAGGATGAGGGAGCTGTAAATGCAGCGCTTAATTCTTCAGGGCAAACAGCAGCAGCAGCCTTGCCTATGCACTTGGACAGACAGGAGAGAGGAGTGATTCAAGCTAGGGAAGTGGAGGTAGGAGATCAAGGCATTGGGGCTGTGGAGAAGGTAGTAAGGGAAGGGAGAGAAGGGGCGGAACAGCAAGGGAAAGCCCAGCCAAGTCTGGGGATTCTTCAAAAAGATAGCAAGAAGGGTCCTTCAGAAAGAAGTGTCAAGGTGGGAAGGAGGAAGGACATAGACAGAATGAAGATGATCAAAGAGAATTTGGTGGAATCAGGGGCTGTGAGAACCCTGGATGTACATTTTCTGCCACCCTCTAAATGATTGTGTTATCATGGAATGTGAGGGGATTGAACAGCGCCCCCAGACAAAAGGTTGTTTGTGAATTAGTAAGGAGTCAACATCTTGATATACTTTTTCTACAAGAGAAAAAAGTGGCAATGGAGTACATGATGGATATAACACCGAGGATATGGGGTCAAGGATCATGCCAATGCATTGGGGCCCAGGGGACAGCAGGAGGATTGGCGTGCTTTTGAAATCTGAGCAAGGTTAAACCAATGGTTTGGATGGCATTCAAGTCGTCATTATCAATGGTCGTCCTTTGTACGGACTCGGGGGAGTATGTACTTCTATCGAATGTATACGCTCCTAATGATTTGCAAGGTAAGATTTTGGTCTGGAATAATATTAAGGTGGTTCGTAATGAATTTCCTTATATGCCATGGATTCTAGCAGGAGATTTTAATGCAATCCTGGAATTATCAGAAAAAATGGGAGGAAACACAAGAATGGAGCCTTCTGCATTTTTGCTTAGAGATAAGATCTCAGAATTGAATTTAGTGGACATCAAGCCGAGTAATGGCAGATTCACTTGGAATAACAGAAGACCGGGTGACAGTTTCATAGCAGAACGTATAGACAGATTTTTGACATCTTGCTTTTGGGTGGGTGGTAGGTGGACACTCAGATTTGAGATTCTGGACTGGAGGTGTTCAAACCATTGGCCAATCAAGCTAAACATCTCATCCGCTTTCAGGCATAAGAAGCCATCATTCAGATTCCAGACTATGTGGCTGTGGGATCAGGACCTGTTCGGCTTTATTACGGAATGGTGGAGAGAAGGACGGCCAACGAATGGGACAGCGATGTATGTGTTTGCTAAGCTTCTCCAACATGTGAAATATCGGCTCCAAAGATGGAATAGGCACAGCTTTGGGAATATCTTCTAGGAGAAGAAGAGGGCGCAGGAGGAACTAAATGACATTACCAGAGTGATCAGGGAGGAAGGCCTAATTGAGTCATTGCTGCAAGAGGAAGCAAGGGCGGCCAAAACTTTGGAGGAGTGGGAATTGAGGGAAGAGATCTTCTGAAAGCAAAAAGCCAGGATCGATTGGTTGCAGGAAGGAGACAAAAATACTGCTTTCTTCTTTAACACGATCAAAGATAGGCGTCACAGTAATGTCATAAGTTCACTGGTTATAGAGAGAGGTGAGGTACTGTCTTCATCTAGAGATATGTGTGGGGAGGCAGAGCAGTATTTTAGCGCCCTCTTCCAGGAGGATGGGCAGTGAATGGAGGGTGTGGAGGACTCGATCCTAGCTTGTATTCCTTCTTTGGTGTCTCAGGACATGAAGGAAAAATTGAGGAGCCCTATAACGGAGGAGGAACTGAGGAGAGTTGTTTTTCATATGAAGAAGGGTAAAGCTCCTGGTCCGGATGGCTTCTCGATAGAGTTTTACCAGGAGTTCTGGGAAATTATCAAAGAAGATCTCTTAGCTGTGGTTCAAGAATCCCAGGATAACAAACAAATGTTGAGGGCACTGAACTCCACGTACTTGGCCCTCATTCCTAAGGGGGAAGGGGCTGACCGCTTAAGTCAATTTTGACCCATTTCACTCTGTAATGTTATTTACAAAATCCTCTCGAAGCTGATCGCTGAAAGGTTAAAGAGGTGCTTGAAGGAGTTGATTTCGAAAGAGCAAAGCGGTTTTGTGGAAGGCAGGCAAATTTTGGATGGCATTGTGATAGCTACGAAAGTGGTACATTCGATGTACAAATCCAAAGATAAGGCAATGTTTGTGAAGCTGGACATGTCTAAGGCGTATGATAGGGTCAGGTGGTCCTTTTTGCAGAAGGTGTTGGCAGCCTTTGGTTTCGAGAGGGGATGGATTGAGTGGGTTATGAGTTGTATTACCTCGACCTCATTTTCGGTGTTGGTCAATGGAGAAAACTCCAACCTTTTTGGGGCTGCAAGAGGACTGCGGCAGGGGGATCCTCTATCCCCCTATCTATTTCTTCTCTTGGCAGAAGGTTTGGGGCAGAAAATCAGAGAATACACCAACGAAGGAGAGATTCAAGGGTGGAAGTGGGGAGGTGGCTTGCCGGTTCTTTCTCACCTTCAGTTCGTGGATGATGTGGCATTGATGGGAATGGCTACCTTAAGGGAGGTCAACAATATTCGTAGATGCTTGGATGCTTATTTAGCAGCTTCGGGGCAAGTTATCAATGAAGATAAATCTTCAATTTACTTCTTCAATACCCCTATTGCTATTCAGAGGAGAGTGGCTAAAATTCTCCGATTCCAAATTGGCAGTCTACCGGTTATGTATCTTGGCATCCTGATCACTTTGGGAAGACAATCTAAGGAGTCTTGGCAGGGGATTCTAAACAAATTCAGGGCTAAGGTTAACCACTGGACACATAGGTGGCTGTCATTTGCGGGTAGGGTCCAACTGATCCAAGCTGTGGTCCAGGCGCTTCCCCTTTACAGATGTATGCTTCAGGTGGTGCCGACTGGTTTTGTTAGGGAGCTAGATACTCTGGCACATCAGTTCTTGTGGGCGGGGAACCTGTTGAGAACCAAGTGGAGCCTCATTAAATGGGATGTGGTTTGCAGTCTGAAAAGGCTCGATGGATTGGGACTGAGACAATCCACGTTGGCAGGTACTGCTCTCGTGGCTAAATTATATTGGAGGTGGTGCACTGAGCAAGAGCGAAGTTGGGCTAAAATCTTGTCGCACAAATATTTTCTAGGGCATTCACAGAAGGATATTCCTAGATACAGGCTGATGGGAAGGGGGTCGGTAATATGGGACACGCTGAAGAAAGGGGCGGACCTGATAAAAAAAGGGTTGTTTTGGATTTGCAAAAGTGGGCTGGAGGTGCAGTTTTGGTATGACTCATGGGACGGGTTTCCTCCTATTGTGTCGCAGTACCCACATTTATAGGTTTTGGCTCATAATTTTTGTGAGGCTGGATGGTGCAAAGTGAATGACTTCAAAGTCTTTGGGCAGGAGAATCAGCTATTGGAAGCTAGATGGAAAAATGTGGAGGAGTGGCCAATCAGGGGAATGGAGGTGGAATGCGAGGAGTTGAAGGGGATTCTGGCCAGCCTCACTTGTTGTTCCCTTAGGGGAGTGGATGAGCTTGCCTGGTATCCTCATCCCAAAGGTGAGTACTCTGTTTCAGCTGGGTATCAGGAACTTGTTGTGCAAAATTTCATGGGGGTCAGAGAGGTTAATTGGTGGAAATGGATATGGAAAAACATCTCCTGGCCAAAATGCAAGTGTTTTATGTGGAATCTTGCATGGAACTGATGCTTAACCTGGGATAACATCAGAAGGAGGGGATTTGCTAGACCATCCTGTTGTGTTCTGTGTGGCGCCCAGGAGGAGAACTCTGCCCATATTTTTTTTCAATGCCAGTATACTAGCCAGTTGTGGCATGCGTGGTGGGGTGTTTGGGGAGGTAGCTATCTTCACGTTTCATCCTTGAGTGAATTTTGCTCGAAGATTGAGAAACCTCCCCCTGTGGTGTGCTTCTTGCAGAATGTTTGGTTCGCTAGGCCCACTTTCGTGCTTTGGCAGGTTTGGTTAGAACGCAACAGGCATATTTTTAGAGAGGCGAGGATGGAAGTCAGCCAAGTCTAGAGGTGGATTATAAGTATGATTCAAGAAACAGTTCGAGCTGAAGGAGAGGCGGCTTTGCCATTGGTGAAAAGGGACGCAGAGCTGGCAGATAGATTAGAGTTGAAAGTTTTCTCTCGAGGTGATGCGTATGGGAGGAGAAGGGGAGAAGGGAGGCAGAGAATTCAGAGAGAGGGGAGGTGGATGCCCCCCCAAGCGGGATTTTTGAAAATTAACACAGACGGGTCGTCTAGAGGTAACCCAAGTCTGGCGAGTATCGGAGGGGTTGCTAGGGACGCTGCGAGTTCGGTGATTTTCATGTTTTCGGCACACAGGGGTGTTTAGACGGTTAATCGAATGGAGGGATTAGCCATCTTATTCACGATACGGAAAGCGTATGAGCTAGGATGGCGCAAAGTGGTTTGTGAGGCTGATTCACTAATCATGATTAATATGATCCGGGATGGTAAGACGTCAGAAGTTAGCTGGCAACTCTTCTTGATTGTTCAACAGATTTTGCAGGTTAGTAGGCTCATGGATTCTGTGATTTTTGCTCATGTTTCGAGAGAATAGAATAGAGCTGCTGACTGTTTGGCGAGGCGTGCTTCGAAAAGAACTGAGGAGTGGCTGGTGGTTGAGGAGGCTTCGCTACCGACGGAAATTAAGGAAAATATGAAGAGAATTCTACACGAGGACAGGTATGGTATAGAGGAGTGAGGTTGGTTGTTGGCTGGTTGTGGTTGTGGGTGTTGGTCTTTGGTGTTTGTTCTTTGCTTTGTACTATGGTTTTCTGAGTTTTAATAAAGTTTTTACCCCTGGTGTTTTCATTAAAAAAAATAAAAATAAAAGAATTTTAATTATTTTTTTACTATGCAGGTATATATGATAAGTGAATTATATTTATTATTGTGGTAATTTTATTTATCTCAAAATAAATAAATAAATTTATTTATTTATATGGACCCACAATTATTTAATAACATGATAGGGGATAATTTTATTTTTTTCAAAATATAATAGTTTAATTATTATTTATTTATTACATTGGTGTTCTTATAGTGCCATTGGTGGGAAAGCTGAGAGTTATAATGGCATAAGAATATTAGTATTTAATTATTTAAAAACCAACAACATAAAATAAAAAATAAAATAATTTAATTATTTCAATATTAAATGATTAAATTAAAAAATAAAACAAGTTTAAAAAAATAAAAAAATATAAATACAAACAAATTCCAACAAAAAGATAGAGTAAAGTGAGAGAAATAAAAACTAGCATACCTTAGATAAATCTATCTAAAAGATGTCGAGAGATATCATTCTCGAGGTGCCTATCTTATATTGGATTTGTGACATAAGTGGAATAGGCACCTCAAGAATAATATCTCTCAACGTCTTTTACATAGATTTATCTAAGATAGGTATGCTAGTAGCAACTGTGTGTTTTGTGTATTTATTTGATATCTAATTTGAAAATTTTCACCCAAACTTAAAATGTATATTATACATTACATTAAATCATACAAAACTGTAATACACATTATATTAAGTCACCCATAACTTTAATTCACACAATTTAAAATTCTCAATCTAAATAGTTATTTAGTACTCGTCAAAATGTACCATACACATCACATAAAATGTTAAATAATGAATTAGTACACATCACATAAAATATCAAATAATGAACTTGCTCAATGAATATTTTCACAATTACATGAAATTGTTTTTCTTCTAAGAGTTTCAATCTCTCTTCTCTTTCCGTTTGGATAGTTGTTTTCCATTTTTTAGCTTTTCATAGCGGTCATATGTAAATGGAGATAATATTCTTAGTCCTTCCAAGGACTTTACATGAGATACAACCACAAATGTTAATTTTGTTCTTTCTCTTTAACCTATATTAATTGTGGCTTTTGAAAGGGTCAAACCTTATGATTTGTGTATTGTTAATGCCCAAACCAACCGTAAAGGTAGTTGGGTTGTGTGTCCCCTTTGTATTGGTGCAATTGGTACTGCATATGGAGTTGCATCTTCAAATGGTATTCTTGAGTAATTGTCAAACTCGACCATAACATATGTTGGTGGTTTCAGTTGGGCACTCCCAGGTTTATAGATTATACTTATGATATACCCTAGAGCTCTATTTACAAGACCTGCTTCTATCCAAATATTGGAAGTTAACATGACCCTTGAATCAATAGCAATCAATAACTCCACATCAAGTTCATCATTTGGACCTCCCATTGGTGCATTAACACTTCCTACTTTGGTTGTAATGCTACATGCAACTGGTTTTTTCAATGAATATAATTTTCTTTTATTGTAGTTATGCACATTATCATTTGTGGAAAACAAATGGATATAATTATCAAACTCTTCATTATTGGCTCTATCTATTCCAACATTTGTTCTAGTCATCAATAGCTTCCAATCATCTATTGTTGGATTTGCATCTCTCGCATTTGTGAGTAGCTAACGAAACCTTTGTTGGTCATCACTTTCTCCTTCCTATCTAAATATCTTGTTCAAAGTAAAAACTATTTTGAATTCTTCCCATAACAATTTAGCTTGTCTATTACTATCGTATGGTGGTCTATCACTAACAGGAGGAAGTTGACCCAAATCTCCACTCAAAATAATAGATATGCCACCAAAACTCATGTTTGCATCTTTAGGAAATGCTTGACAGAGTCTTGAGTCTATGTTTTGTAGAAATTTTTGCCCAATAAAGCTCATTCATCAATCAATATTTATTTTATGTGGCATATATCCTCTTGGAAACTTGTAAGTCTTGTTCCTTCTAATTCACCAAAATATGCAATTGGGATTCAAAGTTGTGCATGAATAGTTGAGACACCAATATTGAATGCTGCAACTCTATTTGGTACAAGTAGTAGAAATGGAGATCATTGGTATAATTTGTTAGTTATAATGATAAATATAAATATTATATAAACCATAGATTACTTGATGATTGATATCATACCTGTATGTTCCATTGGTGTGGATCTTTCTGATAATTCTAAGCATAAACAATAAAATGAAAGTAATTCTCATCATTTTTTTGTTCACAATCAATTTTCCAATCAAGGTTATCCATATTCGGTGCTCCATCTAACCATATGAATCCATGCACATGTGGTGAACCTCTATGTTGCCATTCATACCTAGACCAGTAATCTTTTACGTTCATTCTTTTTTGCAATATCTCCTTATAAAAAATTGAATGTCGCAAGTGCATATGATGCACCACTATATGAGGATAATCAATAATATTTTGTCTTCACCAATTTTGGGCTTCTCATGGATCTCTCAATGAGATTCCTGTCATTAGTGCATGTAGATCAGGCTAATACATGCCAACTGTACTCAATGTGAAGAAAATGGTAGGTGATCGAATTTGATGCAACATGTCCATTAATTCATAATGACATTTTACCCAATATGACCTTGTACCCCTCAATGAGGTTCCAAACCACAACAAATGATATGCTAGATGGGAGTGGGTATATTTTCTATATGCTCACGTAACTCAGTAATAATGATCATGTCTATTAATTTAATATCTAAATCATGTTCATCATGTAATATCTAAATCGTGGATGTTGGCCAAAATGGTGATCCCTATATCAAAATAGATGTTTAATAAATTCATGCAGATGTATTTGTTTCAGCCATGGTTCTATCCAATCACATCTTCCATCAAGAAACAATGTTGGAAATGCCATATCAAGTAATCCTAATGTGATATATTTATTGGAGATCTTCCAATCCCCAACCAATCAATCAATGATCTAGAATCTGCATAAGGGTTATTGACGCATGCATGGATTAATTATGTCTCCCTTGGTGCATTTGGGGGTTTAAAGGCCATTAAAGTTGTGTGATCAATGATATTTCTCTCATCCATCTCCATCAGTGGACCCACAAATATAACTTCATTTGCATCAAATATCAATTTGCATATGCACAAAGTTCAACTGGTTAAATATATTTTCATTAGAGTCAAGTGTAAGATCATTGAGTGCATTTTCATCAATATGAACATATGAATAAAACCTATCATGTTCTATTTTATATTTCAGCGTCTTATATACTTTCTCTCTATTGACAGTAAAATTGTAATTTGTTCCACGTTGGTCCCTTTGTCGAACTATAATCATTAGTAAATCTTTTATTTGATGTGGTAAAACCTTAGCAATTTCTTTTACTTTTTACAAAAAATTGATTGTATGTCTTTTATATTTATATTGGCCTCCTATTACATGTGTCACTTGTAGGATTAGGTTGACATGGGCTATTAACATTTTCTCAACTTATGTTAAGTTTGCAAGTTCTGGTGGTTGTGGTCCAGGATCCATATTATTTGATGCTAAAAATCAATGATGACCTTTCTCTTGTCGACATCTATTTCATATAGGGCCTTTAGGGGTTTGAGAAAGATTTATTCCAATATAACTTTCTTGACAAATATAGCACATGTTTGGTGAAGCAATGTTATCTAAGCTATGTCATAAAATCATTTGAAATGTTTTCAAATCTCTCCTAACCATTCCATTTGGATTAGTTAGATGTTTCTCTCTTTTAATTTTTTTATTTGCATTTTTCTTCTTCTTTTAGGTTGTAAAGTTGACTCTTTTTCTAAATCATCATTTTCTATTCTTCTTCTTGTAGGTTGAGATGTTTGCTCTTGTATATCTTTATTTTGTGTAGTATTTGTAACATCGACATCTAGTGCAACTTGGAATGCAGTATTTGGTGTTTGGAACACACAATCTATTGATGTAGAGTTTGCTTCTTCAGAATTAATGTCAACACTATGAATCGATCGCTGGTAGTGCCTTTAAGATGCTTCACGATGAAGTCATTATTTATGTTATCTTTCTGCCTCAGTTAATTGAACAAAATGCATTTGTCTTTGTAATTTTGTTCTTAGTACATATTGTTCATCTTGAGATGTTTGTGCTCGAATGTCTTTCATCTTATCTGCATGTTGCCTCTTTTTTGCTTCTAATTGTTTAGCTATCAATTCACCCCTATGTTCTTGAAATCTTTGTCTGTCATTGTCATTTCAATTTTTTCTTTCTTCCTCTCTTTGGACAACTGTCACTTGTTGTTGTTTTCATCTACGATATTGTCTTTGTTGTTCTTTTTGATATTTTCTTCGTTCTTCTTCTTTTGCAAAATTTAATTTTGGTCGAGCCATATCTACACAATTTTTAAGTAAATTAAATTACACCAAATATAGATAACATATTATATTTGATCATTATAGGATATCTAAATCATATTCATAATTCAAAAATATATAAAAACATCAAAAAAAAAATATATATATATATATATATATATATATATATATATATATATATATATAACAATTAATATATTAAATTATTTATAATATATTAATTTGGTTATTACTTAGATTGTAGGTAAGATATTCACACAAATTTCATAATTTACTAATAAGAAATTTGGTTTAGCATGGATCATACTAAATCATACTAAATTAAAATATAAAATTGCCTAAAATTTGGTTTGGTTGTAATTTACTAAAGTCATACTAAATTAAAATATGATTGAAAATCTTACCTATAGTTTACTAATAATATGATTGCAAATAAACTTAATTTCACATATTAATGTTTCTTATTAATTAATATATTTTACATAAGATCTACTAATTATTAGTTAATAATTTTAATTATAGGTAGTTAATAATTTATTATTGTTAAATTTTATCACAGTAGAAGAGGTAGTTTAAAAATATAAATAAAATATATGCAACATGATTTTAATTTTAATATTTTTTAAGTTTAATAATATAAATAAAATATAAGTGACATGGGTTATGTACCCACATAAAATTTAACTCATAAAAACCCTAATGAATGCGAATTTTTTAAGCAATGCAATGAAAAAAAATCACTCCTAAAATAAAATTCGCAATTCACTCCTTAATTTATTTTATTAGATGATGAAATAAGAGGTATTTTGAAAATATAAATAAAATATATGTAACATAGTTTTGATTTTAATATTTTTTAAGTTTAATAATATTAATAAAATATGAGTTACATGGATTGTGTACCCACATGACAACCCTCCAGTATTGAAATTTAACTCATAAAAACCCTAATGAATGTTAATTTTTTAAGCAATGCAATGAAAGAAAAATCACTTTGTAAAATAAAATTCACAATTCACTCTTTAATATTACCATCAAATCAAATTTAAATATGAAAAATATTTATTTAAGTTTACTAATTTAATAAGTAATATGGGAAAAAAAAGCAGAAGATTTACCTTTTTTATTTATTTTTTTGTGTTTTCTTATCGGTGTATCTACAATTTTTAATTTGTTATCCGATTTGAACTTGTGTGTATCTGATTTTTGCGATTGGTTTGCAATTGTATTTATTATATTTCAAGGGTCATGTCTATTAATTTAAATATTATGTCGGCTATTTGTATTTGATATTATTGTTTTTATTTTTAATATCATTGATATTTAATTTAAATGTCGGTCATTTTTCCTTACACGGGCACAACATCAGGGTCCCTCCCTCCCCCTTCTCCCATTATAGAATGCCTCTTGACGTAATTAAATAAGAGTCAAAAGAAAAGTAAATTAAACTCTCATTCCATATTGTAAAGATAAAATAAATTTTTTTTACATTTAATATTTTTTGTTGTACAAGCTTTAAATATGAAATTGATTTACTGTAATAATTTTTTTTTACATTTAATATTTTTTGTTGTACAAGCTTTTAATATGAAATTGATTTACTGTAATATATTTATAAATAATCATAATACTAAAATTTCAAAAAAAAATTATCATAAAAAATGTCATCACATGATAATTAATAAATAAATAATAGATAACCACATCATATTTATAAATAATCATAACAATGAAATTGTAGAAATAGATTATCATACAAAATATGACCACATTATGATAAATAAATAATAACCATAACAATCAAATTTTGAAAATAAATTATCATAAAAAATATCACTACACGATAATAAATAAATTATAATTATATATATATATATATATATATATATATATATATATATATATATATATATATATATATATATAAAACTAATTTATAAGTAAAATACATATTTTACCTCATTGCATTTATAAATAATTATAAAAATAAATTTTAGAATTAAATTATCATAAAAAATATCACATCATGATAAATAAATAATATACAAATAATCATAACTAATAATTTAATTTGGAACCTTTGTTAGAATGTGCATAAATGCAATATCTTTTCCCTTCATTAAGACATGTTTAATGAGCAGTTTTTAATTCATGTTTTTAGTTGACTGGTATATTGTTGGAATTTGATCGAGTTTTTTTGGGGGTTGATTTTTAGAGGCTACAACAAATTTTTGTGGGACATTGTTAAGGAATTTGAGATTTATATATAACATGCATCGTGTAGCGGCTAGTCTCTATTTTTGTATTGAAAATTATTTGTACATGAGTTTGTATGTAAATTTGTAATGTAAGTTTGCTTTAATAATTTGAATAATATGTTGCATTTAATGTTTGTTTCATTGAATTTAAAGTATATGAGTGAGTGTGCAAATAGATGAAAGACATTTGTTACCAACGTCTGTCAATAAATATGAAAGGCACCATTATTTGTTGACAATTATAGATCAATTTGAACTTGAAAATACAAATTTAATGGCGGGATTAAGACATATAGTATTTCTATAGTCTATGCCATCTAGAAAAAACTTAACAAACTTTAATATTGTCCATATTATAATGCTCGCCCTGTCATCTGAAATTGATTTTATTTTAATAGTTTATGACTAAAAGTTTTCAATAAATTTATATAAGTATTTAGTAATAAGTTGGGATAAAACATTATATGATGATAAAGGAAGAAGTTATATAAACATATTCTAGATAAATAATAAAATAATATTATAAATATTCATATATTGATTATTAATATATATGTAAGTATAATTTATGTAATTAATATAACTAATATATGTGTAAGTATAATGTATGTAATAGATGTAGCTTTATGTATACGCAATAAATGTAAAAATAAAATTTAAATTTGTCATACATACCATATAACTTGTCTATGTTAAATATATTTGTTAAAAATAAATAAAAATGAAATAATCTAATTTATATATAAAATCCACCATGTTTGAAATATGGTTTTCTTGAAGTCTTATTAACTTCTTGCGATTACTTTTAGATATTAATATATTGTAAATTCATGTTCTTGTAGTGGCAATTTATGCTACTAAACTTAGACATTAAATATTACAAATAAATTGAATGATCTACTAGATAAAGCTCATTTTTCTTATCATTTGACAATGTTATTTGAGGAGTCAACTACCAATGGTAAGGGAGACTCGAATACGAAATCTATTGGATAAATCCCACCTTGTTTACCATTTTGTCACCACCATTTTGTAAAGTTTTGATGCATATTATGACAAAAGGCAAGGAAAAAAATTATTATATTTTTTTATGTTAATTTCTTTGTCTGAGTTCTGCGAATTGTTACATGTAATGACTTTGTTCGATTGTGGAATGTTAGCGTGTACTGTAAGGAAACTATCTGAGGTTTTTTTGTTTAGATAAAACGCACTAAATATGACAATTTAAGAGTGTATTTATGTTGGTATTCGGTCGTAGGTTCAATTCTATTGGAATTAGACTTTTTGTTTTCAATAAAATTTTATGGCTTCATAAGTCCCAGAGTATATGCATGAATTTGATGATTCAATATTGTTTTGTTGCCCATAGCCAGGCATAGGATCCTTTCTCATGAAATAACACTGATTCTTGAAAACAAAATATTATATTCTTAAATTTTGTATGAGATGCATGAATTAATGTTTTTGAATTGGAGGGGGGAAAGAGAGTGGTTTCAAGGGCTTTCCATAGGCAGGCATAGGATTGTCAACCTAAAATTTCATAGAATTTGTATCTTATTATTAAAAATGTAAATATGGTCATATGACCATCAAATTTAGGTCGTCCTACATAAGATAGTTATATTTTGATCTCAAGGACTTATTATCTTTGTTTTTTTTTATAGTGACTTTTATTTTAGAGTAACTATACAATTTATTTTAAAAATTAATTAATTTTCTATACAAAATTGACTAAATTTTATTTATGATAATATTGAGTAAAAATGTCTTTAACTATCTTGTTAATATGTTGAAGTTTTTAATCTTCAACTTACGACAACTTAATCCTCAGAGTATAAGATAATTATATGACCCTTTTTTTACTCTGATTTTAGAGATTTTCTTGGTAAAATTGAATAAATTTTTGCTGATGATAATTTACAGTAAAAATATCCTTTTCTACATGCAACTTATGGTGTAAATTTTAGTCAATTATGTTCAAATGTACAACTTCTTTTAAAAATACATCCCAACATCTGGCTTTCTTATCTTGGGTCACCCATGATGTTTACACTTAAGTAAATACGCGAAGCCAAAAGACTTATTGTTTGAAACCAAAGTAAGTTAGGTGAAGATATATAGTATGGAATTTTTGTGGCTTTTTTGATAAATTTGAAGAAGCTCAATGCCCAGGGGATTTTTTTTGGCCTCAATGATGGGAAACTGCTTAAATTATAAGAAAGGGTAGTGGACACCAAATGAAGACTATCTCTAGAAACAACATAGCTAACTTCATGGTGAATGTCACTAGGGAATTCAAGTTTTACAATATAGTGTAGATATGTAAAATTAACATTTAAGCTAAATCGTGCACTTGACCACTCTTTTACACTTTTATTAGCTTCTGACCTATCTTAGGGCTCATTTTATTCACTTTTGACCACCTTACACACTATTCTAAGCTGATATATGACCCCCAAAGGAACTTAATCCTATCCTTATCAACCTTAGACACCTCTTAGGCCCTACCTAACACTCAACATGATGAAATCACCCATTGGACAAGAGCACCCTAGGGGACAAAAGTGCACTACTCTAGTGTCCTCCCCCCTACCGTCTTCCCTCCAAATAATGACTAATTTGCCAAATTTAAAGCTATAAGAAGGTCGGACCATGTCCTTAATGATCCCCATTCAAAGTATTTTTAATAATATTAATATATAAACACTTTTCAAATCATTTGGCAAAACATGAGGCTTCCACATCAAAAAACACCATAATCACACTTGCACATTGAGAGCGGAATACATATTTCTCCCAATTTTGATTGAATACAACCATAATATCCCAGAATTGAAGTTTGAATACATTATACTCATCACAAGTTATGGTTAAGTCAATTAACCATATTAGTATTGCACCAACATCTAGCACATTACTCCAATTATTCACACACTACCATAACATGGGAGCAGTACATGAAGTTTGATCCTTCTTTAGAGTAGTGGTATGTAGGCAACACTCAACACATGGACTATTGAGGTCTTGCCCAACTTCAACCATTGACTCATTTTTCCCCATTGATTTATAGTGGAATTCACATGTCAAGAGTTAGGGTTTTTGAAATAAAATCAATCACACAGTAGTCTCTGCAAGTGATCATAAGCTCCCACATTAGATATAGGCTATGTAGACGAAGGCACAAAGAACCCAAAAACCTTGATTTCCTCACTACAAGTGGATAAAAGTGCCACCCCTCTAGTGTCCTCTTCCTAACACTATTTTCTAGGTCCAAATTTAATTCCAAATCCTTGATTTTAGCCACTAGACCTCTCTACACAACAAGTTTCAGATCTTGATTCCTCTCAGAGGCATAATTTCTAGCTAAGTCTTTGTTTTCTCCGTACACTTTGTTATTTTTAGTAAGTTTTTAGAATACAATAGTTCTAAATTAGTGAATGTTATCATTGTTATATTATTCTCTTAATTTTACACAATAGTGTTATCATTTAAGATTTTCACATAAATCCCAAATTTGATAAAACATATTGGTGAACCCACTTATTGTTGAACATGGAAAGCCCTAGTTTTCCCTAGGATTTCCTTATAAAATGTTATTCTCCTAGGGTTTCAAATTTAATTCTTATTTTATTATCATGTTAGAGTGTTTTATAGCATTCTTATGTCTCTCTTTTTTTGTTATCATTTTACTATTTGTAAAATTTAACGTGGTTAACAAAGAATCCCCTCATAACCCTCAAGGTTGTGATATCTACATTCCCTTTAACCAGGTTCATGTTATCATTATCCCAAGAGGTAAGGTATCCTATCATATATTTTCATAGTAAGGTAACCAACATATCCTTCCTCAAACCCCTCCACCTCCCACATCTCCTCTTCAGGATGTATGTATGCATGTTCAATCTGAAGTTCCTAGGGCTTGTGCTTGTGAGACTCTAAAGGATCAAATCATCACTATGAAAAAGTCAACAAAAGAGTTACAAAATCAAAATCAAATTTTTAGTGTAAGTATCACATTATTGGAACATCAGATTGCATGTGCAAAGAATCAATAATATGCTAGTATTAATCATGTATGTGCATCTCTATCTACCAATGTTATACCTAACAAGATTTCATATCAAAATGAGAAACTACAAAAAAATACACCTACAATAATTTATTTAAAAAGTATAAAAATACATAATAAGAGTTCAAGTGAGATTTTAAGGGTGATGATTATAAATAAGTTGATCAAATTACCTCCTTTACATCCTCTAAAGAGATCAAAATACTATTGTGCACTTCATAGAATGTATGGACATCATACAAATCATTGTTTGGATTTGAAAAATAAAATATAAAAGATAATTGATAGTAGTGATTTTATCATTGATATATCACTTAAGCAACCCACTCACCTTATGAGTGAATCTCCTAAAGCACAAGTGACAAAATCATAATTAGTACAAAAATGGTTACCAAAAGATAATTTTGAGCAAGAAAAGTTTCAATAAGCTAAGTTAGAGCAAACAAGATAGCAAAAAGAACAAGATCAAAAAGAGCAATTACAAAGGGAATAATTTACAAAGTAAAGGTTATAGTAAGAAAAATGAAATTACTACAAGAGAATTTACAAAATCAAAGTCAAGATAAACAAAAAAACATTCTTAAAAGATGATTTTTAACAAAATAAAGTAAAAAAATGAAATACCTACAAAAGATACAATTTTGAGTGTGGTTCCAAAGGAGTTGACTAAAAATCATTCATCTTTTCTAGAGTCCTTGATTTTTAATCCCCTCATAGATGGCAAGCAATGTACTAATGTGGTGATCAATAACACTATTGAAATGAATGTTTGTAGCATGACACTCTTACAATTTCTTGTATATGATAAGAAAAATTTGGATAAGAGTACTTTATCTAATTCATTTATTAGATCCATTGAGTTACCTTGCACAATTGGGACAATAACATGTTCAGTGGTATTTCACATATGTCCTAGTTTAGCACAATATAATGTTGAATTAGGAAGATCATGGATGACAGTAATGGGAACAACAATGGGTAAAGATGCTAACCATTGCACATTTAAGTGCAATGATCACAGTTTCAAGAGAAGATAGAGTTTATTTAAAGAAAGAGAAACAAACAGAATGCATAATTTCAACTAGCATACAAATAGATATAAGCAATGCATATCACTAAAGGCACATGACACAATACACATTGAAAAGGAGAATCAAAAAGGTCAATACCATAGTATGGGGTAGTTCCTTATTCATATGTAAATACAAATGAAGATAAGAGTTGTATTTAACAATTTTCAAATCCTGAAGATGATTATAACAATCCAAATTAATGTGATCCTGATGATAATGATTATATAGAATATAAATATAACAATCATACAAACTCTACAAGTTGCATGATACTCTTCATTTGCAAGAGATCACCATTCCTTTGTTCAATATAGAATCTATTTATGATAAAACTCTTAAGGGAATCATCGGTTAGTATATTTATTCCCTTGTACATACTCCTTTCAAATTATTTCAAAAAAATATAAAAACAGTAAAATATTGTAGAAAATAAAAAAAAATCAGGACCTATGCATGCTTATGTGTACTTTATCATACATCAGTTTAGTTGTGCACAATATTCTATATATGTTTAGATAATTTTATACCATACATGATTTATGAGTATATATAAATGACTGCATATTACACTTGACATCATTTCCAAAAATAGTTACAAGTGTTTTAATTGTTACACAATCAAAAACTATATTTAGATAAGAAAGCTAGGGAGGACAAAAGTACAATGCTCTAGTGTCCCTCACCCCAATCTTGTCCTAGTGAGCTTAGACTATCAATACTCAGTTCTAGACATCACACAGACTTCTTAAAACATGTACATTCATCAACTGAATCATTAGAGGCATGGTAAACACAAATTTTATCCTTCTTTGCCCACATTATCTTACTCACACACTTAATACTTTACATTGTATTACATCTTACGATATTTCATTCACTAATATTGTGATATACTACTACCTATCTCAGTTATTGAATATTGATTAAATTACAACTTAGCACTTATTGATCAAAATAAACAATCATGCATGTTTTTTATTTTACTTTTCCTAGATTCACATCTTGTGTGCATTTCTCTGTTTGCTTTGAGGACATTTGAATATGTCATTGCCAAGTGGCTCAAGGCCTTTATATCTATAATTGTATGTGTGTGAGGACATTTGAACATGTTATTATATGTATTTTTTATCTGCGTGTGTGGACATTTTAACATGTCCTTCTATTTGGATCTAAGCCTCCGTTATTTATTTTTAGGCATGTGAAGGAATTTGAACATGCTTTTATATGTGTCTTCTATTTGAGTGAGTGAAATTTAAACATGTCCCTTGTTTGTTGCCCCTTGGCCTTATATTATGTGTTTTATGTGTTGTGCATGCACTCTTTGATTGTGTGTGTCATGGCCATGACACTTTTATTGCTTATTTACTCATATTTGGATGCCATGATGGATATCATGCACCTGAATCCTTCCAATGACATGATGGATATCATGCACCTGAACCCTTTCAATGCCATGATGGACATCATGCATTCCTCCCTAAGTAGTTCCATTCAACATTATACACTCAATTACTTAGTTATTTACATTCTTCATTATCACATCTATCTATACACGCTTCTTGTGAATACTTTTTTTCACATGCATCTTACATTATTACTATGCTTAGTTTACATACATAATGATGCCATGCTTTTCCATGATGTAAATATTACTTAGATTTATATTTTTTAAAATCATATCAACCTACTACATAGCCTTTTATTTTGAGTTAAGTTCTTACATAGGATTAATAACTCACCTAAAAAAAGGGGGCATTCACAAAGGTTTATCTTAGAGACTTGACCTTCCCAGATCAATACATAAACAAGATTTAATAGTGTCTACATAGTTGACACAATTTTAGGTTAAAAAAAAACACAATAAGTCAATTTGGACATGAGTGCCACATTGGACAGGAGAGCACTAATCTAGTGCCCTTTAAAACAATGTTGTCCAAATGCCTAAAAAATAGGCATTTTAGAATTTCTTTGACCTTGGTTTACTTAGATCAGTATTCAATATGTTCATAGTCTCAATTTATAGAATTACTTAAAATTACATAGTTTTGTCTCAGATGTGCTCAATTTGGGGGTAACCATGTGTGACACATTGTTCCAAGTTAGAACTTAAGTTTTACTCATAATCATAGTTATTTTACTCAGTCTTAGAATCCATATACACCAGATATCATTTGGGGGCATGTGTGCGACAAATTGCTTCTTCATTGCACCTATTTTTTCACTAGTTTCATAGATGAAATGATAATTCATGTCATTCTACATTATGTATACACTAGACCCATATTATACATAATATTTTCACCAGAATTAACCATATTCCATTTGCAATGGTTGGTTTGTTATTTACACCAGTATCTACACTAGTTTTAACACCAATTATATATATCAAGATTTATACATGGATTCCAATCTACTCCACTACTTTGGGATAATGATGATGGAGTCAAATACACTTGAATTCTTGAGCACAACCACTTATTGATGAGGATTGGGTCATGTACAATCAAATCTAATCTATTCAATGTTAATACAAATGCACAACATGCCACAATCACCAATTTTTTCACTAGTTTTGCACCAGAAAAGGGATAATGGTTCACGTAGTCAATCAAGTGCATTCATTCCTTGTCACTCTCTAGTTTTTTATCTTTTAATTCTTGATATTCATCTTAAGTAAAGACTGATATTATATATGTTTCACTTTAGGTTTTTACATGGATCACATTTTAATGTCGTGGCCTACACCAGGACTCCTTTCCATAGGTAGGTCCAGGTATGCACTCTTTTTCCTTTTACTATAGTGCTTTGGCTTTTCTGCATTACTAAAATAAAAGGGAGAAAGTGCAGACACATAAAATTAACATTTAAGCTAAAATCGTGCACTTGTGACCACTCATTTACACACTTAGCTCTAGACCTATCTTAGGGCCCCTTTTGATCACTTTTCACCACCTTACACACTCTTCTAAGATGTTATATGACCCCCAAATGAATTTAATAATATCCTTATTAATTTTAGACACCTCTTAAGACCTGCCTAACACTCAATATGATGAAATCACCCAATGGATAAGAGCAACCTATGGGACAAGAGCACATTGCTCTAATGTGCATCCCCCTCTCCTATCTTCTACCAAATAATGACTACTTTGCCAATTTCAAAGCTATAAGAAGGTTGAACCATGTCCCTAATGAGCCTCATTTGAATTATTTTTAATTATATTACTATATAAACACTTTTCAAACCATTTGGAAAAACAATAGGCTTCCACATCAAAAATCATCAGAATCACACTTGCACATTGAGAGAAAAATACTTATTTCTCCCAATTTTGATTGCATATAGCCTTAATAGGCTAGAGCTCAATTTTGAATAAATTTTATAGGTCACAAGTCATAGTTAAGGTACTTAATCACATCAATATTGCACCAATATCTTGCACATTACACCATTTATTCACACACCATTATAGCATGGGAGAACTACATGAAGTTTCATCCCTTTTTGGAGTATTGATATGTAGGCAGTGCTCAACACATCGGGTGTTGAGGTCTCACCCAAATTTAACCACTGAATCCTTTTCCCCCACTGATTTTCATTGATCTTCACATGTCAAGTAGCTAGGGTTTTTGAAGGAAAATCAGTCACACAGTGGTCTCCACTAGTGATCATGAGCTCTTACACTAGATACAAGCTCTATAGATTAAGGCATAGAGAACCTAGAAACCTTGATTTCCTCATTGTAAGTGGACATGAGTACCATAAGTTGGATTGGAGTGCTACCCCTCTTGTGTCCTCTTCCCAGTGTTATTATCTAGGCCCAGATCCAGTTCTATAATCTTGATTCTAAACACTAGACCTCTCTGCACAACAAGTTTTAGATCTTGATTCCTCCTAGAGGCATAATTTTTAGGTAAGTCTTTGTTTACTCCTTAAAATTTTCTATTTTTAATAAGTTTCTATAATACATTAGTTTCAAATTTAGTGAATGTTTTTAGTGTTATATTATTCTCCTAATTTTGCATAGTAGTGTTGTCATCTAGGGTTTTCAAATAAATCCCAAATTTGATAAAACATATAGCTAAGGATCTATGGCACACATTTCAAATTTCAAATTGTCTCTACCTATAAGCTTCTTGTATCATTGCTTCTTATTGACATAATTATCTTTGAACTAAAAAGTAAAAAAGTTTTTTGAATTTTGTTTTTATTAAGTTTCTTGAGCTAATAGACAATAATATGCACGCTCAATAGCAAATATTTAAAGAATTATATAGAAGAAAGTCTAAATAATATGACAACTTGTAGATGCACACATAAAATCTCAATAAATAAGGAGCATTGCATAAAGTGTCAGACTCTAAACCTTTCCCAAGCTTTATCATAAAGTTATATAGTTGTCCTAAATTTTTCAACTATAATTCTCTGTTGATTCAAGATGCTTTCCTTACCACCTTGAACTGATGTCATTCTTTTGTAAATAATCATGCAATGATATTGATTTTTGACAGTCATATCATAATAAAAATAACACAAGGAGGACTCATAACTCTTTATATGTTGTATTTATCCAATAGAATAATGTCTTTATAATTAAATCTAAAGTGCCAGACATGTTGACAATCTATCTAAACTCCTTCCAAATTCATCTAGAAAAGATGACACCTTGACATCCCATTATTTTCTATTTTGATAATTAAGGTAGAAAGATCTTGATGTCTACTACATAAATTAATGTAATAACATATGTTAGTTTATTTTTAGATTAAATCAGATCGTAGTGATAGAGAACATCAACATAATTTTACCAAAAATTTTAGAGTTTTCAACTCATCCAACATTTAGTTGACATCTATTTAGTTGGAAAGCATTTAAAATAAAATAGTTGTCAAAATTAAGTTAGAGCTTTGGTAAAAAATGTTAGAACATATGATAGCAATACAAAATCTAAATAATGATTATTAGCGTTATGTTGGAATATAAAAATAACTACAAAATCTAAATAACTGATATTAAAAAACATAGATTTTGGAATCAAATCTAGTTAAAAAAGCATTTAGCCAATTTGTGGTTATACATAAAATTCAACCCATCCATATAACTTATAGATGAATTATCTGGCACTTCAATAAATGCTTTTATAAACATTAGGTTGTTCCATGTTTGTACGTTTCTAAAGTGAACTCAATTACATTTTTTAAAAGTTTTTTTAAAAGATGGACATGCATCCAAACCACCTTGTCAATCTTATACGTTATCCCGTAATTTAAGATCTAATTTTTTCGCTTTGATAGCACAAAGTTGAAAGGATCAAAATATTTATGCTTTAATGTGATTTTCCAATCAAAGTTAATTTTATAATGTTTGAAAACTATTTACCATCCTCCAATGCTAAGATATTAATCAAACTAAATTCATATGATTTTGACACATACTTAATTCCATAAAGCACAAATACCTCAAATATGAGTTAATTATTGTGATTTTTTCAATGATGCCATTCAAAAATTCATACAAAATGACAAAATCTGATGAGGATTTGAAATATGCACCTACGTTATAAAAAAATTAACACTACATTCAACTGTTATTTCATTAATATGGGTTGATGTCTTGTGCAGTAAGAATTAGAACGTGACACATGTTAATTTTGCATTAAATCCAAAGCAATATGATTAATTAACATCAAGAGAATACTCTAATATTTATATGTGAAAATTTATACCAACCTTCACAATTATTTTTTTGGATAAATACTAGGGTTGATGGGTCCCTTGCCCAATATATTAAATGCAAAGTTTATACCAAAAGAACTCGACCATCAAATTATCAAAAAGAAATAGAGGTCCAATGGGAGACAAAGCCACGAAGTTGGAAACAAAAAAATAGTTAAAAACACCAGATTTACCAATTAAATGAAAGCATCATACAAAAAATATAGATAAACCATAAAGATATACATCTGATAATATACCACATAGCCATGAGGCTCAGGCACCCACCTCAACTTCTAGCTTTACTTCAGGAACCACTACACCTTTTTCACTCTCCATAGCATAATGAAGCCTTCCTTTCTTCCCTCCAATAGATTGCATTGCTCGATTAATCTCTAGATGACCATGCATAGCTATAGTCATTGCATGACAAGGGATGCTAATGAACCATGATAGAGCAACATGTTAGGGGTTGTCCACCATTTGACATAAAAATGACACTACCTCCACTCTTTCCCTACATTGACGAGCTTCATTCCATAGTTCAAGACCTGCAATGGAACTCTAAATATGCACTTATAGAGGAGAGGAAATGATTTTCCCACCTGCCAGTGGAGGATGATAGAGCTTGTTCTCAAGATCTTTGACAAACCCCATCAGAGAAATAAACCAAATTTTGAGGTCTCTAAAAATGGAAATTAGAATATACCCAAATCCATTATTTCTTGAGAATGGGAGCTCCTGGAATGGACCTGTATTGAAATTTTCTAAATGCTTTGATAATCCTTGTCTATGCATCAGAGCCACAAAGAAATCTAAAACCCTAGTGACCAAATTCTTATCCTTTACCATGACCAAGATGTTTGAAACAAATATAGTAGCTATATTGGAGTTCAATCTACTCAGAACACTTTCCACTAGATACTCTTCACCCAAAGTAAATATTATCACATGTAATATTTATTTAATGGGGGCCCACAAAATATTCTTTAAGCATGCTTTGATTACACCTCCACCAAACACTCTCTCCTTGACAATACTGCCCCTATGAACTACTGGTATCCTGAGGGATGAAGCTATATTATGATCCATACCTGCCTCCTTAGTGAAAGAAAATCTTGAAGCTAGAATGCAACACTAAAATAGAGATTAGGGTTTTGAAAGGATGCAAGAGAAGACTCTCGAAAATACAACTTCATTAATGCAAATCATTCCTCCAAACCCTTTCTCCGCCACCATCATCTATTCACATGCGAGAGAGCCAAACAATAAGGGGCCAATTATGACCAATTAAGAGCTTAGAATTATATTGAATAAGCCGTCAAAATCATCTCATGACCCTATATGATTATCAAAAATGATTGGTGTGTTTTGATTAACTCCACAATTTATAAGAAAATCTGTTGCGACATTAGCTTCCCCGAAACAATGAAAACCTTCTCATGCATCAAACTCCTGAAGACTTTCCCAAGATTTAGAAAGAATGTTTTTCAGGTTCTATGAAGAGGATGAAGACTTATTTAGAGCTGAAATGATGATTTACGAATCCCCTTCCACTTGAATATTCTTAATATCTCACTGAGAAGTCAGATCCAAGCCAAGCATCAAGGCTTGAGCTTTTGCTTCATTATTTGTACCATCCTTCAATTTATTTGAGATAACCCTAATAAGGGAACACCTATAGTCTCTAATGATGAAACCAGCCCCATAGGCTCTAGGGTTGCCTCTAGAAGTCTCATCAAAATTCATTTTAAACCACCCAGGGGGGAGGACACCAATCTACCTCCATTCAATTTTCTTTTTTTGTTATTACAATAAACCTTCACAATTATTAAAATAATATATTTTTTAATTTTTTGATTGGTCGAATGAAAACTGATTATTTGAAAATTGATTCCTATAGTCCTACCTTGGGATTAGACTAATAATGGCATACATCCAAATTATAGAGTTTAAAGACTTAATTTTGGTATAAGGTTTATAATTTTAATATCTTTACTTTGATTTTGTGTATATAGATAATTGATTCAAATGATGTATTTATTGGTTCATTTTCTTGTACTTTTTTCTCTTTATTTATTTGGTGATCTCATCATCAGGGATTTTTTAGTGGCAAATCTTCGTTAATTCACAAATATTCCATTTTTTAAAGTCAAGATTTGGTGATTTTTTGGGGTAGTTGATAGTGCAAGATCACCTAAATTTTAGGGTGTAATTTAAATTTAAGGGTCGACTCGCCTACTTTTTTTAAAAAAATTCCTCCTATATATGTATGTCACTGACACCAAGAAAGCTAATTTAGGGGAATTCACCATTATATATAATATATTAAACTTTCTATAACTAGAAGGTGGGTGACTATAACCAGGTGCCAGATGATAGTAATCAAGTGTCAAATGACACCAACCTAGTGTTGGGCGATGATAACAAATAGGTGTTTAATGATAAATTATATGTGTTGGATGACTTTAACAAGCTGTTAGACGACTATAACTAGACATCATTTGTCTATAGTGTTGATTTTATGGCTTATGCTGAGAGTGTTAAGGTATAAAAAATCCCAAAACCTAAATATTATTGCATATTTGGATTCCTCTTGAAAAGTTATGTAATTTAAAAAAAATCATTATAATCTGAGTCTGTATGGAAAAGTTATGGCCTTGGGAAACTGGGGAGTTGGCATTGCACTTTTAGATGGATGATTGCATGATGTTGGCTCCCCAGCTTCTACAGTCATTTATCTATAAGTGCAATGCCAATTCCCCAACTTCTTGAGCTGTAACTTTTGCATACAGACTCAGATTGTGACCATTTATTTTCTAAAATTACATAAATTTTTGAGAGGAATCTAAATACATAATAATATTTATGTTTAGGGAAGTTTTTTTTGTAAAAAAAATGATTCTTCATGTTCCATCATTTGATTCACTTGCATAGTTAACCACCTAGATCCATAGATGACTAGATGATGCAGTAAGGTGACTGCATTTTATAGTTGGGTGACTGCATGATGTAGTCAGGCAACTGCATGATGCAGTTAGGTGACTACATTATGTAGTTAGATGGTTGAGTGATGCAGTTTCTTGAATGCATGGTGCAATCAGATGACTGCATGGTAATACCTAGTAATTCACCATATGCCACCTCATAATTTGCTTAGAATACTATACACCTTTTTAACCTAATTCACCACCATTATGAAATAGTTCACCTAGTGAATTCCAAGTTTTTTTTTTAAATAAGGCCACTAAATTTTTTTTTGCATGTCATCTCTTCTTTTGTTTTTTTTTCTATATTCTATGTGTTCTTGGCTTTAGGGATCCCCTCCTCTCTTCTTCTTCTATTAATTTTATGTTTGGGTCATAATCGACAAAGCCATTTGACCCCTTTATCCTTTTTATGCTTTGGGTGGCCATGTTTTTTCAACTTTCCCATCTTTTCTTATGTCAACTTACATGTCAATGGGTCCTTAATTTAAATTAAACAAGACCATATATATAAAGCCTCTTAAGGATATTACAATAACAAGTAACAAGGAGATTCAAGTCATTTTAAGTCTTAAACACACTGCTAATTTTCTATTTATGCTCTTCAAGGGTTTTAAATGATTTCAAAGGTTTTGATTTGATGCATACTTGTAACAAAAGAAGGCTTAAGTGAATGTTCATGTAGTTGCATTTGATTATCTAATGATTAAATGTGAAGCCATATATCTCATTTAAGTTAGGATTATACTCACAAGCATTGAAACTATATTGAGTCTTCCTTCCATACATGTGGGATATGTAGTTTCAACTCCTTATGAACTTTCCTAAGGCAACTCACTTGCACATTTTTATTCCTCTTGAGAAATTATGAAGAATCAAGTCAAAGTCAAAGTCAAAGGAGAAGCAAATCATAAAATTATGCTTATCAATATTGTAAAATGAAACTAGAATCTTGTTCATCTATATATGTCAAAGAATATAAGAAAAAATTAGTTCCCAAAAATTAGTAGTGGTCACAATCGTAGGCCTGGGTCACAGTCAATGGTCCGTCGATTTTGACCCTCCAATCAAAACACTCCCACAATTTTAAATCTTAGTCTATACACATTTTGGTACTCTTATTTACTATTTCAAGCCTCTGTCAGATCTAAGTGTGTTTGTTTAAGTCTTCTTATCCTCTCTTTGTTATTTCTTTTCATTTACATTGCTTGTTCATTGTTTAAATTGTACTTTCAATATTTATTTAGACACTGGATCATATTTGATTGTTGTTTATTATTCGATAATCTTAGATCTAAGTCATGCCTTAGTTTCAACATGTTGTACATAATGTAAATCCCATTATGCATGAAATAGTTAAAATATTTTGATGAACTTGATACTCTTCCATCCAACCTAGGGTTTGCTATACTTATTCCCCTAGGGTTTGTTGTTTTTGCTTTTTTCAAGATTTGATATTTAGGATTTTTCCTTGCTTATTCCCTAGGTTTTAGGTCTTGTTCTTGTTTACTCATAGATTGTGCTTTTAATTAGATTAATTCATGGTTTATATTATAAAAATAGATATTTATAATGAGAATGATACATATTTGTTGAAGGAAAATATCAATGCTTAAAATAGTTTAAATTCTGATTCTACATATAAAGAAGATCTTGATTATAATATTCTTGAGACTTTTAAAAAACATATCATGGAAATTCATTATTGCCTTTTTGAAATTGTGAAAATTATTAATGAAGTAGTTAATATGCATTCTACTTATATAAATAAGGATCCTTTTATGCTTTGTGATTGTGTTCCTTCATCTTCAAGGATTTGTGAGAATTTTGTTTCTTCCCCTTCTATTTGTAATCCTCATAGTGTGTCTATATTAATAATAATAATAATAATAATAATAATAATAATAATAATAATAATAATAATAATAATAATAATAATAATAATAATAATATTAGACCCTTAAATGAACCCCTTCATAGTTTTATTGTGCCCACTCATGAGCTTTTGATTATGACACATGCAATAGGTGAATTATGAAGATAGGTAAAAACTTAATCTCGTGAGTCTATCATATTTAAGTCTTGGACTCATAAGAATGTGGTTTATGATCAACCTATAGTGGATAATATTTTTTATTCTCCTCTCCCTCATTATTTTACTATGCCTAAATTCACACTAGTTGATGGGTTTGTATATCTTTATTTATATCTTAAGTACTTTTTATACTTCTCTTAGAAGATATGGTTCCTATGATAAAATATTGTTTTATAAATTTCATAGAAGCTTAACGGGTCATGTTTTGGATTGGTTTCATAAACTCTCTAGTGGTTTCCTTGTATTAGTTCCTTAGATTCAAAGAGGCTTTATTGTCATAGTTTATTAACAACATGGAATTATGTGCCACATTTGAGCGCATTCCATCTTTACTTCAAATGAAATATTAGCCTATGTGTGATTATTATTTTGCCCTACTTTAGATTTACAACCCTAATAGGATAGAAACTTGAAATGCAATTAAAATATTAATATATAGGATTCAAACATACATTTTAATGTAAAATATTAAAAATGATTGCAATTTTTTGAAAAGTGAAATATGCTACACATAGTAAGTACAACCAAGGGATGGGTACTTAGCTTTTTCGAGTTACTATTTGACTATGATTGTGTTTTAGGAGTGAAAATTAGGATAAAATAGGATTGTATTTCATTCAATGTTAGTAGAGGTTCCTGATTCAACAGAACATGCTAAGGATGAGGATAGTTAAGTTTTATTAGTCTACACAGGATAATACAGAGAATTCATAATCTAACAGAAGCATGATGAAAGTGAGTTATCATGTGATAGATAAGAACTAGATTAATCTATGGATTTGTTAAGGGTTACAGAGTAATCAAATAACTTTAGATAAGATTGAACCAAACATTAAACATGATAACGCAAACAAGAGATAACATATTACATACTACTAGTAACCATAACCAAAAGTCTATATTGATCTCTATAAAAGTTCAACTTCTTCATACAAGCATACATATTTATAGTTGCTATAGTCCCTGACTATTTATATTCTTCTCATACATTGGTGCCAAAAAGAGGAGACTATTCATCTTCTATCCTTTCAGATGCTGAAGAGGATATCGCTGATAATTTCATATATAACGCACAAATATTCAAAGAATATCCTACACAACTTTACTTATCTAGTTTTCTTCTCCCAACACTTTCTCAAACTTAAAGTGTTGTCTCATCCTGAGACAACATCATAGGTTCATCTAACTATGCGCTGAGGGGAGAAGCTAAAAATTTGGGTAGAGTAACAAGAGACGTAGTAATCACTCAAGACACCGTTTCCAGTTTTCACCTCTTACACACTAATTAGCTACCTTTTCAGGTTTTCAATTAAGCAACATACCAAACTACTACCCTTTTAGGTTTTCAATAAGCTAGCATAACCAAGTGGCCACCCTTTATAGGTTTTCAACCATCCTAGCCCCACTTGTCTCAAAAGTCATTCCTAATACAAAAATTTGTTCAAAACTTCACAAAAATTTTCAAAAATTTATGTATTAAATAATATTCAACTAGAAGGAGGTGGTGTTTTTGAGGAAGAAGGCTAGCTAGCAATATCTTTGGCCTTAGACTTAGTAGTCATGCATTGTATGAGCTCTTACTGGAGTTATGATAGTGGCATGCAAACAAGAACTTTGAGAATCAGGGTCACCTCATTGTGGAATGGAGCCAGGTTAGTTTTGAATGCATCCTAGTCAAGCATCACTTCCTAGACCATACAAATAAAGATGTGCATTGATGCGCAACACCTAATGAGTTCCCTCAGGTCTGCATTCTAAGTGACACTTAGTTCTGCCCTTATATTACTAACCTTCAGTTGAATATCTATGCTCAACTATTCTAACTTTTTTGCATGTCTTTCTACCTAGAGCCTCGTAAACACACTACATCATAGGCCATGTTGCCAACTAAAAATTTAATCATGTACATTATGCCTAGCATTAAAAGATTGCTATAGATCAAGTTCAATTTCATTTGTCGATACAGTCTAGCTGTGCATGGTTGTGCTGGCTATGGTAACTATGATGAAGTCTATGCTAGAGTTGGTAATGGAATTATCAAGTTAATGCTTCCAATATAGAAGGCTACATGTGATTTGATGGGCTTGTAGGGCTGTGATGTCAAGCATACTTTGATATTCATTTAGCAAAGTAATCAAAGTCATGGTGTCAGTCTTTAAATTATAGCCCAAGTTATCGAGTACACAAAGTTATTGCATTACGTACTATTCTTTTGTAAGCTCTATGACTAAGGTCTTGAGTCAGATATATTCCTACATGACTTATTCCCCTATGAATCGAGAGGCCAAGGCTAGGCAAGTGTCTTTAATTTTATTCATTAATTCATGCATGCGAGCCCTGAGTTCCACATTCTCTGCCTTTGATTGGTCCCGCTCTTACTCAAGGGAGGCAACCTTTTGTGCGATAGATTCTTAGAATGTTGTGGCATCCTCCAATTATTTATTTAAAAGTAGGTGATATACATCCAAAGAGGCCTCTTATCTAGCTAGAAGAGTGGATAGTATGATTGTGGTTGCTATGGGATCCTAATGTGGCATGGGGGCTAGTAGAAGGGAAAAGGTGGTGCATCAAACAGTGACTAAGGGAACATCCGACGACCATACACCTCCTAGTGGAAGCTTTGGTGATTGTGTTTGTGCCTATGTCATGCCTGTTACTTGCTATTACACTATGGCCTCTACTTTTAGCTTAGCTTGCTGCACAACATCCTCAGTCGTCTTTTATTTGACCTCTTCCTCCTATTTCTTTTTCCTGTCTTCTTCCTCCCTCTTTTTTTATCCTCCTCTTCTTCTTGCTTCTTTTCTTTTTCCTCTATTTTCTTATACTTTTCCTCTTTATTGGTCTTCTCTTCCTCTTCTTTCTTCTTTTTATCTTCGGCTTACTCTTTCTCTTTCTTCTTTCCCTCATCTTCTTCTTCTTTTTGCTTTTTCTCTTCCTCTTCTTTCTTCCTCTATTCTTCTGCTTCTCTATTCTTCTATTCTTGTTCCGTCGTAGCTTGGGCTTGCACTTAGGCTTGTGATTGTGTATGCTCTTGTTGTTACTGTAGGGATTCATCATGTTCCTCCTCCTCCTTAACAACTTCCTCTCCTTGTTGTTTCACCCGATCTGCTACATCTTATTATCATTTTTCTTCTTCTTTTTTCCTTCTTCTCTTTCTCCTATTGTGCTTATTATTGTGCAGTGATGGCTTCTTGGAATTGTCGAGCCATATTTTGAGCCTTATGTATGTCTACTTCTGCATTCTTGGTCTTTTTTGAGGCCAGAGCTTCTTTAGCTTTCTTTGTTACGTGCTGGTGCTATGCTTCTTCTTTATTTCTCTTCTTTTCTTCTTTCTTATGCCTGTGTTCAACTGCATGAGTAGTTTATTCCCTTGTGACCTATTGTTATTTTGATGTTAACTACTCTGGTGCACTTTATTCAACCTCTTATGCCTATGGTAATGGTGAGGAATCCTTTGGTTTCACCTCTGAACTTAGAACATGTTACTTCTTTCTACTGATAGTGACCAGTCTGCACTATGGTGGTGGTGTAGAAGATTCAGGAGTAAGTTGTGCTTCTTACACAATAGCTAGCCTACCAAATGTGTATTCCTCTAGGGTAGAGGAGACTCTTTCCTCCCATCATGTTATTGTCATGTACACAAGTTTTTCTAGTAGACTCTCCATCATGGATGCAAAAATGATGTCAAGTATAAATGTTGGAGCAGTCGATGGCTGGAAGAAGTCCATTCTACACTAAAGTTGCTCTGCCTCTTTTTGGAATGTGTCCATAATGATGGAAGGTGGGCAAGCTAGAAGTTACACCCATAGGTTAGGTGGAACCTACTTCCAAATTTTTACTGTGTACACCACCTTCCAAAAAAATAACTCTTTTTCTTCCTCCTCATAACAGTCTCTAGCCATGTTTCCCAACATGACTTGGTAGACTTCCTGCACATTAGTTCCCATCTCCACGAGGTCATAAGAGTTAGAAATCTATGGTACCTTTGGGTCACATTTCCATGTCACAGTGCTACATGTTCATTTTGGAAGAGGTGACACTGAATGAGGGTTTGCTTTGCGCTTCCCCTTCTGCTATTGTGAACTGGATGCTAACTTTGATGGTTGCATAGTAGGAATGTTTACACTCGATGGTATAGATTGCAAAGGAGTTGATTGCATGGATACATGATCTTTTTATCTAGCCACGTTATCCTACACCATATCTATTGTGATGAAAAAGAGGAGTGGTTTAATTGGTGAGTACAACAACTTGTGAATTATAATGAAGATTCGTTTAGGCAGGAGGGTGATAATGGCATGTTGTCCCAAATGTCTGGTAGTACTCTAGGGTGTGTAGAGATGAGGTCCAGACATTCCTCCCACCAAGCTTTGAACTTTCCCTCATGTGCGAGGGTTCCACATTCCTACATCTATATGATGTTGTAGAACTATTGTGCTAGCCAGTAGTTCATGTCTAGGTGCACTTCCCCCTCAGGTGATTTACATTATGTAAAATAAAGAAAAAAGATCATGAATGTATACTAAAAGGTTTGCCTAGGAGTGGTGTGACACTTCTCAATGTTTGTGATCAATTCTTGGATAAAGTATTTAAGCTAGTTAAATTCTTCCTGTCGATGGATCATCTTGTAAGTGATGTCCACAACTCCCTTAGGTATTTGTTTGGTAGACTTAGTCATCTGCCAAAATCATCTAGTGATGTACTATACAAGAATGCGCACAGGTTCATCTAGAATCTCATCGATGGGGATCCTTTATTTTTGTCACACATATAGGTCCTAGACTTCTAGAAATATAGGAGGTGTTTTGGTCTTGTAGGCCAACAGGGAGTCTCCTCATGCAAACATACCCAAGGCTTGGGACATGGCTTGGGTGTTGATAACCATTGTCTCATCCAGACCCAAATAGATTGCTCTATCATTGTATCATTTAGGCAATACATGAATGATCTCTCCCTTATCACTAAAGGTTAGCATTCACACTAGGCGATCAACATCTATATTTTGGAATTTATGGGGAGCTATGAGGGCAAGTGGCTGCATAGCATCAATAGGGTTGATCTAGAAGATATTCTATTCAGCTTCATAAAGGTATTGAAATAACTCCTGATCAGTATACTTGGTTTGCTAAAGTGCCATGTCGACACCCATAGATTCTTTTTGTGTTTTAGAGAGGGGTTGAATTAGCTACATGATATCTAGGGCTGTGTGATAGGAAATTTAAATGCTTCTGAATGTTCTGTGCAATGAAAATGATTTGGCTCTTGATAGTTGTAGCTCTTGAAAATATGCTAAGGATGAAATGCAAACTTGGAGTTCAAACTTAGATTTTATAGCTTTCATACCTCTTGGCTTTTGCATCCAGGCTATGCCTAGCTATCCATTCATCTTGAACGCAATGGCGAATGTGGAAAATCAATTTTTGATTTGGCCATTAAATTAATTAGTCATTGGTGCATGAGTGAAGTTATGTTATTATACATGTAGGTGTCCATATGAGGGGTACAAACAATTAATGTTGACTAACCACTGATTTGTTGAAGATTATGTCTATTGACCCTTGGTTCTTGCATTTACTTCTAGTGGATGACCGTTATCTAATGGATATCTTGTTAATGTGACATTTTAACATATTTCTTGGACTTAATATTTTTTAGTTGATCCTCTTTGACTTTTCTGATAGTACACGTGAAACTTCCTATGCACTTCTAGTGCACGTGATATTTATACTTCACCAATGTTATTGCTGAGATCATCTACAAACAAATAAAACAAAAAATAAACACACATAGAAAACTTATAAAATAGAGAAATCCTAATCTACATGGTGCTACTTAGCACCCACTTAACTTGTAGAATGAGATCAATAGATTATTATCGGTAGGGCTTAAGCCTACAACCATTTACTCGCCTTGGCAACATGGTTTCTTGAAGATCCCTTAAAACTACCATTTCTTGCTACATTAAGTCATGTATAATGTAAGGCCCTTTTCATCTTATTTGTAGCTTGCATGGGAATGCTTTAAATTGACTATCATACAACAAAATGGGTTGATCTTTGTGGAATTCCTTTTAGCATAAGTTCCTATCAATCCATGATTTCTAGTTTTTATTAAGCACTTTCTATGTCCATGCTGCTCTTTGTCTGAATTCATCCATCCTATTTTGTTCCAAGAGCTGATTAGTAAGAGATTCATGATCTCCTAAATGCATGACCATATCATTGCATAAGCTGGGTACTAGATATTCCATTGGCATGACTGCTTCCAGATCATACACCAACTGAAATGGTGTAAATCTTATAACCCTTTTATAATTTGTGTGATATACCCAGAAGATTACGGGAATGCGATCTTCCCAGTCATCTCACTTAACATCATAGATTTTTGTAAGCATTTTTTCCAGTACCTTATTTGAAGCTTTAGCTTGGCCATTGTCCTATAGATGATAGGTAGTGATTTTATGTTGAGAGATCATAAAATCTTCAATCAAGGCCTTGACAATATTGTTTAGGAAGTGCATTACTCTATTGCTGACCAAATTTATTGGACATCTAAACTTGGTAATGATATTTTCATATAAAAACTTCACTATGTCCTTCACACCATAGCTTTAACCCACTGAGTAAAATAATCTGTCGTAGTAATGATGTATCTGGATTTGGTGTGCTTGCTTGGTGGGTTGATTGGTCCTAAAAAATCAATACCCCATTGTTCAAAAATATGCTTTTCTAATAGAGGTTGAAATGACATCTCATCTTTCTGAAGTAGTTTTCCCATATGTTTGTTGACATCACAGTCCTATGTAACTCTATGTACATCTTGGAATAAATTTTGCCAACATAGTTTGCTCTGTAGAATATTTCTAGCTGTAGCCTCTCCTACGAAATATCCTCTCTTTGTTATTTCTAGTGGTACTCTGGGGTGTGTGGAGATGATGTCCAAACATTCCTCCCACTAAGATTTGAACTTTCCCTCATGTGTGAGGGTTCCATGTTCTTGCATCTATATGATGTTGCAGAACTATTATGTTGGCCAGTAGTTTTTTACTAGGTGCACTTTCCCCTCAAGTGATTTCCATTGTGTAAAACAAAGCAAAAGGATCATGAACTGATACTAAAAGGTTTGCCTAGGAGTGGTGTGACACTTCTCAATGTTTGTGATCAATGCTTGGACAAAGTATTTGAGCTAGTTGAATTCTTCCTATCAATGGATCATTTTGTAACTGATGTCCACAACTCCCTTAGGTATTTGTTTGGTAGACTTGGTCATCTGCCAAAATCATCTGATGATGCACTATACACGAATGTGCACAGGTCCATATAGAATCTCATCGATGGGGATCCTTTAGTTTTGTCACACATATAGGTCCTAGACTTCTAGAAAGATAGGATGTGTTTTGGTCTTGTAGGCCAGTAGGGAGTCTCCTCATGCAGGCATGCCTAAGGCTTAGGACATGGCTTGGGTGTTGATAACCATTGTCTCATCTAGACCCAAATAGATTGATTTATCATTATATCATTTAAGTAATACATGAATGATCTCTCCCATATCACCAAAGGTTAAAATTCACAATAGGCACTCAACATCTATATTTTGGAATTTGTGGGGAGCTACGAGGGCAAGTGGCTGCATAACATCAATAGGGTCGAGCTAGAAGATCTTCTATTCAACTTCATGAAGGTATTGAAATAACTCCTAATCAATATACTTGGTTTATCAAAGTGCCATGTTGACACCCATAGATTCTTTTTGTGTTTTAGAGAGGGGTCGAATTAGCTACATGATATCTATGGCTGTGATAGGAAATTTAAATGCTTCTGAATGTTTTATGCAATGAAAATGATTTGGATCTTGATAGTTTCAACTCTTGAAAATATGCTAAGCATGAAATGCAAACTTGGAGTTTGAAGTTAGATTTTATAGCTTTCATACCTCTTGGCTTCTGCATCCAGGCCATGCCTAGCTATCCACTCATCTTGAATACAATGGTGAAAGTGGTAAATCAATTTTCAATTTGGCCATTAAATTGATTAGTCATTGGTGCATGAATGGAGTTATGTTATTGTACATGTAGGTGTCCATATGAGGGGTATGAACAACTGATGTTGACTAACCACTAATTTGTTGAATATCATTTCCATTAACCCTTGGCTCTTGCATTTACTTCCAATGGATGACCATTATCTAATGGATATCTTGTTAATGTGACATTTTAACATCTTTCCTGGATTTAATATTTTTTAGTTGCTCTTCTTTGACTTTTTTGATAGTACACGTGGAGCTTCCTATGCACTTCTAGTGCACGTGATCTTTATAATTCACCAATTTTATTGCTGAGATCATCTACAAACAAACAAAACAAAAAATAAACACACATATAAAACTTATAAAATAGATAAATCCTAATCTACATGGTGCTACTCAACACCCACTTAACTTGTAGAATGAGATCAATAGACTATTGTCGATAGGGCTTAAGCCTAGAACCATTTACTCACCTTGGCAACATGGTTCCTTGAAGATCCTTTAAAACTACCATTTCTTGCTACATTAAGTCATGTATAATGTAAGGCCCTTTCCATATTATTTTTAGCTTGTATGGGAATGCTCTGAATCAACTATCATACAACAAAATGGGTTGATCTTTGTGGAATTCCTTTTAGCGTAAGTTCCTATCATGCCATGATTTTTGATTTTGTTTATGCACTTTCTATGTCCATGCTATTCTTCATCTAAAGTCATCCATCCTATTTATTTCTGAGAGCCGATTAGTAAGAGATTCATGATCTCCTAAATGTATGACCATAACATTGCATAAGCTGGGTACTAGATATTTCATTGGCATGACTGCTTCCAGACCATACTCTAACTGAAATGATGTAAATCTTATAACCCTTTTGTAATTTGTGTGATATACTCATAAGATTGCAGGAATGCGATCTTCCCAGTCATCTCACTTAACATCATAGATTTTTTTAAGCATTTTTGCCAGTACCTTATTGAAGCTTCAGCCTGACCATTGGCCTACAAATGATAGGTAGTGATTTTATGATGAGAGTTCATAAAATCTTCAATCAAGGCCTTGTTAGTATTATTTAGGAAGTGCATTCCTCTATTGCTAACCAACTTTATTGGACATCTAAACTTGGTAATGATATTTTCATATAAAAACTTCATTGCATCCTTTACACTTTAGCTTCAACCCACTTAGTAAAATAATATATCGTAGTAATGATGTATCTGGATTTGCTGTGCTTGCTCGGTGGGTTGATTGGTCCAACAAAATTAATACCCCATTGTTCAAAAAGTTTCTTTGCTAACAGAGGTTGCAATGAAATCTCATCTTTCTAAAGTAGTTTTCCCATATGTTGGTTGACATCATAGTTATAAATAACTCTATGTACATCTCGAAATAAATTTGACCACAATAGTTTGCTCTATAGAATATTTCTAGCTATAGCCTCTCCTACGAAATATCCTCTTGCAAATCCTTGATGAGCTTCTTCCAAGAGTTGAGGTCATTCATTGTCGAGGACAACCCTACATAGGACTTCATCCTTCCCCAAGTAATATAATAATCCATTAGTGATGGTATACGGTAGTGCTCTAGTCACAAACTAATTTTTATCCCATTCTTGAAAGTACACAAGGAAGATTCCTTGCTCAAGGAAGTTGGTAGTGACTTCAAAGTTTTCAAGAATCATAGAGAGAAAAAAGAGGTGCACATCAGGTGAGTTTTCTTTTAGTTCTTCTAGCTATTCACCATTTGGAATGTAGTTTAAGTGGTCAGGTCCCACATTTTGTCTGCCTAGTTTTACATTTATGTGGAATTGAAATTCCTAAAACAACATCAACCAAAAAGATATTCATCCTCCTAAAATCTATTTGTTGACCAAATATCATAGGGATTGATGGTTAGTGAAAACTTCAAATGGGATCACCAAAAGATAGTTCCATAATTTTTGAAGTACGAATATAATGGCCAAACACTTCCTATTCTATAGTTGTATAATTTTTCTGTGCATCAAACAATTTTAGGCTAGCAAAGTGGATAGGATGATCAAGTACACCTTCTTTGGACTACACAAGTACAACAGCAACTACGATGCCCAAAACATCTACATGTACATGAAATGGCTTATTCTAATATGGGAAAACAAGTATTGGCATAGTGACCAGTCGTTGTTTCAATTCAATAAAAGTTGCTTGGCATTCAGATGTCCATAAAAACTTAGCATTCTTGCACAATAAGGATTCCAGTGGAGATGAAATCACTACACAATCTTTGATAAATTTTTGGTGGTAGCTTGTGTGCCCAAAAAAGGAGTGTACTTCAATAGAACTAACAGGTGGGGGCATACTCAAGATTACTATGATTTTAGCTTGATCCACTAGGAAGCCATCACTACAAACAACATGTCTAAGTAAAACACCAAAAGGTATTAAAAAAAGCATTTCTTCAAATTTAGAGCAATGTGTAGAACTCGACATCATTCCAACATTAAATTTAGTTTAGACAAATTCTCTTTGAATAGGGAGAAGACTACCCAATCATCAAGGTAAACTTCCAAGAAATCATGGATGAAATCTTTGAATGTTGTAACTATTGCATGAAAAAATACCACATGTACATTTTTCAAGCCAAATAGTATGACTTTATATGCAAAATAACCCCACTCTGTTGCAAATGTTGTTTTGGGTCGATCCTTCTCTATTATCAAAATTTAATGATATCCATTGAACCCATATGTGAAATAATATACTTCATGTCCTCTGATAGACTCCAAAAATTCATTTGTAAATGGTATTGGAAAAGGATCATTTATGTAGGCATCATTTAGAATGTTTTATTCCCAACATACTTGGATTTCTCTCATTTTCTTGGGCTGAACTACCATTGGGCTTACCAATCAAATTTTTATACTAGATAGGTTATCCCTGCATCTTGCATTCTATCAAATTATGCCTTTACCTTTACCTTCATATTTGGATTAAGATTATATGGCCACTTCTTGATCATTCATATGCACTCCTTTAATTCAATGTGCATCTCACCAAAAGATAGGTCAAATCCTTAAACCTCTGAGAATTTGGTAGGAAAGACATCTTGGTAATCCCTCAAAAGTTGTAGGGCTTTTAAAATTTTAGTCTTCATCTAATAGTCACCTACACTTGCCAGTTTTGGAACCTCCTCTATTTTGATATTATCAACATGTTTTTTGAGAGTCTATTGATAAATATTGCATTTTCCTTCATCCATAGATTCCTAAATCTTCCTTTTCCCTTTTTGTTCTAGAATTTGGATGTTGTGCAACTTATCTTCTTCAGTTAGTCTTGTGCTAGTGTCCTTAAGCAGTTTTATAGGTCATTTAGGTTCAAATAAAGCATTCAAATCTAAATCAACATCAAAATTAGAATCTTCACTATCTTTTACCTCATTCTGGATTCAATGACATGGTTGCATCAAAGCTTGTTCTTCAGTAGTAGTAACTTTATACCTTTAAAGTGTTGAATTAAGATTGGAGGCTATGTTTTTTTGTGCAATCAATTCTATTGTGGTTCTCAAATCTTTCGCATACCCATGGAATAGAAAGTACTTGAGTTTCTGTAGTACACTATGAACTAGAGGATTTTTATCTTCAAAGACAAAAGTTTGTATGAAATCACTCCACTCTTGTGCCCAATGTTTGGTTTCCCTTCAACACTCTTGGTGCATGTACCATGTTGCCGGTAGGGGAATAAGTGTATAGTGGAAAATGCAAACCCAATACTTAGGTGCCACACATTCCTCATTCTAGACTTCAACACATTTGTGTACATGAATCTTGGGACACTCACCTTCTTGAAAAAATGTCTAGTTGGTGTGGATGAAATGTGGTAGCTGAAACCTACTGATCATGAGTTTGTAATCATCATCCCACTCACACTGGTTGTCTTGATGAGTTGCCCACCATATTGTAACAAATCCCTTCAAATCATAGTTTAGAGTGCTAACCCGCTAATTTATGGTAGAGATGTGGAGTTGCAGGTATAGAATGAAATCATTGATGTCCTCCGTTGCATAGTACATGGCCAATTATCACTGTGTGCAAAGACCATTCTCATTGTTTGAAACTTATGGTTACCTCAGGCCCAATTAAGGAGGTGGGTATCTAAGTCACCACTTATAGATGAAGCTGATTCCCAAGGCAAAGTGCCTTCCCATGTCAGTTCTATGTAATCCTACATGTGATCATTGACATGATACATGAATTCAACTTCTGATCGAGTAGGTGACTTTGTAGACATATAAGTACACTTTTCAATGACAAAATGGTTTACCAAAAACTATGTGGCTATTGGTTTTGGCCTCTATCATTTCATTATCTTAAACTACTGAGAGATAAATGATTATACCTGAGGCTAGTCAGCTGTGCATAGAGCTTTTGGATTCTCCTCAGTATTGACCTTCATCCAACTAGTTTCCTATGGAACTTATGGAGATTATAGTTTATCATGAATTATGTAAGGCTTGTGCGATCTATTGATAGGAATGACAATAAATTTATCACCTTGATGTGCCTCAATTTGTTTGTGCACTATATTGATAGTCATCTGACCATCATACATCCATTTTTTTCCTATCAATGTAGGGTAGTGCATTGTTACAGTCTTCATATCTATGACCTCAAAGTCACCTCATAGAGACAAGTCTATGGATTTGATCTCAACATCTTACAATCTGCCAATAGGCTCAACTTTTCTATAATTAGCTAAGCTTAGAGTTACTAGGCTGTACTTGAGAGCTAGTCATCCAAAAACTTCCCATGTAGATCTAGGAATCATATTAACTTTGATACTAAAATCAAAGACAAAATTTAGGATCTCCTAACTAATAACCTTAATATCAATCTAAACTTCAACATCCCATGGTTTCTTTTTCTTGACATACCAAATTGGTTTTTCTATCTTTTGTTGGCCACACTACACACATTCTAAGAGATTATGTAGTAGATTCATGATGTTATATGATATGTCTTCATTACGTAGAGTACTCAAAAGTTTTAGGAGATCCATAAGCATAGTGACAACCCCATCATGTCGTATAATGCACATAATTTGGCCATACATTTGTGCATTGATTGCTACAACATCATCATCAATAGTCTCCTATTGTTGAATATTTTTCATCAACTATGCAACTTCATTCATGAAACTCTTTTCTATAGCTGGATCTAGGTATTTATCTTGTCTAAATTTTTTGATGCCCTGATCTTGAGGCATTTCAAGTGGAGGAAATACTTTTTTTTCATGTTGTTGCCATGTCACAACATTTGGAAATGCATTTTATTTAGGTTCCATACTTACGATATTGACATTTTAAACAACTTTGTCCTCTCTCTACTTCTTTAGAATTGGATAATCTTCTATATAATGCTGATCAAAGACTCTTCAATATGTACAATATGACTATCATTATGGATTCATCATATAATTTCGTTGGACATGATTATATTCTCCACATAGATAGCATTACAAAAGAGGCCATTGATAATTATTACCTCTACCACCTGGATATCCTCCTCTATAACCACCTTGACCTTCTCTTCTATTAGACTGATATCCCCCTTGATATCCTCCTTGTGGCTATATAGAGTTCTAATGTTGGTACTACTGATTGTTATCTCCCATGCTAAATTGTTATTATGTAGCTAGAGGGGTCTAATTCGATTGTTGTGGTTTCATTATGGGTGAATTCCAAGGTGTTGTAACTGGTATTGAGGGGATGAGGGTGTCCAACTCAGTGAAGGAGTTCATCCATCCAGACTATGAGGTTATTACTTTAGTGAACTTGGAATCCACTGTGGACCTGTTTGGGTCCCACAACTCTTATCAACCTCTAAGTTGGGTTTGCTTGTTTTGTCAAGGATATTTATTATGATGTAATGACAAATACATTTTTGGAGATTCCCTCTTTAATATCCTATAAATATCTATAATTATTCTCATCATGGTTAGTAGATTTACAAAAATTATAATACAGATTCTAAAAATTCTTGATATTTTTCTACAAAAGATGACATTATGTTGTAGCATGTCCTACTACCCGATATAACTCACATAATTCTATCTTGAGTTTAGGACAATCATTTTGATGGTGTCTTTCTTTTTTGCACTCAGTGCACCATAGACTCAATTTAGGTGTAACTACCTCATGGTATTGCTCCATTATTTTTATGAAATCTTGTAGTCTATTTTCAATTTTTGAATTAGCAATAAGATCTTCTCCATAATCCTTAATCTGTTCTACATGCAATGCAACAACTCTAGCATCTGATTTTGTTTCATATTGCAATTATGTAGTGGAAAAATGAATCTAGCCTCATAGTCCTTCAATTATGCTACTTTGTCTTTATCATCAAAGAAAATTTTACTTTATTTATTACATAAAAAAATCTATGATCATAGTCACAGATTGACTCTACAAACTTTTGCCTTATCTCTTTTAGGTCATGTATTGTCTAGTTAGTACATTTATTAATCTTAAATTATATGATGAGAAAATCTTGTACATCTTTTAGACTTGTTTGTTGTAAATCTCTTTTGTATATGAACTCCAATGCTCTCCCAACTAGAGCCCCTACTAATTTACACTTTTGTAAATTTTCATCAGTGACACCCTTAACTTGTCATTTCATTTTACAAGTTAGCAAGTACTGTTTAGGGTCCATAAACCCATCATAGATGCCCAAATTTAAGAATACTCCTAAATAATTCATCATACTGACTAGTATGGATGGAGTTTTCTATGTAGCTATTATTTGAGGTGGCTATATCTTGTGTGATCCTATTTGTGTACTAGTCTATGCATTGAAAGAATTAACATGCACACTCTACTTTTCTGCACTTCATTCATTTTGTTCTTCTATTTTAGCTAAATATAAGAACTGTAAAGCCTTATTAATTTTTTTTGTGTGAATTTTGGTACCCTAACAATTCACATTCTCTAAAAATTGTCTTTCCTAACTCTTCTCCTCTTGCTCTCTTGGCTAAAATTTTGTACTATAATATAAAATATTGGGTTGTGGGGATGCATGCTCTTCTGGTGACTAGTTATTTTTGTAACTTCATCTACTGTGCTTAAACCTATGGTTAACTGTGACTAAGTTCTATTTCTCTACATAATTATTCTTCTTATGTCAATACCCTTCCATGTAGCTATGTAGTACATCTATCATCTACTAACTCTACTTCTAAGCTATTCTCACCTTCCTCTTCATACAAATCATCTTCATCTTATTATTCATCCTCTTGTTCCATCTATCGGCATCCCATGTCATTATCTTTCTTTGTTCTTCACTCATCATCTCACTCATTACATCTATGTACTTGATTATCATCTACTCTATTGATACTCTTACTTTACTCACAAGTACTTAGGTATTATTCTATTTGTTGCATCTATTTATTATCACAGTTCCCATTTTAAATCTAGAGTTTTCTTCTAACACTTATTTCCTTGCATCTCCATTCTAGATTTAGGTTTAGGCTCTACTTACTCATTTATCCATCATTCACCTTCATGTGCACACATCCCCATACACATGAAGTGACTATTCTATATTGGCTAGAGTAGGTACCATGGCCTTATCCACAACCAACATCTTTAATAGGAGAGGTAGTCACTGCAAAAAATTTCCTCTGATTCCTCAAACAAGGTGGTCCTGTGCAACTTCTAATGCTATATAGCCTTGTACTATGAACTTAGTAATGTATCTATCAATGGTGATGGTAACCTAGTAGTCTATCACTCTCATCTAATCAATTTCTAATTTTTATAATTGATATATCTTCTCCTTTATCCAGGTAATGGTTTCTTCCACTCTAAGATCGAAGCAATAGTAATCCAGTCTTGTCAACTAATTGGTCAGTAGTTTAGGTAGTTTGCACCATAAAATTTCATATATTTCATCCTAGATATGCTCCAAACAAATTTAAATCATGGTGAGATTAGTCCTTTTAGATTCTTCTTTTGTGAAGTGTCATACTTTCTGGTTTAACCAAGTTTCAATGTCTCATTGTCCTGGTAACCATCTTAGCATACTTTCCTTTGGAAGGAGTGTTTCCATGCTCACCACACCATTGTTAATATAGGTTCTTGATTCAATAGAATATGCAAAGGATGAGGATAGCTAATTTTTATTAGTCTGTGCAGGATAGTATAGATAATTCATATTCTAATATAAGCATGATGAAATTGAGTTATCGTGTGATAGATAGGAACTAGATTAATCCAGAGCTTTCTTAAGGGTTGCAGATTAATCAACTAACTTTAGATAAGATTAAACCATACATTAAACATGATAATGCAGATAAGAAATAACATAAGAAATATAATAGGTAACCATAACCAAAAGACTATATTGATCTCAAAAAAAGTTCATCAACTTCTTCATACAAGCATACATATTTATAGTCACTACAGTTCTTGACTATTCATATTCTTCTCATACATTAGTGCCAAAAAGAGGAGACTGTTCATCTTCTATCCTTTCATAATCCAAAGAGGATAGGACAAATTGCATATAGCTAACAATTTCATATATGATGCATGAATATTCAAATAATATCCTGTGCAACTTTACTTATCCAATTTTCTTCTCCCAACATTCAATTCTAGAATTGAGTCTCTATCTATGTAGGGCCATTTTTATCAATCTAGGTCAAAATTGATAGTCGATATTGACTTGTGTTGGTTAGTACTAACCTATGTATAAATGAGGAATAATGATTGTCCAATCACCTATGCCTATCTTTGTATGCTTAGTATTCATGATCTCAAACCCCAAGGATGCACATAACTCAAGAAATTAGTCTCCTTTACTATGAAACCCTAGGTGTATTTGCAATGGCTATAAACTTGTAAAATCCAAAAAAGTGTAATGATTTCAACTAACCCCAATCATCAATGTTTGATGATGGAAAATTGCCTACATATCCAATACTCTGAGGAGGAAAATAATGCCACATGTAGATCTCCCACCTAATGCGATTATTTAATTATGATCCTTAATTATATGTATGACTCTAAGAATTTGGTCTTGATACTTAACATTGCTTTTTTTCACTTGCCTTTAGTGTGATTTAGACTTAGCTTGTGACTGTTCCTAGTGATAGATTTGTAATTTAGGAATAATAGGGAAAATTTGTGCAATGTGCAATAAGTATATATGTATTCTCGATAAGTGCCCAGTCCTTTTTGAATAATACCTTTATTTATTTATATATGAGTCTAATTGGGTAATTTTCCTTACCATTGATATGATAGGAAAACATGTCGACCTAAGGTGAGATTCAATTTTGAAAAATTACCATTTCTAGGAGCAGTCAGTCTTGATCATATCAAGTTAGTATCAAGTGGTGTAACCAACATGTGTATAAGCAAACTAAACTAAGAGTCTAAAAATGTCTTTACAAGATATTTAATAAGTTTAAAATAGACAATGATGTTCATGTAAGTGTGTAACAATAAAATGAAAGTGTCAAATTATAATATAGAATGCATGTGTGAGAGAATGGTGGATTAAGACCATGTTTATGCATTCAAGTCATGTGTGTCAAGATTATCCTTGTCAAGTACCGAAGACCATATTTTAGTCCCTACAAATGACCCCCTTTTATTCTAGTAATGGAATTGCTAGAGTAAAAAGATGAAATATACCTAAGTGTGTACAATACACTTTATCTTTGCTATGAAGCTCCAAGTATGCAAGTCACACAATAGTAAAACCTACAATCATGTGTATTCAATGTCCATAAATTGAAAATTTTTATCTAAAACAATTTTTTTGAAAGAATAAAGGTTAAAGTACACTTGTGTGTTGGTGAAAACCATGTTTCCCTTGCAACTAGGTAGAGATGATGCTTCCTTGTTGAAGTATTGGAGAAAATTTTGCTTCCTTACTAAATCACCTATAAATTTAGGGTGGATGTGCTCAAATTTTGTCTAACTATGTAGGCTCTTAGGTTAGGAAGAGAATATACCCCAACCCTCATGAATATGGGGGAGAAATATACTATTTACTAATTGAAATAACTATGCAGGTAAAGAGACAACCATTAGGCTAGGTTCACTTAAAGAAAATGAATCAACCATTGTATATGTCTTATAGATTCAATTATATAGTTTCATTCAATTTCGATCTATGTAAACAAAAAGTATGATTAAAAGGGAATGAAAAATGTTCATTCCCCCATCATGAATGTAAGTTTGATTATATAGTTCTACTTAATTATACTCAATGTGAAATATAAATTGCATGATCAAAAGAGAATGAACAATGTTCATGCCCCCATCATGACCATAAATATGATAAGTGTGAAGTGGTGTGAAGTGCATTGATCATGGCTTCAAGGGCATTTGTAAATTGAACTTAGTGTTCTCAAAATCATCTTACTAGATGTGTTAAAAATTTAGTTTAAGACTAATTTAGATTTAGTTATAGATTATCTTGATATGGATATAATTGAACAAGGGAGTTTATTTTAAAAAATTCTTGTGAAAAATAAGCATCTTAAAGCCTTTTTTTATGTATTTCTCTAAGGCCTGGTTGCTTCATCTCAATCGGCGAGGCATTGTATTTGGCAATGAATCACATCGTAGTTGTCTAAAAAATGAATCACTGTGGTTATTTCAAAATTAGAAGACATCAAAAGCATGATTCAAGGTGTGTGTGTGTGTGTGTGTGTTTTCTAAATGCTCTAATTAAGATTCAAATAGCAAATTTCCTCTACATATCACCAATGGGTTGCATAGCCCATTTGGTATAAAAGCTCTTACTAAATCACTAGTGTAGAGAGAGGTCAAGGGTTCGACCCCCTCCCACTTCACTCAAAGACTAATTTTTATCAAAAGTTTCTTTTAGTGCATATTTTTTTTAAAATAAAAAATTTTCAACCAAGAATTTTTTTTTTGAAACATTTGTAAATAAGGCGAACATTTTTCTACAAACCAGGGATGAGGGAGGTATTTTATTTTCCTCCTTACATATTTTTAATGTATAGTGTAAAAATGTCATTTACAAGCATTGCATTTTCCAATTTATGGTAATTCAAACATTAAAACAACAAAATAGTGCATATTGCACAACTCATAGCATCTGGTATTAACACCTCTAGATCATGTTTATGGGTAAAGCCATCATGTTTGATCTATTGTATCCATTTCCTAAAATATCTACAATAATGGTATCTAGGCCTCATCCCTATAAATCATTGAGGATAAATAAGATCAAATAATTTTCATTAAACCATCCGTCTATTACCCATTTTCCAAGATTGTTTAGCATAAATTCCAAGTATACATAAAAGTTACACCTGCACATGCAAAATTTTATCTAATTTTATGTCATTTATTAGATAAATCCTTTTTAGGTATTATCTTATTACCATGTACCACTCTGCTCTCACATAAGTAAATGTCTCTTTCATGCATCATTGGGTATATCAAAAGGATGAGCTTCTTCCACATACCAATGAATATATAGGAAAAGTGTATATATAGAGGGGTGTGATATATCAAAATAATGGTATATATAAAAGAGAAATTATTGGAGTGATAATAAACCTATCCATCTCACTTTATTATCTTGTTTGTAATGGTTATAAATGACCCAAAAAAATTTCTACCAGACTCTCAGCTTCTACATGGCGATAATTATGTTGCTTAGAAAACCAAGATCAAAACACATAGAATTTGAGGGCATTTGGCCTATTGTTAGTGGTACATTCAATTAACATGCCTCTAATGCCAATCAATAGCATAAGTTTGATAAGGTAAACCATAAGGTAAAGTTTATTATTATGTTTGGTGTATCAAATGAAGTACAACCACATATCCATGAGGCTACAATAGGTAAGGAAGCTTGGGATAAGCTTCAAAAAGTGTATAAGGCCAAAAATGAAATCATAATTCTCCACCTATAGAGTCAAATTTATTCTCTCAAATTGAATATAAGTGAAAAAGTAGAGGCTTTTCTAAGATGTTGTAACCCTAAGGGCATCACTCCAAGCATTGGATGAACAAGTGATATATACCTCTCTCATACCAATTGTCCTAAGAGCCCTACCACCCTCCTATAGAATCTTCATGACTACCTTGAATACCAAAACTCAAAAACCAATGTTTAAAGAGTTGGTCAACATGTTACAACATGAAGATTTTGTGCATGATAAATAATAATAATAAGAACATAATCTTGCTTTTCATCAACAAAAAGGGAAGAGGCCCATAAAGCCATCTAAAAAAACCTAAAATCAAGGTCATCAACAAAATCCACAAAAGAATAAATAACAAAAGTTTGCCTCATTTATGGTATAAAAGGTTATGACCTAAAATATTATTGGTATACTTCATACACACAAGGCTCATCTAGAAACAAAAATCCCAATAACTAATAATCACCATAACGAAACAAAGGATAAGATTAGAAAAAGGGAAACTGGAGAAAGAAACAACATCAACAAGGCAACATTATTGAGTAGGAAGAAAAACAATCAAATTGAGACTTCCTATATGTTGGACAATTTCATGTTGAATCAACTTCACAAAGTTCTATTTGGTACATCAACTTTGATGCAACTCGACACATGGTCAAAAGAAAATATTGGTTCTATAGTTTGAATGAGACTCCTCATAAAAATGATTCTCTTTTGGCGATGATTCATCCTATCATGTTCAAGGAAATAGTAACATCTCCTTAATACTTGGATGACATGACTAAAAATATCTCTAATGTCTTATATGTCCCACGACTCCATAATAATCTTCTCTTTTTCAGTCAATTGGTTGAGCATAACCTAAAGGTTGATTGTGACTACAAAGGTAGTAAAAAGATGTGCCTCATCAGAGATAACTCAAAAAGCTTGAAATTTTTTGTAGGATCATCTGGAGTTGGGAGAATATTATAACTTGACTTTATTTAGAACAATCAAGAACTTATTGTAAAGGATTTAGACTCAGCTAATTTATGGCATTGAAGATATGGACATATGAGTTTTGGATACCTAGTTTCACTTAGTTATCATAATATGGTGAGAGGACTTCCTCTACTGAAAAAAACTACAAATATCTACCCTAATTATCTAGAAATATAATAAATTTGAGCATCATTTTTGAAAAAGGTACAATTTGAGATTTAGGCAAATTATATCTGGTGCATACTGATCTAGCGGAGCCATGAGACCTAGACACCATAGGTTTTAATATTTTCAACTCTTTATTGATGACTATTCACACAAAATGTGGGTATATTATTTAAAGACAAAGGACAAAGCCTTCAACATTTAAAAAAAGTTCAAAGCTATTGTGGAAATAGAAATTAGTTGTAAATGTTAGGATTGTGGAGCTAAAAGCTTCACTGATGCAAACAGGAGAGGAGGTTGCTGAGTTGCAGAAGAAGTTGGGGTCGGTCTGATCAGCCGACGTCGGCGGGAGAGCATAGAGAAGCAACCGACGTCGGTCATATATCGGCCGACGTCGGTCACCTCCAGGCAGACAGGGACTGGCGTCGGTCGCCTGTGTGGTTCGACTGCGAGCTAATTACGGGCAGTTAGCTAACGAACCAAGTGTTTGCATGAAGAGATCTATTTTTAGACTCATAGCTGCGGATCTAATTATTGTAATTAGATGTCTAATCATTGTTTGGATGAGATCTATATAATAGACTCATGGTTGTATTGGAAAAGTGTGCTAGGGAGTAAGAGAGCATAATTATAAGCTCCTTCTGTGTGTGAGGTAGAGCAATGGTGCGTTCCTCCTAGTGCCTCAGTACCAGGTGTGTTGGTGCTGGATTGGAGAGCCAGCTGGGTTCTTCAGGAGTGTAGGATCTTGGTCATAGTTGCATGGCCTATATAGGAGATCTACATGGTAAGTAAGATCATTGATCTGCAGGTGTATGTGTGTGCAAGGTCGAGGTTCACAGGTGAGCAGAACCGTTGTTTGATTTGCAGGTGTGCAAGGTCATATAGACAGCAACACAACAGGGAGCAGTATCAGGCAGGATCTACTTGGAGTACAGGTGTGTACTCGGATAGAGCAAGAGGAAGGCAAGGGAGTTCCTTCCATAAGTATGGTCTGTTGAATTGCAGGTTGTTGCAGATTCATGGGAGATCTACTTGAAGTACCTTGAGTACTTGTGGAGCACGTGGAGTGCTTGTGGAGTGCGTGTAGCACTTGTGGTGTGCGTGGAGCACGGGAGGTGAACACCAACTCTGTATTTGAGTTGGGTGTTGGGACCTGTGAGAGGGAGAGCTTTGGGGAGGAGAATTACTGTTCACTTGAGGTGTGGGAAGCCTCTGTAAGGTGGTGGAGAAGAAGTTGCATCTTCTTTATTGTATTCTTTTCTGTATAAAGTGTTAATACAATTTGTGTATTGTCTCTCATATGCTGTGTTATTCTGAATTCTAGTTACTTGGTGAATCTGGTTAATTTCCGCATATTAAGTTGCTTGGTTTGGTAATCAAATTGTGTGCTTCCGGTTTATATCCTCCCAACAAGTGGTATCAGAGCAAGGTTGTTGGCTCATAGCTTGATACCAACAAGTGGTATCAGAGCAAGGTTGTTGGCTCATAGCTTGATACCAACAAGTGGTATCAGAGCAAGGTTGTTGGCTCATAGCTTGATACCAACAAGTGGTATCAGAGCTAAGGTTGGAGGAAGCAGGTTTTGTGTTTGGTTACAGGGCACTCTCAGGGGTTTCTGATCGAGTGGGAGTAGAGCAACAACAGATCAAAGTAAGCTAAGAATGGAGGAGTTGAAAAGCACAGATGGTCACTCACGGTCCTATGGAAAGAAACAGCAGGTAAAAGATTATTGTTGGTTGGTAACAGATCAGCATGAAGAAACTGAAGATACAGATGTAGCAGGTGTTGTTGCACAGGACGTGTTTACAGGTTTCTTGGATAAAGTTGAATCTTGGATAAAAGATTCAGTTGCCTCTTTCCATGCAGTTCCAGGTAGAGGAGCTGGTGAGCCTTGCCAAAGGATTGGCAAAGGGGAAGTGAAGCTGAAATTGCAGGTGGCCAACACACAGGTGTTGATGAAGGTCATGCAGGTCCCAGGTTTGGAGATATGGCTAATTTCTTTAGAAAGATTGGGTGATGAGAGATGCACAAGAACTCTCACAGCGGATGCACTTGAATTAGCTGGTGGTAAGAAAACAGGTATCCTTTATCTACTTGTTTATATTACTGATTCTTCTTTTGTTGCGGAGACGTGGCTTCGTAGGCTTGGTCACATGAGCAGGAAGGAGATGCATGTTCTTAAGCGGAAGACAGATATATTTGACAGGCTTAAGAACTGGAAAGCCTTGGTGTTTATGGAGGAGATGGCGGACAGAACCCAGTGGATGTGGCTGGATACTTCTGAGCAGGGCAGTTTGGACATGGGTTTTGATTCAAAGAAGCTCGCGGGTAAAAAGTCATTACTCACAGGCGAACACAGGTACCGATGTCGGTCAGGAGGAACCGGCGTCGAACAGACAGATGCCGATGTCGGTCATGTGCAGACCGAAGCCGGCGATGTCGGGCAGGGTAAGACCGATGTCGGTTATGGGACCGATGTCGGCAGTATGTAAGATCGATGTCGGTCAGAGGACTGACGTCGGCAGCAGGGACACCAGCGCTGGCAGGTTGGTAGTCAGGTACAGACGCATGGAACCGACGTCGGTTGGATGCAGACTGTGGAGTGACCGAGGTCGGTCACTGTAACAAATTTTGGGTGGACAGCAAGCTGTCAAGGAGTCTCAAACACCCATACGAAGGACTGAAGGCGTAAGTAGGCCCTCAAATTCGTTGTTCCTCTTCTTTATACATGTTGCTGATTGTAGAGCAGGAAGGATCCAGGAAACAGGTGTGAGCTTGGCATGGATGAGGATGTGATTCCTTGGAAGAGAACCAGACAGGTTTGTTTTGGTAGGGTTGCCAGCAGGTATGAAAGCACAGAGACGAATGGATACCTTAGTAGAAGAATAGAGAGAACGGATACGTGAGACAGAAGATCAGGTATATGGTCTTATGGAGCTGCAGGACAGTGGTACAGGTTTTGACAGGTGGAGGACGGAGCATGGCTTCAGTCAATGTCAGGGTAACTACTGTGGTTTTGTCTTACCAGGGGGATGATGAGTCGCGACATCATTCTGTTGCTGTATGTGGATAGTATGCTAGCTAGCAGGGGTGTACATACAGGGTTTTACTGAGCTAAGGGTAAGATTAGTTCAGTGGCATGTCAGGAGGAGTTTGGAGCAGCGAAATTCTTTGACATGGGAGACATGGAGATCACAGGTTGATTTTGTCTCGAGTGGGAGCTGATGTGAATCAGGTGTTGGTGAGGTTCAGGATGCAGAGCCGGAGCACACTAAGGGCTGGACAGGTACAGTGTCCGAAATCACATGAGGTCTGGTATAGACCTGAGTATTCCCATGCAGTGGGAGCTGTCAGAGAGTTAGGAGCCAATTTGGGGAAGTGGGTTCTCAGGTTTTTTGAGAGGGACCGGCAGCAGGTGATGCTATGCAGGGTCAGGACTTCACTACATGTATTTGTAGGTTCGGATGTGGCAGGTTACTCGGATGACAGGTAGTACACCACGGGATGTGTGGTGGGTTGTCTTCAGGTGGGAGCTTGAAGAGGGATACAAACCAGGAAACAGATTAGACAGAGTACAGGTACAGGTACAGTGCAACTATTTATCTCCAAGTGGGAGATTGTTAGGATTGTGGAGCTAAAAGCTTCACTGATGCAAACAGGAGAGGAGGTTGCTGAAGGTTGCTGAGTTGCAGAAGAGGTTGGGGTCGGTCTGATCAGCCGACGTCGGCGGGAGAGCATAGAGAAGCAACCGACGTCGATCATATATCGGCCGACGTCGGTCACCTCCAGGCAGACAGGGACCGGCGTCGGTCGCCTGTGTGGTTCGACTGCGAGCTAATTACGGGCAGTTAGCTAACGAACCAAGTGTTTGCATGAAGAGATCTATTTTTAGACTCATAGCTGCGGATCTAATTATTGTAATTAGATGTCTAATCATTGTTTGGATGAGATCTATATAATAGACTCATGGTTGTATTGGAAAAGTGTGCTAGGGAGTAAGAGAGCATAATTATAAGCTCCTTCTGTGTGTGAGGTAGAGCAATGGTGCGTTCCTCCTAGTGCCTCAGTACCAGGTGTGTTGGTGCTGGATTGGAGAGCCAGCTGGGTTCTTCAGGAGTGTAGGATCTTGGTCACAGTTGCATGGCCTATATAGGAGATCTACATGGTAAGTAAGATCGTTGATCTGCAGGTGTATGTGTGTGCAAGGTCGAGGTTCACAGGTGAGCAGAACCGTTGTTTGATTTGCAGGTGTGCAAGGTCATATAGACAGCAACACAACAGGGAGCAGTATCAGGCAGGATCTACTTGGAGTACAGGTGTGTACTCGGATAGAGCAAGAGGAAGGCAAGGGAGTTCCTTCCATAAGTATGGTCTGTTGAATTGCAAGTTGTTGCAGATTCATGGGAGATCTACTTGAAGTACCTTGAGTACTTGTGGAGCACGTGGAGTGCTTGTGGAGTGCGTGTAGCACTTGTGGTGTGCGTGGAGCACGGGAGGTGAACACCAACTCTGTATTTGAGTTGGGTGTTGGGACCTGTGAGAGGGAGAGCTTTGGGGAGGAGAATTACTGTTCACTTGAGGTGTGGGAAGCCTCTGTAAGGTGGTGGAGAAGAAGTGGCATCTTCTTTATTGTATTCTTTTCTGTATAAAGTGTTAATACAATTTGTGTATTGTCTCTCATATGCTGTGTTATTCTGAATTCTAGTTACTTGGTGAATCTGGTTAATTTCCGCATATTAAGTTGCTTGGTTTGGTAATCAAATTGTGTGCTTCCGGTTTATATCCTCCCAACAGTAAAATCAAAACTATCCATCCATATTGAGAAGGAGAATAGATTGGTAAAGAATTTTTGGCTTATTTGAAAGAATAATGTATTCAATAATAAATGATTCCACTTTATACTCATAATAGAATGGTATTGTAGAAAGTGGGAATCACATTATCATGGAAATGGCGTGTTGTATGATTGAGGATTTAGGGTTGGCACATACATATTGGGAATAATTATCATGCATGATAGTTTATCTATTAAACAAGTCACCTACTACAGCTCTTGATGGGGTAAATCCATAAGAAGCATGGACAGGGCATAAACCCTCAATAGCTCATCTTCAAGGTTTTTAATGTAAAGCATACATGCATATTAGTAAAAAGAAGACAAACTAGATAATAAATCCATGGCATACATCTTTTTGGGTTATAGTGAATAATTAATAGATTATAAATTTATGGATCCAAATACAACGAAAATATACATGAGCATGGATGTTGAGTTTGATGAGAAAGGCATGTCTAGACTACCTTCCACACACGTAATTAAAAAATTAGACATATAGACAATTTTAAAGAGTATAAAATCACTAATGGTGACAATGATAATGGGGATAAAGGTGATAATTAGTCAGATACTGCAATTACACCACTCACAAGAATAATTGAATAGGTGCCTAAATGGTATATAAGTACAATACAAGGTACTAAACTGGATGGAGTTCCAAACACATCCACCACTATACCAAGGACTTGCACTATGACTTGAGAAGATGATAATTTGGCCCTAATGAGTATCGTTGTTGAATCAATTAAGCCCTCTACATTTCAAGAAGCCATAGAGTCAAATCCTTGGAAGGATGCCATGAATATAGAATATCAATCTTTGATGAAACATAAAACATGGCAACTTAGCAAATTGATTTTAAATGGATTTTTAAAATAAAATATAATTAAGATGGTAATATTGACAAGCTCAAGGCATGAATCATAGTAAAAGGGTATGCTTAGAAAGAAGGTACTAACTATGAGGAGACTTTTACTCCCACATATAAGATCAAGACTATCAACATGATATTTGATCCGACTGCATAATTTGAATGGAAATTTCATCTAATAAATGTGAAAAGTGCCTTTCTAAATGGAGATATACAAGAAGAAGTCTAAATGACTCAACCGAAAGGTTTTGTCACACCTTGTAAAGAAGTATAAGTGTGTAAACTCATCAAATCATTGTATGGTCTCAAATAGGGTCTTTGAGTCTAGTATATAAAAATTGATGAGCATCTAATTCAACATGGATTCCATAGGAATATTTATGATTTAAATCTCTAACTCAAATAACAAGAGAGGGAGATTGTGATTGTGTTGTATATGTTGATGATTTAGTCATCAGTAACAATTCAATGAAGATGGATTCCAAAGGAATATATTGGCTATGTTTCAAGAACTTTTCAAAATTATAGGATGTGTGTGTTAGGTGCTGGTGACTCATGTGAGAAAGTGTTGGGATATGTTTTCAACTATTATCAAAAGTTTAGAGATAGATAATTATGGTGGCATTTGGGGATAATACCAAATATTTATAATCTTTCCTATGCTTTATTTCAATTTTAAGAGCTAATTTAAAATTTTAAATATCAGAATTTTCAAAAATCAAAATGCATGCATATCATGAGAAAATTAACTACCTACAAAAATTAACACTTATTTCAATAAAATTAGCTAATCAATTGTGAAAGGAAACTAATAAGAGCAAGGTCAAAACCCTTCATTATTCCCTAGGTAAGTGAAGTTGTGTATTTAATTTTTTTAACATTTATACTTTGACACATGCATGCATTTCACTCACATACCCACATAAAATTGGTGGCATTATGTAGATACCCATATTTGACACAAAACCCTTGTTCCCATTACTTCCAACTTAACTTATTTTACAAACTTGTATTTTATAACTCCTTTTTTATATGGACCCAACCCCACATAAATCTATATTTGGTCCATAGAGCTTAAAAACATCTCAATGCTTATCCAAAATGTATGAATTTTTACATTTAGACTATATCTTATTCATTAGCTAGCCATGCCTTGAAAACATATCATGAATTTTATCCTAGACATGAAACCCGTGTCTATAGGGGGCCATCTTGGACAAACCCATACCCATATGAGTTTGTATCTATTAGTTTTTTTGGGTCCATATCTTTATTATCATGGGTCATGCACCTTAACCCTTCCCATTATATTTTATAAATTTGGCTGATAATCTTTATTTATCCTAAACCATCCTATAAATAAAAGGTCTTTCCAAGCCATTTATGAGTTAGAAACTAGAGGAAGAATCAAAATAGAGGAGAAAATTTGATGGTTCACTACCACCAAAGGTCAAGCCTAAAGCTTAGCTTCTCCATTCAAATGGTACTCTATTGAATCAAATTAGACACACTTGTGACACTTATCTATCTTTATCTCTCTACAAATTCCTTTATGCCAAAGGAGGGTAATTAGAATTTAGTAGTTATATTCATCACTTCTAGGGAAGAGGAGGTTGAAACCCTTAATTTTATTCCATTCACTCACCACAAAAAATATGAGGAGGTCTAATTTAGAGCGGATGTGATACATATTTTACAATACTAATTTTGTAGTTGCTCGAATTCATTAATTTAAGTGAATATTTAGCCATACAATAAATTTGACCCTACACATATATGAATTGAATATAAAATTATAATAAGGAAGACACCGTGCATAGGCACCATAAATATCAGACTACAAAACACTATAGAGACATCTCGTGATACATAGATGTACCCAATGACACAGGGATACAATTGAATTATTTGGGATTATTTCTTACATGCTTGTATAAGACAATCCCATATAGGTATGGGTTTGTCATAGATTAGTGAAAAGGTCTATATATTTATAATCAAGTCAAATATAGTTAACACAATCAGGATACAGTCTTAGATGTACAAAATAGTAAAGGTGTATTATTTATTAGCCTCTTTTTTAATTCATTGCTTTGTTTTAGTTTTCATTTATGACACTTGGGTTTGTTTCCTTTACTTAGCCTCCTATATAGATCTGATATCTATATTTTAGTTGTATATGTTTGGATCTATTTAATTACATATGTTTTATACTTATTTATGTGAAACTCATAATTAGGGTAAACACCTAAGTACTAATATATATTCTTGCTTCCTAACCCTACCCTTTATTAAATAATTTACCTCCATCCCCGAATTAACTTAATCCCCTTACTAATATCCCTTTTATCCCCAAATTAACCTAAGTCCCTTACTAATGCACCATAACCTAAGTCGAAATAATGTCCCTCTTATCCTTAAATTAAACTAAGTCTAATTTTAATGCCCCATTTATCCCAAATAACTTATGTCTTGAAAATTTTAATAGTTAAAAAAATATTATGGTGAGGAAAACCTGATATTAATTGTGTAAAGTTTACAATAATTAAAAAATTAAAATTAAAAACAAATGAGGGAGGGCCTAATGACCTCTCCCCCCCTTAAAAAAATTATTTGTTTAAGTATTTTGAGAATATGGAAGCAAAGAAATGGACAATGCAATAGATAAATTGATAGAGAGGTAGGAAAAATGATAGAAGGAGAAAATAAGAGGGCCCATATACCATTAAAAATGTGTACAAAATTTAGAGGTAACATATTAACAAGAGGAGAAAGGATATGGTCATTAAAAAAAGAAGACAAGGAAGATTTCATAAGAAGAGAGTTATAGAGACAACAACTACATACACCTAAGAAAACCAATGTATATGAATTGAAAGAAGAAGAGTATGTGGAAGCCATAAAAAATATGGGATCAAAGGTATGATTTTTTAATTAATTTATGAAATAGAAAGGAAACTAATTTTAAAAAATGAGTATACATAGAAACATTACCAATAATCTAGAAATCCTAGTGTAGAAACCTTAGAAAAAAATCCTAATAAACCCTAGTAGCAGCCTTAGGAAAACATCCTAAAAGAAACCTTAGAGAAAACCTGATGAAAATGCCCTTGGAAAAAACCCTAGTAAAAACCACAATAAAAACCATAGTAGAAACTATATGATAAATTCCTATGTATAAAATTTAGGAAATAACCCAATGCAAAAAACTTAGAACAAAAATTATGTAAAAATAATAGCAAAAACCTTAATGGAACACCTAAGAAAATGGAAATTCTAATGAAAACTCTAGGATTTATTTTCAGTCACATAGAGTTTTAATTTTAAAATGATTTTTCTTTATTTATTATAAATAAATAATTTCTGAGTCAATTTTTATAAATCAGGCATATCAAAAAAGGCAATCGTGTGACCCATATCCAATTTTTTGATTATAACATTACATAATGAAGGTTGTGGTAGATCCAACATTCATGTATCCATATAGTGTGATATAGAGGAGGAGTTATCCCTTAACTCGCACCTTCATTAGTCATTTGTACCTTGTTAATCATAAGAATAACATACCCCTCAGGATCATCAACAATCTATATGGCATATGGTATTGTTCCATAGGTATGAATTTTTTTAAATTATATTTATTTTTTAATTAATATCATATATATTTATTAATACACATTTTTAGTTTTGATGACTAGTTTAATACATATGTGGAACTACATAGTGATGAGATGGAGTAGCATGATGTGCCCTACTGACTATTATCTATGTCAAGGGAGCAATGTAGGCAATTTTTTTTTCATATTTTGAGTCACATTATTTAAATTAATTTATTAAAATTATTTATTTGTAAATTTATTAATTTTTAGCCTTATTTTCTAATTATAGATCAATTTATTTTGTGCCTTCATCATAACATCATCCTTCTCATGCTTGTAAATCGAGATAGCTAGAGCCCTCTCCCAAAAAAGCCTTGATCAGATTCTCACTTCAGAGTTGAGGGGGGATAAAGATGATGCTTCCCTTGAGTCTGATGATGATTGACCATCTCGTCTCACACTAGACAAGTAAATACATCAAGTGTTGTGTACTCTTCAAATTGAACTATATATAAATGATGATATGACAATTTTACAAGATGGTTGGGGTAAGTAAGTATAATATAAAAAATATTTTATAAAATTTTAAATTAAATTATTTTTAAAATTTATTTAATAGTTTTTAATTACTTTAATTTCTTAGTTTATTTGTATTATCATGATTTTTTATATTACTATAATTAATATAATTTGTTATAGGTACTTAAAACTAATAATTTAAAGCTTGATTTTTCTAAAGAAAATTACCACCTAAAATTCAAGTACATGTTGATTGAATGTAAGAAAATAGTTGATTAGTGCAATCAAAATATATTTTAGCATAGCTTAATATAATATGAAGATAATTAAAAAGTTTGCACTAGATGCACTTGAGAGAATAAGGAGGCATGTGTGGGTAAGGCTGCATAATTAGTTAGAATATATGTATATGTATATATATATATATGTATATTTATATATATATATATATATATATATATATATATGTATATGTATATGTATATGTATATGTATATGTATATGTATATATATATATTTGAAATATTTAATTTTTATGAGATGTACATGAAATCTTTTATGAGGAGATGTGAAGGCTCCAAATTCTAAGCGTAAATGTATTTGCTTGGGAGAAATTATGTGATAATTAACATAAGTGGAATAAAGATTGAGTTACGTATATTTAAAAAAAATTAAACCATGTAAAATTAATTTTATTTGTTTGTTTATATTAATTAACTAAAACTTTTCTAAATTTTCTAATTTAGAAGTAGCCAAACCAATACTTAAATAGATAGATTGAGTGAGGGGAAGTTGATGACTCATTGATTTGGCCAAATGAGTATTAATTAAGATGTGCACAAATTAGTAAGTTTATTTCATTTGTAATTTTAAATTGATACCTCAATTTAACATTTCATTTTATTCAAGTTGGAAAGCAGCTGAAAATCCTTGGATGGAATAATGTTGTATTGAAAGAATAGGTTTTTAATATTTTGGAAGGGATATACTCCCTCTAATGTTATTGTACACAGATGAAAATTTATCAATTTTCTCATTTACAACATTATTTTATTATTTAAGAGACTGATTTATATATCATTTTCCTAAGTAAAAAATATTTTATTTTGCATCAAATTATAATATTTTATTTTTGAAATTATTTATATATTAAAATTAATTTTAAAATTAAAATTATATATGTATAAAATAATCTACTATATATATAAATAATATGTATCTAAATAGTTAAGTAATTAAATATAAATTAATTATTTGTAATTAGAAATAAATGTATTATTTTTATTTCTAATTACAAATAATTTATGGTAGTTTATGAGTGTTGAAATTTTATCGCTTAATTTTACAAAAATATGCATGAACTTAAAATAATGCTCTATTTTTAATGCAAATTCAACATGACTAAAAATGATTAGTTATGTCAACTTTGTGCGAACTTTATGTTGTCAAAGTAGACATAAAAACATCCAATTTTTATGTCCTAAAACACCCAAAAATATCAATTTCCAATCCAAGTCTGACCCAAATGATGACATAAATTATATTTAGTGTAGTATTGATCTTTGATTTTGCAGATGCTATTAGGATCTTCTTGTGTATCTTGTTTAATGATTTCAATAATATTACATTGAATGATTGGTATAAGTTGAGATTGAAATACATTACACCATGAGACATTGCTTTTATTGATGTTCATATAGGTAATGAAATAGAACCATATAAATTATAAAAACATTGGGTCTCACAAAGAAAACCTTAAGGGATGACATGTTTGAAGAGATAAATGAAAAATGAAAAAACATAAAAAGGAAAAAACTTGAAGATGACATTGTTAACACCGTTTAGAGTTGGGTTCACTATAATACATTGGGCCTAAATAGGGCTTCTAAAATACAAGGATCCTTTAAAAAGGGTAAAACATAAACGACTATCCTGAATTCAACACATAAAAGATGAGCCAGTCTATAAATAAGTCTAGAGATATAAACAAAGGACATGTACAAATGAGGTTGGAATGGATCTATATGTGGGAATTATACATACAAGCTATTGAGATAAAGAGGGTGGATGACCTTACTAGATTCAGGGTTGTATTGGATGGTAAAGTGAGAGATACAATAATAATAATAATGCCACTAGGTGATGAAATAAGAGATATACAAACAATTTGTCATCAAACTATAAAACATTAAGGATTTAGGGTGGAAATGGATGATAAAGTAAGAGTTATAATAATAAAAATGCCACAAGGCAATGAAGTAAGATATTGTTTAACCCTTTTTAGATGTGTGAGGGTTAGTGGGGTAGAATACACTAATCAAATGGATGAATAAAACTATTCTAAAATAAGTGAATTAAATTTATTTAGATAATATAATATACTAAATCTATAAAATTACCAAATATAGAAAGTACACTGCTAATTGATATTCTGATGATTGCAACACAAAGAAGAGATAATACTTAGCTTGTTTGAATATGCATAGGTAGATCTTAGATGTACATAGGTGGAAATACGCAAACTGATGTTCAAAATATAGTCATCAGATTCTGGAAATATTATTTCTAGAGGCCTAGAAACTTACATCGATCTATGGACACTTGCCTCAACAGTTCTCTCTTGTATGAAATATTTAGTTTATTAAAAAATGATTGCCTAAGCTTGTCAGGGTTTTCTATTGCCTTTATGTTTATGTACTTAAATCACATGCACATGCTCTATAGGACTATATATAACTCAAACCATAGTTTTTATCACTTAGATACCTATAAATTAGTAAAATTGGTTAGCACATGAGTCGAACTAACCCTAACAACCATGTTGTTGCTAAGTGTTGCCTACATATCCATATAATATAAGGAGGGCCTTAGACTCCATTGTAGTTCTCCCTCTTAGATGTGTGTAATGGTGATTATGCAACTATATGCTCCTCCTAATGTAACCCTTACTACAATCAACATAAGTGTAATTTGATGTTTTAAAATACTTCAGACTTTAGAATTATGCAAATCAATATAAGGTGTAGTTTAATAGATTTTGAATAAAATAATGTATGTGCTAATTAAGAGACTTGCTTGGTAATTGAAAATTATGTCTTAACTTTGTATATACAAGGAAAATTTCAAATTCAAATAAGGACTAAGTGATGTGATAAAGTTGACAATAAAAAAACATATGGGCCCTCATAAATGGTAAAAAAATGAAAAGTATAGAAATAGAGAGAAGGATAAGGAAGGACACTATTGTCTACCTTGCACACTAGTGTTGATTCTAGTGTCCTTAGGTGAATGGTAGTGTTTGAGAGATTAAAACACAAAACAAACAATATGAACTTAGGGATGCTTTCCACAAGGTGGCCAAAGTGAAACATAGTGATAAAAACGTAGCAAAAAACTAGACAGTGTAAGAAAAATCCATGGAGCCCAAGGGGCCCATGCAAGACCATGTCACTAAGTGCTTAATGTTCCATAAAAAGGGCTATACATGTGAAGCTATGCAAAAATACATTATAAAATGAAGCTTGTACCAAATATGGGCATTTACATTTCCCCCTTCTTTAATCTAGTAAGTGCATGGAATCAAATTACTAGTATTAAAAAAAGTTCATACCTAGGTGTGAAAACACACCTTGGCCTCATGATAGTCCCAAGTTGAATTTGTATCTCTTATCTTAAAACCAAAAGAATGTTATAGTATAAATTAACATATATAATTTGAAAATGAGCAATAGTAAAAACATCTAAATAAAGAAAAAACATGGAAAGAATACACCTATAAATGTGTTGCATAGTGATGTCTCTGGAGTTTGGTCCTCACCATGGAGGATGGAGAATTAGATGGGGCCTTGAGGTCCCATTCATTTTATGGCCATAAAAATGAATAAGTTTAAAATTGGTCAAGTTTTAAACATCTTGGAGATGTTTCTTGGAAAGGAGGTTATGAGGTGAACATGAACCCAACTTGGTATAATAAGAGTGGTGCTCAGGTCATCAAATGTATTGAACTTTAAATGCATAACTCAAGGGTAAATATATACTAGATAATCTATCCAAGGTTAAGTGGTATAAATATCTCAACCTAAATAAGGAGAGTAGTGTTAGGCCATCGAGGGTGCTGAATCTTGATCATACTATTCAAAGAAGACAACTATTATAGATAAATAAATGTTAAAAATGATGCTTCTTAGTAAAGTATCAGTGCTTCTTGGTAAGGTATCAGTGTTTGTTGGTAAGTGTTTTGAGTATGTAATTTTTTAATTTGGAAGAATCGATGCATCTTAGTAAATGAGATAAGGAATTAACTCTGTTCATGCCTACTATCATGTTTACTATGAATGATGTATTAATTTAAATATGTATTTTGTAATTTTTGGTGCACTTGCATAACATATGCAACATATGCCAAGTTGAAGTATTTATCAACATGTAACCTCTACTCTTTAACCATGTATTATATCTATCACAAATCTCAAAAAATCTACCCCAAATCTATGAAAATTAGTGCCAAATGTATATTATTCTAACCCAAGTGTATATATGAATCATGTAAGCTGTATCACATTTTACAAATTCTGTAAACTATGTATGTGTGGAGTCATGCCTTTATGACATGCCCCCTTTTTAGAATGAGGAGAATACAACTTGGTAGTCACCTCATTATAAAAGGACAATATGACCATATTACATATGTGTCAAGCATAGAGTATTCCATCATGCATCAATATTATGCATTAGTAAATCGATAATTATTAATTTCATATATTTTGTAAGCAACATTCAATTTTTGCACACATTTTGAACCTTGGTGCAAAGTAGAGAAGAAGTAGGTGTTTCTAGAAGTAGGTATTTTTAAATTTGTAAAGAGTGCTCATGAAATTAGTATAGTGTATAAATATTCATTATATGGATCCCAACATAACTCACAGTTTTCAATTCGGATAAATGGTGATCGAGATATAGTAGGTCAAAGTTTACAAGTGTGAGCAATAGTTAAAAAATCAATGGTTATATATATAAATTTAAAAAATTTATATTTAATTTTCATTTTTAGATTTTATAATTTTCTTGATCTAGATATATTTTTATAATTCCTTGAGAAAAAGCCATTTATCTAATGTGATTTGATGTCCTGCAGGCTGCTTTAGGAGGATATGATCTAGAGGACCTAGTAATTGGAAAATTTTGCTTAGTTCCATGTTCTTGAAATTTTTGATTTTTGAGCCCATTTTGGGCATTGAAATTGTCAATGGACATTTCAATTGGCTGTTGGGATGGTATCATGTCAATTTTGATGATAACATCCTTATTTTGATGGTAGTGTCCTCTATTTTTATCCAAAAATGATGGTAGTGTCTAATGCTAACATCCAACTATGTTTTATTAGTTTTTCCATTTGTACTTCCTAATATATTATGAATTTGGTGACTAATGTTCATTTTTCTTGTTGATTTTTACAAAAGGGCATTCATATCTACAAGTTTTTGAATGGGAGGCATCTATCCACCTTTCTAGAATTAGGGTTAGATGATGTAGATTAGGTCATTATTGATCTGGGTAGGCTAAGACATGTTGTCCGATTAAGACATGTCCATTATGATATTCATTTGATGATAACATCATTTGAGAGGTGGAATGTTGATACCTATACTTTTTATCTTCCAACAAGGGAGATTATCATTCCACTAGAGTATGTGTATCATATATTATGATTATCGATTACAAGGGAGAGGGCCTAGGTATTAGGAAATGGTAACATTAAGTATATGTAGATGCCCATATATATTTTATAGATCATTGATTAAATGTGGGAGAGTCTTTTGACATATTCTATTTAGAGGTCATTTTCATATATGATGTTCTATGATTGTGAAAGTTTATTTGTTATTTTTTATCATCTTTTGTGGCTATCGATGGTGGTGGGGTAGCCATATCCTATCTATGTATCATATTATTTGGAACATTGATCAACATGGTATTAGGTATTCTTGGGAACCCATGATAGTGGCCCACTTATATAAAGATTTGTACATATTTTTTTATAGACTCAAGGTGGTAGATTGGGTATGGCCACACTTATTCATGTGTTGGCCTATGAACAAATTTTGATTATATGACCCATCAGTGGACCCCTAGATGGATGGGCCCATCCACAATTTTCCATCATACAATGAATGTTACCTTGGATTAGGATGCATTTGACAATGGAGTATCAGATGATACTCAATAACTTGATGCTCACAGATTATTTAACATCCGTATAGGACCTTTGCTGGGTAGCTTGAGGATTCTCAGGAGTTATGGTGAGTTCAAGTCAACATGTGGTTGGTTGATCATCTCCCTAGTGTTTATGAGCATTTTTAGTATGATCATGTGTTGAGATAGTTTAGTATTCATCAAGGAGTCCCCTCTACTCCATATCCAAGGTATTAGATAATTAGATCCAACCATAGGCTGAATGATACGCTTGCCACCATAATTATAGATATGGAATTGTTCCCCATCGAGGAAATAGACCCTATTATGCCTTTAGCTATTGGTGATGATGTGAGGTGTATAAATTCTTATACATAGTGGTAATATGGTGCCTATTGGCCATTACTATTTCTTGTTAATGTTTCCCCTCTGGTGTAGTACCTCACAGGGTGAAGATGGAGGAGGTATAGGTGCAGGAGATCTTATAGGCCCATAACCCTTAAATGAGTCAGCTCTCAAAGCCACACGTAAGTAAATTATCATGTTTGGTTTACTTTTAGGATAACTGATAGAATACATTTGATAAATTTGTTTAATTTATAACTTGTTTGAATTTATTGTAGGTAACCATGAGTGGGTTGTGATGGTAAATAGCATTGTGTGAGACTTAAAATATAGTGTGCCCATGGATATTATGTGTGATGGTTTTTAGGAGAGAGTAGTTGATACCACAAGTGCCCATGCACCCTTATTTGATAATGTGGATAGGGTAGTGGAGGCATACCACATGGTGGTTACCAAGCAAGATGAGCTATATGTCGAGTTAGAGAGGCGATACATTCCTAAGAGGAGTTCACAAGGTGATGTAGGTTTTGATCAATAGGTATGATGACCTCAGCCATGAGAATGATCATACTCTACATTAACTAGGATCATTAGAGGAGAGATTTCACGAGTGGTCTCGATCTCATAATCCTAGGTGAGATATTGGAGCCTCAACGTTGAGAGGAGTGAACCATTAGATCTTGATATTGATGATGGCTCTTATACTCTCAGGGATATGAACCCTACATATGATTGACTTTTTTGTATAAACATTTGGTCACTTATATATATGATGGTACTTTTCTTGATATTTGATTGTAGTGTATTTAACTTTATGTTTATGGTTTTGAATGTTTTAATTTTGTGCATGTAATATGTTTGAAAAATGGTATTTGATTACATTGTAAAGTATTAGTATTTTTTCATTTTGATTTAGTGATAACTAAGACAATCACCATACACAATGGAATCCAATATGGAATAAAATTGCTCGACTATAATGATCATGTGGAAACTATGTTTTTGTTTTCTATTTTAACATAATATTTGGTGTATCTTTAGGAGTATCAAGTGTATTTATTTAATATATAACATTATGACTTAGTGTAGGTATCCATTTATGTCATGTAGTAAACATAGTTGTCAAAGTATGATTGGATTCTATAACATTTGTTTTTATGCTTCCCATAAGTGCACCTCTAGCAAGAGCTTGATTAACTAATGGGTCCTTGGTAGGATTAGTGTGGGATACATCGGTCCTTGTAGAATGTGTGCTAGGGGAAATAATTATTCCAGTGGTTTACTTATGCAAGGTTTGATAGACCATGCATTCATTAATAGGAGCAGTATGGGATGTCTCGAACCTCTTAGAGTAACCTCTTGAAGAAGTGGGAGAAAGAGACCTTGTTGTCTCTTTCTAAAACATAATAACTCCTATATTTGCAAGGTGTGTAAGATTTTACCTTAGAGCAAAAAAATCATTATTGTGATGCATATTAATACTATGGTAAGTGCATAAGGGTTGTCCTTTCACCTTTTCAAATATGTGTGGTGGATGGTAATAATTTAGAGGAAGAGTAATCAACTAGTTATCCAAAACTATATGAAAGTATCATGTGGTTTATCTCACAATCAATCAAACTGAAGCAGTCATCTCTTAGTAGAGGTATGTGTTTTAATTGTATGAGGTATTTTGTATGTGGATTATTTTCCTCTATGTAAAACCTTTATTATTTGTTCCTTGGTATGAACTATTAATTTGGAATAAGGTATATGAGATGGCTCAGGGACCTCCATGGTTCATTGCTTGGATTTGTAGGAATTATTTGTAACATGTTTACATTTAGGTGAAGAAGCATGGGATTTAGTATCGGTATTTGTTAGTGCACATGCATATTTATGAACATCCATGTATAAGCTATCAAATGAAGCAAAAGGCCTATGCAATGCTCTTTATTTAAGTGGAGAAAGAAGGCCCCTATTAAATATGAATTAAATTTCCAAGTCTGATGGTGTACAGTTTAAGGGATATAATGCATCCTTAAATTAGATAACATAATCTTGAATATACTCCTCATCATGTTGTGTTAAATATAAAAAATGTTCCAATGGTAACTTACATAGTTTATGCTTATGGAAATCAGATGAAAATACGTCTTCAAGTTTTGTTAAGGTTGGTAAAGAACTATTTGGAAGGATATATAACCAATCTATATCCTCTCATGTTGGACTTTTATGTAAGGCCTTTAATAATAAGTGTCCATATTTAACCCAATGATCAAAGGAGTGTACATATTGTTAAAAATGATTTATATGGTCTCCATGACCATCAAATGAGGGTAACATGGGCATAAAAAATTTGGTAGGATAAGTATGGTTAAATACATCTCATGTAAGGGATTGATCCTATAGGATGTTATCATGAAGAGTAGCCTCATGTGAAAGTACTTGTAACTTAAGAATGATCACTTTCTTTTGAAGATATCCTATATTAGTCATCATAGATACAATTTCAAAAGGAGGAATAGTTGTAGAGTTTGAAGATGCACTTATAGGTTGTAATTTACCATCCATATGAAACATAGGAATGATGGCATCTTTACAACTATCATTGCATTCTAATGTAGGATCATTACATGATTGAAAATCATTGGGAAAAGAAGCATTCATATTACATGAAGATTCAATAGAGGTAATTATATCATTTTGGATTTCACAAAGGTTGATACAAATTTCATGGCTAAGAGCTTGACTACTTGAATTTTAATTACATGGAAGAGAAATAAAATATTTACTTTCTTTATTATCTTCTAGAATTGGAACTCGCTTTTGAGTAGAAAATGTGAAGGAGGGTGAAAATAGAACATTTTCTATTTTGTTTGAAACATCTTCATAGGAAGAAAAAATGCAAGTTTCACTTTGATTTTTGAATCTAAAGGAGAAAGGAATAAAATATTCCATGTCACTTTCTGTTTTAGACACATCATTACCAAATGAGAAAGGAACACTAGTGGTACTAGCATTCGAATGTTTAGGTGAATTGGTGTTACTTGGTTTTGGAAATTCTTTCATAAGGAAACCTTTGTCAAAGATGCTTTGTTGTTTATCTTGAATTGGAATAAGAGAACAAGGTCATGCATCTAAACTAATTTGACTAGTATTATGATTTGCATATTTCCAACCTATAATGATAGGGAGAGAAGTACTTTTAATATATGCATTTGCATGAGCTAAATAAGGAATATAATCTTCAATTTTGGTAACATTTTTTATCTTTTGCAAATAAGGTAAACATTCATTCTTTGTAACATGTCCATAATTAAAGAAAGAGGATGTACACGCAACTATCGGTTCACCTTTATAATGATCTATGCATGAAAGATTATTATTTTCAACATTTGGAATGATATTTTCATGCATGTTCATTTTTTAACATTATAGGCTGTGCAATGCACTAAGAAATGGTACACTTGGTCTTTATTAAATTATCACATAATTAGGTTTTAAATTGAGCAATGTATGGGAAATAAGACAACTAGGCTCATCACATTCATATTCAAAATATGTGGAATCACTATCATAATCATAAGGGGAATAAGAAATCATGCTAACGATTTCACTATAGTCATCAATGTTTGAATTTTCATTATTGGTCTTTTCATTATCATAATTTTAAGGAGCTACTGCAAAGGAAGACTAGGTATTAGACTTTTGTCTATCCCTAAGATCCTCATAAGCAATATATTGATCATCTAGAAGATTAAATAAAAGATATAAAAGATGAGGCTCCTTAGGGGTGTCATTATGAACATGAATTTTTAGGGATGTAAACCTAACCACACCTAAAATAAAACATATAAGGCCTAGGGTAACAAAGGGAACAAACATCACTTATATTATACCCATGCAATAAAAATCAGATTTGAAAAATAAATACAACAATCTAAAAAAATTGTAAAAGGAAGAAACCCTAAAACAAACAAAGGTTTAGTTTGATTAACACTTAGAGGTAGGTTAACCAAATTTTTAACCCCTTTTAAATGTGTGAGGGTTAAATGGGTACAATAGTCCAATCAAATGGATGAATAAAACTATTCTAAAGCATACCAATTAAATTTATTCAGATAATACAATATATTGAATCTGTAAAATTATCAAATATAGAAAGTAAAATGCCAATTAACATTTTAATGATTGAAACACAAAGATGAGATAATACTTAACTTATTTGAAGATGCAAAAATAGACTAGTGCTTAGGATCCAATTATCATATTTTAGAAATATTGTTTATGGATGCCTGAACACTTGCATCAATGCTTTTATTTTTGGATTGACACTTCTATCCTATATGAAATATTTAGTGTATTCAAAAATGATTCCCTGTGCCTATTAGGGTTTTATATCACCATTATATTGATGTATTTAGATCATGTGCATAGGATCTATATGATTGTAAATAACTCAAACCCTAGTTTTTGCCTCTTGCATACCTATAATTTAGTAAAAGGGGTTAGCATGAGTTGAGCTAACTGTATCAACCCTATTGTTGCTAAGTGAAACTGACGTAGAAAAATACTCCAAGGAGGGACTCATACTCTCATGTAGTTATCCCTCTTAGGTACGTGTGTGTAATGGTAATTGTACAACTATTTATTCTGTCTCCTATTATATCCCTTGGTATAAGAAATGCAAGTGAAATTTGACCTTTTGTAATACTTCAGACTTAAACATTTTGCAAATCAATGTAAGGTGTAGTTTAATAGATTTTGAATAAAATAATGTTTGTGCTAATTGAGAGAGTTGCTTGGTAATTGAAAATTAAGTCTTAGCTTTGTATATAAGGAACCTTTCAAATCCAATTTAAGACCTAGTGGCACATAAAAGTTGACAATAAAATAAACATATGGGCCCTCATAGACAATCATAAGATGAAAAGTATAGAAATAGAGAGAAGCATAAAGAAGGACACTATCATCTACTTTGGACACTAGCATCAATGCTAGTGTCTTAAGGTGAATAGTAGTGTCTGAGAATTTAAAGCATTGAAAAAAAAAAAACTCAGGGATCCCTACCATAAGGTGACCAAAGTGCAACACAATGATAAAAAAATAGCAAAAGAATAGACAATGTAATAAAAATCCATGGAGCCCAAGGGGCCCATGCAAGATCGTGCCACTAATTACTTAATCTTCTGTCAAAAGGGATACACATGTGAATCTATGCAAAAAAAAATTATAAAATGAATTTTGTACCAAGTATGGGTATTTGTAAAGCTATAAAATAATGACGATGAAGCAAGAGCTATAAAATAGTGACGACGAATCAAGAGATATAAAAACTAATGATTAAATGGTAAAGCATTAAGAGTTATAGGTATGAAGGTGCCACTTGGTGGTAAATAAAGAGCTATAGAAAAAAATGTGAAATATAGAAATAAAGTAATGTAAACATGCACTATACTATACTATAAAATACACGAAGATTATAATAATCATAAACTACTCAAAGTGCAAAAGAAAGAAGGTTAGGGTTAGGGATATTTATGTCATTAACCTCTCCCTTAGAGTTTAACACTTTGTGAGAGATGATTGTAGATGAAGTTAAGATGGATAGGTGAAACCCTCTGTAAAATAAAGTTGAGAACTCCAGAGACTTGGTATATTTCATCATTAAAACTTCTATTCTTGAAATATTCAATGCATATATTGCTCAATGGTCTTCCTTGTTGTAAGTTCCTCTTCGGCCTAAATCCTCCTCTTCTTCCAAAGGTGGCATTGTGTATGCAATTAGATTGAATTGATGTTGTTTATTGAGAAATGACAAAAAGAAACTAATAAATATAGTTCAAATCCCTAAAATTCAAATCTCAGTTTTAGTAGACATCATTAGTCTAGTAAAAGAAACATAAAGAAAATCATAAAAATTAGTAATAGTAAAAGAAACATAAAAAAAATCATAAAAATTAGTATGTCATTGGTATGATGGATGAGAATGATTAAAATATGGTTGATAGTGCACATAATTAGTTGGGTAGATGACATCGGCTATGTGTATGTAATATAGAAAAAGAGGTCAAAGGTTGTATAAAGAGACTTAGAAGGACAAATTCATTTATATGATGGTGATATGAAAGTGGTTGTAAGAAGGATATCCCATGACATACCTCTCATGAAGTGATAGAAGCCGGTCTACATTGATCCCATTGTATGCAAAAGTATACACTCTTAGAGATTATAATGTCAACAAAACACAAAAAAAAAGTGAATAATAATAATAATAATAATAATAATAATAATAATAATAATAATAATAATAAGTATACACAATGTTTTACATACAATGATCTTGAATACAAATTTCTATTTAGTCTTTTTTAGGAAATAGTGGAAAATTATCATATAAAAGAATATTGTTATATGATTGCAATTGGTGGAACTAAAGATAAATTCATAGAAAGAGTGTTCCATGTAAATCCTTGGTAATTTTAGTGATTAAGAGAGAAATGTACCACAATTAAGAAAAAGAGGAGTTTGCAATTGTGAATGCAATCATGAAAGTAGAAAGATGTTACTTTGTTTTATTTGAATATTATTTTGATTTCCATTGACCTTCTTTGATTATATGTGGACATTCATATAGTTTATTTATTTCTAAAATATTTTTTAGGAATAAATCCCTAATACTACATGTTAGATCAATGAGATATGACTTACAGTGCAAGTAAATAATGCAAAAAATAAGATACACAAAACAAAGACAAGAAAGAGGACACATTAAACATAGATTGCATGGAAACCTTGAAATGTTCAAGGAAAAACCATGGGAAAAATCGTAGATCCAGAATTCATTAATAATCTCAACATAAATCTCTCTTCTACAACTCCTCCTCCAGGAACTCCTCCAGTGCTTACAAACAAAGCACTTAATGCTTCCACTTGAAGCATTTAGGTTGTGAACCAAGCTAAACTAGCCTATAGGATCCAACCTCAAAGAATGCAAGCCAAAGGCTTGCATGGACCCACTAATTGGACGAGAAATATAATGGAGAGCTTCATGATTTATACCATTTACAACAAGAAGATGAGATAAAGGAGAGAGAATGCCATAGTGCTAAAAGACACCACACTTATTGGGATGTCATGTGATCCATAATGTTGTTGTTGTCTTCATGTAAAAAAGTCTTCAAAGCATCTTCACTTTAGATAATAACATGTGCCACCTCTATTTAGCTCCAAAACCATTGTCTCCCACACACATGTGAGGTCAATCTGCTATAGTAGCTTTCTTGTCTTCATTATCCATGTGACCATATGAGTCCAAAAGATGCTTGTAATCATATTTTGACTATCTCCACACATGGGAATCTTGGGGTCCCTTAGAAATTAGACCCAAACCAACCCTTTTATATTTTACACCATGTGAAAACCCATATGTGAATACCAAAGACAACCCATGTGCCTTGGTGGAGTGATACACCCCACTCCCATCACATCAACTTGATCACTCATGGAATACCATCCATGGGCCCTTTCCATATCACCAATCATCCACATCACTCATAATACACATCACTAACCATGCACATCACCACTAGGTCACATCACCATGAATAGTGCCTATGAATAGTGACTTCACATCCTAACATTCTCCTGCTTGAAGTCAATATACACAGGCTTTTAACACACCTAAGTATTTTGCAACCAAATGCTCATCCATGCCCTCTATTTCTATTGGGTTTTTTTATTTTTAATAATTTTTTAGGCACTGAAGTGTAGCCCCAGTGAGCTAGTGCATTGGCCCTTCATGTAATACTATGGTCTTGCATGCTCACCCAAAGTGCATAACTAGAGATCGGTTCTCATGGGTTATGTTGCACAGTAACATGTTGATCATATTATTTGAGTTAAGACTTATATTTGATTATTAGTTACATATAAAAAGAGATATACAACTTTGATCCTAATATTATTATGCTCAATAACCATAATTACGCAAAGAAGTGACATGAAGCTCAGAGATTATTACTATGAAAAAGTAAAAGTTTGCATAGATTTCATATTAAGTTCCAAAAATAAGTGCTCAACTTGAACTTACCAGAGATACAAAACTCTCAACTTAACTAGTGTTAAGAACCCATGGAAGCACAATTGATTACCATATACAAGCAACTTAAGATGTGGAATTAACCAGAAGTAACAAGTAACTAAAAACCAGAAACAACACAAAATATGAGAGACAATACACAACTTGTATTAATACTCATCCAGAAAAGAATACAATAAAGAAGATGCCACTTCTTCTTCACCACCTCTCAGAGGCTTCCCACACCTCAAGTGAACAGTAATTCTCTCCTCAAAGCTCTCTCTCTTACGGTCCCAACACACAACTCAAACACAGAGTTGGTGTTCACCTCCAACCAGTCAGTATCCACTACTGCCAGTACACTAGTGCTCCATGCACTCCACAAGTGCTCCACGCACTCCAAGTACACAATCATACTTCAAGTAGATCTTGCCTGATCTTGCTCCCTATTGTGTTGCTGTCCTCCCTGATCTTGTACACCTGAAAATCAATCTGGTTCTACACACCTGCAAACCTGGATCCCACACCCACATACACCTGCAGATCAATGATCTTACTTACCATGCAGATCTCCTAATGTAGCCATGCACACCTACTGACAAAGATAATACATACATGAAGAACCCTTCTGATTCTCCAAACCAACACCCACACTTGGCACTGTTGTGGAACTAGGAGGAACACCCTTGCTCACTTCACACACAGATGGAGCTAACTTTGCTCAACTCAAACTAGAACACTTTAAAATATAGCCCATGAGTCTATTATATAAATCTCATGCAAATAATAATTAGACACCTAATTACAATAATTAGATCTGCAACTTTGAGTCTAAAATTGGCTCTCTTCATGCAAACAACTGGTTTGTTAACCAACTGTCTGCGAATTGGCAGTTTTAGAACCGCACAGGCAACTGACGTCAGTCCCTGTCAGCCTGGAGGTGACTGACACTGGCCGATCCTTGACTGACGTCGGTTGCTGTCTTCACTCTATATGATTGACATCGGCTGATCAGACTGATGTCAGTTGCTCTACAACTCAGCAACCTCTCTACAACCTCCTCCATGTCTGCATCAGTGAAACTTTTAGCTCCACAACCTAACAATCTCCCACTTGGAGATAAACAGCTACATTGTACTTGTATCTGTACCCCATCTAATTTATTTCCTGGCTTGTATCCCTCTTCAAGATCAATCCTAAAGACCACCCACCACACAACCTGTGGTGCACCACCTGTCATCCAAGTAACCTGTCGCATCCGCATCTACAAACACATGTAGAAAAGAACTTGACCCTGCATAGCATGTTGACCTGCTGCTAGTCCCTCTCAAATACCTGAGAATCCACTAAATTGCCCTCTAATGCTTCTTTCCCAGATCGGCTCCAAACTTTTTGATAGCACCCACTGCTTGGGCAAACTCAGGTCTATACTAGACCTCATATGATTTCGAACACTGAACTGTCTAGCCCTTGGTGTGCTCCATTTTTGCATCCTAAACCTCGCCAACACCTGATTCACATCAGCTCCCATTGGAGACAAAATCAACTTGTGATCTTCCATGTCTCTCATGCCAAAGAATTTCACTGCTCCCAAATCCTTCATGGCAAACTACTGAACTAATCTTACCCTTAGCTCAACAAAACCCTATATGTCCAAACCTGCTAGCAAACCATCCACATACAGTAATAGGATAATGTCATGACCATCATCCACCTGGTAAGACAAACATAATGGTTACACTGACATTGACTAAATCCCTGCTTTGTCATCCACCTGTCAAAACCTATACCACTGTCCTGTAGCTTCCTCAAGACCATATGACCTGGCCTTCCATCTCACGTGTCCATTCTCTCTATTCTTTAACCAAGGTATCCATTTGTCTCAGTGATTTTCATATCAGCTAGCAACTCTACCAAATCTCCCGTTTGGTTCTGCAACCTATTCATGCCATGCTCCCACTATTTCCTGGATCCTTCCTGCTCTGTAGTCAACAACTAGTATAAAGAAGAGGAACAATGAATTTGAGGCTTACTTGCACTTTCAGTCCTCTCCATGGGCATTTGAGACTCCTTGACAGCTTGCTGTCTGCCCAAAATCTGTCTCAATGACTGACCTCGATCACTACATAGTCTACATCTGACTGACGTCGGTTCCATGTGACTGTCCAGGTCACCGATGCCAGTTATCCTACCAACGTCGGTCTCCACTTGCTCGACACCACCGACTTCTCTGGTCTGCACATTACCACGTCAGCACCTGTCTGTTCGACATTGGTTACCCTTGACCGATGTCGGTACCTGTGTTCACCTGTGAGTGATGAATTTTTACCCGCGAGCTCCTTTGAATCAAAACCCATGTCCAAACTACCCTGCTCAGAAGTATCCAACCCCATCCACTGGTCTCTATCCATCATCTCCTCCAAGAACACCAAGGCTTTCCAGTTCTTAAGTTTATCAAACACATCTGTCTTCCACTTAAGAACATGCATCTCCTTCTTGCTCATGTGACCAAGCCTACAAAGCCACGTCTTCACAACAGAAGAAGAATCAGTAATATAAGTAGATAGATAAAGGATACCTACTTTCTTACCACCCGCTAATTCAAGTGCATCCGCTATGAAAGTTCTTGTGCATCTCTCATCACCCAACTTTCCTGAAGCAATTAGCCACATCTCCAAGACTGGGACCTGCATGACCTTCTTCAACACCCATGTGTTGGCCACCTGCAATTTCAGCAACACTTCCCCTTTTCCAATACTATGACAAGGCTCACCAACCCCTCTACTTGGGGTTGCATGGAAAAAGGCAACATAATCTATTAATCAAGATTCAACTTTATCCAAGAAACATCCCAGAGCATCCTGTGCAACAACACCTGCAACATCTACTTCTTTAATTTCTTCATGCTAATCTTCTACCAACCAACAATATTTATTTACCTACTCTTTCTTTCCATAACACCGTAAGTGACCATTCGTGCTATTCAGTTTCTCCATTCGTAGCTTACTTTCTTCTGCCGTTGTTATACTCCCACTCAATTAGAAACCCCTGAGAGTGACCTGTAACCAAACACAAAACCTGCTCCCTGCAACCTTAGCTCTGGTACCAACTATTAGGAACCCATGGAAGCATAATTGATTACCATATACAAGCAACTTAAGATGCGGAATTAACCAAAATTAACAAGTAACTAGAAACCAGAAACAACACAGAATATGAGAGACAATACACAACTTGTATTAATACTCATCCATAAAAGAATAAAATAAAGAATATGCCACTTCTTCTTCACCACCTCTCAGAGGCTTCCCACACCTCAAGTGAACAATAATTCTCTCCTCAAAGCTCTCTCTCTTATGGTCCCAACACACAACTCAAACACAGAGTTGGTGTTCACCTCCAACCAATCAGTATCCACTACTGCCAGTACACCAGTGCTCCACGCACTCCACAAGTGATCCACACACTCCAAGTACACAATCGTACTTCAAGTAGATCCTACATGATCCTACTCCCTATTGTGTTGCTATCCTCCCTGATCTTGCACACCTGCAAATCAATTTGGTTTTGCACACCTGCAAATCTGGATCCTGCACCCACATACACCTGCAGATCAATGATCTTACTTACCATGCAGATCTCCTAATGAAGCCATGCACACCTGCTAACAAAGATCATACATACATGAAAAACCCTTCTGATTCTCCAAACCAGCACCCACACTTGGCACTACTGTGGAACTAGGAGGAACACCCTTGCTCACTTCACACATAGAAGGAGCTAACTTTGCTCAACTCAAACTAGAACACTTTACAATACAACCCATGAGTCTATTATATAGATCTCATGAAAAAAATAATTAGACACCTAATTACAATAATTAGATCCACAACTTTGAGTCTAAAATTTGCTCTCTTCATGCAAACAACTGGTTCGTTAACTAACTATCTGTGAACTGGCAGTTCTGGAACCGCACAGGCGACCGACGTCGGTCCCTGTCAGCCTGGAGGTGACCGACGCCGGCCGATCCCTGACCGACGTTGGTTGCTATCTTCACTCTATATGACCAATGTCAGCTGATCAGATCGACGTCGTTTGCTCTGCAACTCAACAACCTCTCTACAACCTCCTCCATGTCTGCATCAGTGAAGCTTTTAGCTCCACAACCTAACAACTAGAACATGAACATCAAAAGTGATTATAATATCCAAAACTCTTATATTATGTTTTAGCAAATGATATCCAAAATCCATCATGTAAAATGCTTTCATACATGGGTATTTATACTTGTTTTTCCCTGACCAATTATTTACAACATAAATGATAGGAGTAATTGGCCAATGAACTCTTATGAACTAAGAGTCATGGTGGTCTATTAAGTAGTGTCTTCTAAAGACTTGGGCCTTTACACCCCATATATACTCATTATATGCTAGATCCTTTCTGCCATGTGTCTATATCCTTGTGGGCCAGTGCAAAACTCCCAATGGATAAGGTTAGGTTATCCTTGAGAATCGCTCCTTAACCATCTCTCATTTTCTATGTGCTTCCTAAGTCTTTTGCTGTTGCTTCAATTCCTATGCTCTTGGATTCCTCATGGTTAATTCTCTTATTGGATTGGGTCCTCTTATGCTGGTGTCTCTGTGCCCTTATCCTTTCGTGCCTTGTTGGTCCTGTGCCATGGTGCTTGTGCACCAATCTAGTTCCATGCCATAGTCTTTTTGTGCTATGCTCCTTTTGTGCCATGCCGATTCTATGCAAAAATATCAAAACACTTAGCCAAAATTTGGGGTCTAACATCACCCCACACTATACTCTTAGTTCATCCTAGACTAAGTCTTGGTGGTAGCCTCTGCCAAAAATTCAAGCCCTGTCTACTCAAGCTACTTCTTGACATTATCTCAATGTGACAATGTGTCGAGCAACTTTGCAGTTATTTCTTCAATGGACACTTTAGATTTCTTCAACTCCTTGAGTTGTTTTAAAATCTCATTGGCCTTTTTGACTAATTCATCCAAGGATGAGTTGGTATCCTTCTGGACTTCTTCTAGTGTCAAGACTTCTCTGACAACCTATCCTTGGAGGGATACAAAACTAGCATTCAATTTCTGGCGATGTGTATTTATTTTCTCTTCCATCATTTCCACATCTTTGAATGCTTTTGTACACTTAGTGTGATCCCTTATTAAGAGGGAAACATCAACCATTTGATGCCTCTAGGATTCCTTTACATGGAGTTGAGCCTCTAAGATTTTATTTAGTCATGCTAGCCTTTCAAAAATCTCATCTAAGATAGGGATGACTTCCCAAACTCTTTTGAGGGCACACTTGCACACTTTTACTACCTTGATAAACTATTCTGTTAGTACCAGTGCCTCATTCCTCATTGTAGGCTACTCTTTGCAATGCTTTAAAAGGAAATTTACCAAAGTTTTTAATTTATTTATGGCATCCCCATCTAGAGGCATGCCATCCACTAGTGTTGGCTCTTGGCCCAAAATTATCTTGCATAAATTTAATGTTTTAACCTTGGATTATGTGGCCTCCTTTACTTGCTGCTTCAAAGCAACCACTTCCTCTGAAAGCACCTTCTTGATGGAAACCTATTTATCATACATACCCACCACTTGGGCATGTTTCTTCTTTGTGTCATGTGCATAAGAGTTTGACAATATATTCTAGCACATGACTTCAAGGGCCATCTTCAAAAATGTAGTGTTGGATTACAGAGGGGTGATATTTTGGCGATTAACCCATAATGGTTTAGGTAGTGCTGGAGAATTAGGACCTAAGAGAAGGATTTATTAAGGGAACTCAAAATGACACTCCTCATTATACATGTTTGAAAGGATGGACATATACCACCTTGTAACCAAGGTTGCATCTTGGGAAAGGAAGTGCGGCCATAAATATAACATCCTATTAGGGATGCCCATTTGATACTAAACACGTAGATTGGTGGATGCATCAATGGTAGGTTATTCTTTAGACCCAACCAACTCTTTCCTTTTATTTGGGTCATGTTTTAATATTTCAACCTCTACTTTGGTAGCTAAATAAGTGATATCAATAGCCATTCCACTCATCTGATACTCTTCACCATCCCCCTCTTCACCATACGGACCCCTAATGTCTAATTGTGAGTCTTCAAAGTTGGCCTCCTCCTCTCATGCTGGGGAGGGTGTTTTCTCAAAATCAGATTTTGATTCTTCTTTCTAGACTACAGGTTATTCCTTCTCAATCTCTTGCTCTATGACTCATTGTGGTAGAGGAATGTGTGGGGGAGAAGGTGGAGGTGGAGGGACCTGTGGAGGTGTAACTTTGGGTGGGTAAGGTCAAGGTGGAGAAGGGAAAAGTGGAGAAAGTTGAGGAGGAGAAGGGTGAGGTGGAGAAGGGCATGGTGGAGAAGGTTATAGAGGAGAAGGACATAGTGGAGAAGGTTGTGGAGGAAAAGGTCTAGGTGTAAAAGGGATAGGTTGTAGTGCTTGGGTAGTCCTTTACCATTTTTGAGGAACCTACTATGAGCTTGTGTCAACATCGTGCCCAACCCGCTTCTTCTTTGTCAAGGGTGGTACTATTGGGATATTTTCCCACGTATGATTTGTGCCCTTTGAACTCTTATGCCTAGGCTATAGCATGTTGAACAAGTTATGTACCTATTCTCCTACCATTATTGGCTTAACCTTGATATCTGTTTGGTTAATCTCCTTCTTCTCCTTATAAGCCTTATTTCCTAAATAGACATACATCTTTCAGATAGTGTGAATCTCTAAGTCAATTTGTCTACCTCCAAGGCAATTGGCTATGCATCATAAATGTGGTTCATTGAGTCAATGAAGTATCACATTGAGAAGGAATAAGGTGACTTCAACCATGCAAAGAGTTATTTGAAAGGGACCATCTTGATGTGCACTAGAGAGAAGTGTTGATTCATAGTGAGATAAGCTTGCTCACCAGCCAAGGTGGGAAAATCCTTTAGGATGCACCATTAATTCCCAAATGCCTCCTTCATCCCATCAAACCAAGACTTAATTTTTATTTTGTAGGAGGGGGTGATATGCCCTGGGCATGTAAATGCATTATATCACTTAGCAAGGGAATTTTTCTTGGGTGGGCATGCCCACTTCAGTTCTCCCATGGTGTAATTAGGTACACTAATCTCATCAAACATCATTACAATAAAAATACTCCCCATAGAAACCTATGACCCAATATCTGATGGATCTTCTCTACATCCTTAATGATTTTGTGGCTAAGATACATAGCCTAAATATAATTCAAGGCCTCTATAACTTGGTGGGTGATGTAAAGGTGGGCCATGTCTACCTCTTTCTAATGATTAGTGCCACTGATCTTGGTCATTATAATGTGTGTCACAACTCGGAGGGTAGGATCCTACAAGTTCTTAATGTGCATGGCATGGCCCTGCTTTCGATACATCAATACTATGGATATCATTTGGATCTCATTGGTTTCCCCCAAGTCATATGCCACATCCAATCCCAAACACTTTAGCCCTGTCACCTTGCTTATCCTCTTGGGTTTGATCTTCATGCTATGCATGATGAAGTAGAGGTAGTCCTCAAGGATGCGTGAGAGTAAGAACTTGATTGGATATATGCATTTTATAAATTAAGGCAAATTAAATAATTAAAACAATCCCATAGTGTCTAAGGCATTAAAGATTTTGAGGTCATACACCAATTGGTTCTTGGTGTTTTGGTGCTCAAATCGGTAGTCATTCTATAGTTCAATCTCATTCCTAGGTTGATGATGGTTGTAATAAAAAATTATGAAATTAGGAACCTTGGAGACCTAGTTCTCCATGCATAACACCATCTCTAGGTACTACATTTCTTCAATCATTAGGTAAAGTGGCTTCCTTCAAAGATCTCGAAGGTTGAGGCACGACTATCCAACATTCTCAAAGGAATACATGATTATTGTTGATGACTTCATATTTTCGTGATTCACTTCCTTCTAATGGAAAAATTCTACCTATGCAACCTAAAATTATAAGTTCTTCCTACTGTGGTCATATTTCAACATTTTTAATGTGTTTTGATTACATAACTTTGATGCTCATTTGATTGCTTGGAAATTGAACTTGCTTTCTTCAATCTTAACTCTGGTATTTCTTCATTCTCACTTCTATAATCTCAAATGGAAGTAAAGGTAAAACATAAAAATGAACTAACTTGTCTTCTTATATGCTTGAGGGGGTTAACCTGTATTTACTACCCCCTTTCTTTTCATCCATCACTTCTATTCATTAATGCCTTTTTAATGACTACTATTCTTCAACTGTCGCTTCTCACCATAAATGCATTTAATGGTATTGTCTTATCATGACATTGGCACTTTTATTGAAACCACTATTTTTTTGCATTAATGGCACATCCCATCCGATGCTTTCCTTTGCAGTGGAAAACAATTGTGTCCTACAATTTTCTTGGAGTGGAAGATAATTATTCTAGATTATTTTTAATTTTCAAACTTATTTGGTGGGAACAATCTATCCTTAGGCTATTTAGTTTGGATACCTTAAATGACTTGCATGCCATAAGTACCTTGCACATTTTAAGTAACTTGCATACCATAGGTAATTTACACGCCTATCTTTAATCATGAATTCAGATAAATTTTACTCCACACTAAAATTAAGTCATGGTCCTCCACGAAAATATAGATATAAAACGTAAGCAAAACTACATTAAAGAAATGTTACGTGGCATAAAGGTGTGATTTTACTGAAAAAAAGAAATCTTAGACTAATGCATAAGATTATTTTTACAAACAAAACTATTCAGATTGGAAATATGACCGAAGCTGGCTTCTATTGTAATGCCCATGAAGGAATTGGCCATCCAACCTTTGTAATTGATAGATGCCAATTGGTCAAATGCTATAAATTAAAAAATGATCATCCTAATGAATCTAAAGTTTTCTAGAATGGAATATGAACTTGGAGTCATATAGCAAGTCTTTCATTCTAGGAACAAATGTTTTATGCTTGATGTGTTGATCATGCCATTCTTTTTGTTTGCATTTTCCACATCCTAACTCCAATGAGTAAGGAAACAAGATTCATCTAGTTATAACAAAGTATTTGTGTGTGCCTTCAAGGATGAATCCTCATTCAACTATCCAATGTGTGTAATATGAAGAGATGGTACCAATAACTCCACTGGTAGGACTGCTTCTTTGCCATATACCAAATTAAATGTTGTGTTCTTGTTTAGGCACTTATAGGTTATTCAGTAAGCCCATAGTTCTACACACACTCTATCAACCCAATCAATTCAACCAATATTACAAATTTTAATCAGTGTTGTGCCTAAGATTTTATTGAAGGCCTCAATAGTTCCATTAGCTTGTGGATTATAAGGTGTTGTTTTATGATGATCAATCATGGACTCAACAAGTAGGATGTGAATATTTTCATTTAGGAAATGGGTGTCGTGATCACTAGTAAAACTTAGTGGGCATTTGAATTGAGTTATGATATGTTCCCAAATGAAGTACGTAATAGTAACAATAATATAAGCTCTCATTGGCATAGCTTCAACCCAGTGCATAAGATAATCAATGATTGTGATGATATATCGGGAACCTGTTCATCATCCAACTAGAGTGATGGGGACAATAAAATCAATGGCCCATTTTTCAAATGGTTCTTGAGAGAGAATTGGATGTAGAGGCATGGCATCTTGGTGATTTGATTTTCACACATGTTGACAAATATTACACTTCTTATCATATATATTAGCATCCTGAAAAAGGGTAGGCCACCATAATCTGGCCAACAAAACCTTATACATAGTAGATTATACAACATAGTGTCCACCTGCAATGCCTTCATGAACTTCTTGAAGTACCTCAGAATGCTCATGTTTCATGACATAGTGATGAAGAACCTCATCTCGGCCAAGATTGTAAAGGTCTCCTCCTATGAGTTGAAAGGGTACAGTGTAGATTATCAGTTGTTTCTTGGCCTATAGATTTAGATAGTCAAGCACTGAACTAGTAGTTAGAAAGGCTACAATATCTTCCAACTCCTCAGGTACACAAGTAACACAGAAGAGTCAAACATTAGGCAAGTCATCTTTAATAACATGTGGTGGTTCTCTAAAATCAATCCATGAGAGGTGATCATGATAACAATTTATTTTTCTAGGTTTGACCATGACAAAAAATTGAAACTCTTGGAATAACACTATCTAGTGGCAATTCATCCATGCAACAATAATTTGTTTACTAAATACTTTAAGGCTTCATGATCTGTACATAATACAAAAGGTGTTGCCAATAAGTATTGCCAAAATTTATATAGATCATAGACCATTGATAAGGCTTTTTTCTCTATGGTGGTGTAATTCTACTTAGCTGGAGTAAGTTTCCTACTAGAAGAGTAGATCAGGTGATCTTCACTCGATTGTGCAAGGATTGCACCATTTTCCATTCCAGATGCATCCAAATGGACATGGAATGGGGTTGTCCAATCAGGGAATTAGAGGATAGGGGTGGTAATCAAATTATCATTTAAAGTCTCAAAATATTCTTAGTAGGAGCAAGTCCAGATGAAGTGCTCATTATGTTTTAAGAGTTATTCGAAAGGCACAAAAATCTTTACATATCCATGGATGAATTTATGATAATATCCTATATGTCCTAAAAAGGCATGGACATCATGTTGAGACTTGGGCATTGAGAGGTGAAGAATAACATATACCTTTATTGGGTCTACCAAAATCCCGTACTTATAAATAATATGTCCTAGAAGAACACCAAAAGGTGTAAAAAATAGACACTTCTTTAGATCTAATGAAAATTTTAAGACTCGACAGTGCTCAAGCATGAGCCATATATTAGAGCAATGGTCTTTGACCAAGCCATAAATGGTCTAGTCATCCAAGTAGACTTGAAAAACTTATGGATGGAATCTTTAAAGGCTTCAATGGATATACATGAGAACATAATTGATGCATTATTCAACCCAAAAGGCATGATAATATATACAAAGGACCCCATTTACTAGTAAATTTAGTCTTAGGTTGATCCTCCTCAGTGATCTAGAACTAATGGTACCCAAAAAATCCATTTGTGAAAGTATATATTTCACACCCAATAACACCTTCAAGTATTTCCTCTGTGAATGGTGTTGGGAAAGGATCAATGATGCAAGACACATTAAGTACCCAATAATCAATGCAAATTTGAATGCATTCATCTTTCTTTATATTAATCACCATGGGATTGACCCATTCAGATTCATAAATTGGGGTGATTATTCTAGCATGCAACATACTATCAATTTATTCGTTTATGTGCACTTGTAGATTAGGATTCATCTTATATGGTCTTTTCTTGACTGGTCAAGCAACATCAACTAGTTTAATATGCATCTTACCTAGGGATGGATGAAATCCTTTCATCTCACTGTAGATTCTTGAAAAGACATCTTGGTATTCTCTTAAAAACTCAAATATCTTTGAAACTTCTATGTCAGTCTAGTAGTCACCTATAGTAGTAATTTTAGGTTCTTCCTCTGTGCCGATATTATGTTGGATAGTTTAAATTAGCTTAGAGTAAGGGTGGTCTGTGTCAAGACTAGTATCATGAATAGCTCATGTTTCATAGTTTGTAAGGACATCCAAGTGATTTGACAGAGGGTCAAGTGAGTTGGACCCTTCACTGTATTCTACTTGAAACACTAGCTTCTATTTTCCTAGATGTATCTCTTCACATCGGTCATGATCAAGGACTAGTTTTGGAATGGGAATAAATTGTGTAGATGGTTCATTGAAGAGAACTAGAATTTATTCTATGACATTATGGATATATTTTTTGTAATATTCAATGGGACTAGGGTCACCAATAATTTCTTCACACATGGCTTGGAGAGTGAGACATAAATCCATTCTCAGAGAGGAATAAGATAGTGTCGAATTCATGTTTTCCTTCAATACATGCAAAAATTGGGTACCCATATGTCACTCTTCATGAACATACCATGCTCTAACCCAGGTTCTTAAAGTCTTATATATTTGATTTACCCATAAGTACTCTGGTAAGTAAGACTCTCCATCTCTCCATACTTACTCATAGGCCTCTATATGGGGTTATGGTGCTCATACTCTACTATAACTGATTGGTCCCATTACTTGATTATCATGATGGAACCGATGATGTAAAGTAGAGTGTACTTGATCCCATTGGAGAAGTCACTCATGATGGGTTTGCCACCATTTTGTAGCTATACCATCAAAGAGGTGAACTAAGGATCTTATACGATCATCATAAGTGTGATAAAATTCTTCAAGGCATTGAATAAAGTTGTGGACCTCCATTTGTCTAGGAAACCGAGGGGCTACATTGAGTCTTTATAATGGTGCATTTATCATTGGTTCCCTCATGAATTATCTATTCATAAGGTAGACAAACCTATGAAATTTATGATACTGGCATGGAATGTTCTCTCAACTACCAATGGTACTACACACTCTTCTAGTGAGGTCATAGTCACTATGGGCCTAATAATTACAAGCATTGATTATAATATTAGAAAGGGATTGGGTTTCCATCCATTAGAGGATGCCATCAGGAGTAGAATCATGCTTGTCAACTTACCTAGTAGTGACATTATAAATTTGGTTAATATATTCTTCCACATTAACAGGTTCTATGTATGGGGGCCCATGTGTTTGATCTAGGTGAATAACAACATGCTAATTAACATTATAAAAAATGACGTAATTTTTTTTGAAACTTAAGTCTACATTATTTTCATAACACCAAGGTCACCCCAATATAGATTGGGAGTCATCAGCCTCTGCTAACTCAAGACCTTTAAAATTAGCTTTGAAGGGTACTCCAAGTATATCAACCGTTGCATTCTTGAGGACACCAATCGATAGAGTAGGAGTTTTATTAGCCATAAACAATACGTGTAGTGATGGTTGTAATGTTGGGATAGCCATTTGTCACTAGACATCCTTAGTGAGGATGTTAACTTCAGTGCTAGTGTCAACTAAGATGTCCCAAATTACCCAACCATCGATGGCAACATTTACCAATATTTCTTTATCTTCTTGAGGGATAGAAAGAATATGGCTATCTTACCATTGAGCATGATTCAAATGATGATCATCAGTCTATCGAGTCATTTGAGGTTGAGCATCAGTTGGTGCTTATACCTGATTCTTAAGCCAAATGCTTAGTTTTTGGATAATGTCTTCATCCATCATATGCTTGTAAAGCTCTTAGAAATCGCCTCATGCTACATTTGTAGGATCTACTTCCTTCTACATATCAACACATTGCATTGCTTCTTGGTCCTTAAGAAATTAGATTTATCCTTATAGTTCTTATACCAGAGTCATAGTCTCCTAGAGCACATCCTTCTTTTACTAGGCATCAATATACTTCCTTACTCGAGGCTATTCACATTATACCTTCTCAATAAGAGTATATGTAGATTGAGATTGTCCTCCACTACATGTAGTGATATTCACTTTTTGAGCTGTTGGGGTGCCTAAATGCGCATGCCAATGTGGTTTCTCAATGTGAACCATACCTACACCTTTTTAATTTCTCTCCTTAGTGATGGTGGTGTACAAGTTAGGACATTCTTCCAACTAATGATCCTTTTTGCAAAAAGCACATGTAGGGTAAACTGGACAATCTATTTGATAGTGGTCTGAGGATCCACACTTAACATATTCTTGGTGGGAAATGACCACCTCCTCATCCTTATTCTATACCTTAACCATGATAGCCACCATTATCTTGATTGTTTGCCATAGAGGTTTGGTGTTTACTGCATGCATGTGTTTTATGGATATTGCTAATCAACTGACAATCATTTATGTCATGGGTGTAGGCATCACATATTTTACAATATTCAAATACCTTAGAATGTGTGGCTCACTGAAAAAGAGGATAAGAGTGTACATCATGATGCTCATGGTAGATTTCACATGCCTAATTTAGTATAGCACAAATGTTTTTGTGTGGGTAGTTGCTTTGGTTATGTCCTTTAGACTCATAAGCAGTGCACCAAAGACCATTACATGTGTCATATGCATTATTGGTAGTTAGTTTTTCAAGTTGTAATTCCATTGAAGCTATTTAGGATTCCCTGAAGGGACTAATGCCAATATTAATACTACCAACCACTTCGATGTAGAGGGCAGCTTCCAAAGCTTCACATGGGCTAGTGAAGGTCTTTTGGGATAGTGTTCATAGAAAGGGAAGTAAAAAACCTCCCAAGAACCACTAGGCATGCTAAGTAGCATTGATTTTAAATGAAAGTTTTGACAAAGTGTTTTAAACCTTACATCATTTCTCGTACACTCTTAGTGAGCTCCTAATTTATATCATTCAATATGGCAATACTTTGTTCAAATTCAAAAATGTCAAATTCTTGAAGGAATGTTGTTATGATCTGATCATAATGAACCATCACTTGTTGAGGGTCAAACTTTCTATACCATTTATGCACTCGCTCAAAAAGTGTAGTCATGAATTGGGTGTCCTTTTACTCAGAAGAAGTAATGTCTCATGCCCTCCAAATAAGTTCACACTTGTGGATGTGTTCTATAGCATTCTCCATGCCTTGATATTTATGTAGGTGAAGCATCATTTCATAATACACTAATGGCAGCTGAGGTGCTTGTGTAGGTGGTTGTTGAGAATGCCCATATCCTATCCCTTGAGGAGGGAGTCCACCACTTCCTCTTGTGTTACCTCCTAGTCTGAATCTAGTGATTCCAATAGCAACACCCATGCCATGGGGCATGATAGCTAGTTGATTAATAAGATTTGGGCTTGAACTTTATCCAATCTAAATTTTAGGTCCTCTAGACATTCCAAACTGAGCCATGAAGTTCTTTTAAAGAGGGAAAGAAAGTGTTAATTCTATATGAATTATAATTAGCTCTATTACAATATCCATTATAGGATCATTTTCTTATTCCACACTATCTATATCCTAATTATGTATACATAATTCATCTAATTCAAAATCATGAGCATGCACTATGGTTAGGGAACTTGGTTGGTTAATTTCTGCTATGTGGCTAGTTTTTTCCTTCATATGATAAAAGAGGCATGGGGCATATTTTAAAAGTGATGGGGTCATATTTGTGTGTTTTTTATTCTCTACAGATCATAAAATCACTTCTGAAGTTCTCTCAATCCCTTCCTGCACCGCTTACTCCAATGGTCCTCTATTGAGATTCATCATATTTTTGCTTCCATAATGCCCACTGACTGGCTACCATTCTGAACCTAAAATCCTTTACCAAATCTTATCTACTCCCCTCCCAAATGTTCATCTCATGTAAAGAGGGATTTGGCTCTCCATTGTCATAGTTTCAAGCCCATAATCAATGAATAACTTCTTGATTTATAAAGAGAAATGTCTAATATATTTTCCACATGGTTCTCTAAAGAAATGGAACATGGCTTCTTTAGGACAAGAATAGGTAGTTACAACATACCCAAAAATGTATCTATTCAACACTCGTCTTCACAAAATCTTAATATCTTGTGTTCATGGTGTTCCAATTTATGACAAATCTTTTTATCATTCTAACATCTAAGACTATCTTCTCCCAAAGTTTTGTGATCAACCTTGAACATACGTAGATAGCCAAATATGCAAATGAACCAAGATTTAAATGAAGAAGGTTTAATATAATGTACTATAGTGATTATATTATACCAATTTATGTATGAAAACTCCTAGTTCAAGGTAAGGAACTAAAAAATTATCCTCAACACCAGTAATCCATTGCTTAATACTTTTAAGGGTGATATGTTCAAGCATTTTCCATTACTGTGTAACAAGCACTACAGGTCCCGATAATGGAACTTAAATGTTGAGTTTTTATTCTTAATAATGTTTTGGGTGCTAAAGGGTATCCCCAATGAGCTAGCGCATTGACCCTTCACATAAGACTGTGGTCTTGTGCATTCACCTAAAGCATGTAGCTAGAGATTGGTTCCCATGCGTTATGTTGTGTAGTAACATATTGGTCATATTTGGGTTAAGAATTTTATATGATTATTAGTTACATATAAAAATAGATATATAACTTTGATCCTAGTATTATTATGTTTAATAACCATAATTATTCAAATAAGTGCCATGAAGCTCAGAGATTATTACTTAGAAAAAGGAAAAGTTTGCATAGATTTCATATTAAGTTCCAACAAGAAGTGCTCAAATTGAACTTACCATAGATACACAGCTATAAAATTAACTATAACATGAAAATAAAAATTGATTATAATAACTAGAACTCTTATTTTATGTTTCAATAAATGATATCTAATATCAATCACGTACAATGCTTTCATACAGGGGTATTTATACTTGTTTTTTCTTGACCAAGTATTTACAACATAAATGACATGAGTAATTGGCCAATGAACTCTCTATGAATTGAGAGTAATGGTAGTCTATTAAATAGTGTCTCCTAAGGACCCAAGCCTTTTTTCCCCCTATATACTCATTCTATGCTAGATCCTTACTACCATGTGTCTATCTCCTTGTAGGGTAGTGTAAAAATCCCTATGGATAAGGTCTATGTGACCCTTGAGAACTGCTCCTTAACCATCTCCCACTTTCCATGCACTCCCCAAGTCTTTCATTGTTATTCTAAGTCCTATTCTCTTAGATTCCTCATGGTTAATTCTCCTCTTTGGCTAGGTCCTCTCACGCTGGTGTCTTTGTGCCCTTATCCTTTCACACCCTACTAGTCCCATGCCACGGTGCTTCTGTGCCTATCTAGTTCTGTGCCATAGTCTTTCTACACTATGCTCTTTCTACACCATGTCTATTTCACACCAAAATATCAAAAAATTTAGCCAAAATTTAGATTCCAATAGTTACACTAACACAAACCTAGTAGAACTTTTCTTGCACTAATAAAACTTCTCTATCTTGACCATTTTTGTCAACATCTACTCTTCCATAATAGATTGTAAAACTGAAGTGACAAATTACTTTTCCACACCATAGACCAATCCTAAAATTAATATTATGCCATGAATCACTCACAGCTCCCACTGCTTGGGAATATTTGGTTTAGTGATCACCATGGCATTATGAGTATTCCTAATCCTGATGAATCCAATACACAAGACACCAACATGTCTTCTCCACTTCTATATGATGCTCCTTATAAGACAAGTCATAATGCAATAAGTGGGGTACTTACTTGCTTTCCCATAGAAGACAAGTCACAATGCAATAAGTGGGGTACTTCTTTGCTTTCCCATACTTGTGGATCTCCATCCTTGGTTTGCTCCACATACCACCTTCATCACATCCTTATCACTGAGCCATAAAAATAGTGATCATATTAAGATTTACATCCAACATGTCACAACACACAGAAGATCTCCATGAAGGTATTGAATATCCTATACTCCCTCAGCATATTTTCTAGAAATCCATACATTGGCTTCTTTAAAATGTAAACCAATAACACCTTTGCCTCATCACTCTTTATTTATCTCTCCCTAAGAGAGATCACCATGTAGTAATAATGCTGATCCAAACTCCTTGAATAACAACCAATACATCTAGCATTATTTATAGTAACAAGGAGAGATCTCAAAACAAGTCAATATTAGACTTCTCCACATAGCTTTTAAAGCTATCAACATGGCACAAGATCACTGGACCAATCATAACTCCTATGAAATTATCACACTACTCAGTGCATCATTGTACCTATCAAGTTTTTGATCCTCAAGAATGCATCCAAAATGTATCATGCTCTACCAAATGTTTCCAAAACACCAACTAATGTGCCTTAAGTGTTATTCCATACATCAATTTACCTGGCCAATGCCTTAACCATATACATAACACTTAACACCTTGAGTTATATGGTCAACACCGACCTTCTCCTTTCATGAAAACTAGGTCTCACTTATTCTTATCCATGTAGCATTTATCTACCAATCGTGTTGACCATGACACAAGTGGAACAATCATAGCTCCAGTGAAGTCATTGTATTGCTTGATGCACCAATATACTTACCAAGTTTTGAGACCTAAAAAAGCATCCAAAATGCATCACTAATCTATCGCATGTCCAAACATATGGCCTTCTCCTTTTGGGAACACTATATCTTACTTGTTTAAATGCATCTTCATCTTCCTCATCCTCAACCATTGAAAAATAGGTACAACTTGAGGTTTATCTATACCTCCTTCCTTTGCATGGATTTTTTTTCTATAACATCTCAACTAACAACATGTGGTTAGTAGGATACCACATCAACACCCCTTCTGTTTGTTCCCAAGAACCACAACAAGGTCATGCCTTGTGCTTCACCTCCACCTATGGAGACCGAATTACTCCTCAAGCTGTAGAGTTTCTTCTCCAATAGGAATATTGTGTAGGCTACTGACTTATGTGGCAAAAATTTTCAAGCTTTCTCCTCTAGCCATCTGCAGGCTTCTCCTCAACAACATGAAGAGAATAAGATCTTCACCAAGAGATCCTCCACCGTTATTCATAGAGAGATACCTACCAAAAATCAAAACCTTTTTTTTTCTTTAATATCCAAGTTTCTCCTCCTGTCACAGTAGCCTCACCTTGCACACAACCAACGAACAACATAAAACTCTTACACATGGAGTTTTTCACCATGGATTTGATATAAGATTTTAGGAATAAATCCCTAATACTACATGTTATATCAATGAACTATATCCTATAGTACAAGTAAATAATGTGGAAAATAAGCTACACAAAATAAAGATAAGTAAGAGGACACATGACACAAATATTATGTGGAAACCTTGCAATGTGCAAGGAAAAACCATGAACAAAATGGTAGCTCTAGACTTCATTAATAATATCAACATCAATATCTCTTCTACAATAGCTCCTATAACAACTCCTTTAATACTTACAAATAAAACACTCAATGCCTCCACCTGAAGCATTCAAGTTGTGAACCAAGGTAAACTAGCCTATAGGATCTAACCTCCAAGTATGCAAGCCCAAGGATTGCATTGATCCACTAATTAGATGAGAAATACAATGGAGAGATTCAAGCTTTATAACATTTACAACAAGAATATGAGAGAGAGGAGAGAGAATGCAATAGTGGAAAAAATGCACCAAACTTAGTGGGATGTCATGCGATCCATAGTGTTATTGTTGTCTTCATGTGCAAAAGTCTTTAAAGCATCTTCACTTTAGACAAGAACATGTGCCACCTCCACGTGGTTCCAAAACCATTGTCTCCCACATACATGTGAGGTCAATTTGATATAGTAGCTTTATTGTCTTCATTCTTCATGTGATCATATGAGTCCGAAATATGCTTGCAATCATCTTTTGACTATCTCCACACATGAGAATCTTGGGGTCCCTTATAAATTTGACCCACACCAACCCTTTTGTATTTTGAACCATGTGATAACTCATATGTGACTACCAAGGACAACCCATGTGCCTTGGTGATGTGCTACACCCCACTCCCATCACATCAACCTGATCACTCATGGGATATCCTCTGTGGACCCCTGCCACATCACCAATTAACCACATCACTCATAAGGCACATCTCTAACCATCCACATCACCACCAGGCCACATCACCATTAATAGTGGCCACAAATAGTTCTTGTGAATAGTGATTTTTGAATAGTGACTATGAATATTGATTTCACATACTAAAAATATTAATTGATCATAACTTCCAATCTTTAAGCATGTTCTTATGCAGTTGTTATTTATTGCTATAAATTTTCAATCAAGTTCCATATAACATTTATTTTGCATAGTTGAAAGTGAAAGTGACAAGTGTTGTGATAATTTATTATCAATGTTTTTTAAAATATGAAACATACAGGATGAAACTCCCACAAAAAAAAATTATAATCTAATGATATTTCTTGTCTATAAGACTTCTCACAGACAAAAGCCACTAATTCTATTAATGGGTTGATTATTGTACGCAAATTTTTCTTCTAGAATCTTTTATTTTATTTTTACAAGTATTACATATTTTTTTATTGATTTTTTTCCATATATTAATAATATATTATTAAAAAAAAGTGAATAAGATCATAAAAGTAATCTAAATTCTACATATTAAAACTTGTTTCTTTGTTTATATTGTAATACATGAAGTTTACAATGTTTGATAACATTGTGTTTAAATGTGAATGAAATAAATAAATAAAAAGAAAAGAATGAAAAAAATATTAAGTATAATTATCATAAATTTAAAATATATAAATTTTTATAATGTCCAATCACTCAGTATTTCTAAAAACTTTCATATAATATCATAACCTGTGAAAGCATAGAATCTTTGATCCATTGACCCTTGTAGCAGAGAATTTGATCTAAGACCCTTTCATTATCACTTCTCACATAGATGAAAAGTAGTTTATAGATGCTAAGGTTAAGGAATACCAATAAATCAATTTTTTTTCTATGTCATTTCTTACATCTCTTGGAAATAAGGATCAACATTGGATAAAACTAGTGAATCTACAACATGTATGGGATCCATCAAGTTAAGAGTTTATTTTTCTTCAAAATAATGTTATTCTAATTTTCGTGTTGTTTCAAATTCAAGTGCCTATAATGTGGTGCTTGGAGGATCATGGTTAACATCAATAGGAACAATGATTGATACAAGAAAAGGTTGCATATCATTTGAACATAAAGGCAAGGCCACATTTCTGTCCAAAGAAAGAACATCTCTAGATAGAAATCATACTTTCAATGTGCATACAACAAAATACAAGTAATGACATATTAGTAGAGGCACATGACACAATTCACATTTCAAAATAAAAATTAGAAAGGTAAATACCATAGTATGGGGCAATTCTTTATTTGTATCAAGATACAATAGAAGCTAAGAATGCCATTTCACAAGTTTTAAATCCAGATGATGATGATTATAATATACTGGTTTGATCCTAATGATATTGATTATGTAGAATACAAATATGGAAATGACATAAATTATATATAGGGGCATCCCCATGAGGAGATGTTGGGCTTCTAGTACCATCCTTCCTTATACATAGATCCTTCCTTATCACATCATTTTTACTTGTACATATATTTGCTTGTCATGTTATATATGCACAAAAATATAAGAACAATAAAATATTCCTAAAAACAACAAAATTAGGAACTATGCATGCTTATATGTACTCTATCATACATCAGTTCAATTGTGCACAATATTTTATACTTGTTTTATCAAGTTTTATATCATACATATTTCACCAATGTATTGAGTGATTGTAGATTACACAACACACCATTTATAGACTTAGTTACAAGTAATTTATATGTTACATACTAAAAAACTACATTTAGACATGAACATTGTGGTGGAAAAGAGCGCATTGCTCTAGTGTCCCTCACCTTGTTGTTGTCCTAGTGAACATAGATTGTCACCACTTAGTTCTAGACTATACATATGATTTTTATAACATGTACATTCATTAGTTATCTCATTAGGGGCATGATATATATAGTTTTTATCCTTATTTTCCCACATTTACTTACTCATAGCTCAGATCTTTACATAACATTAAATACTTCACTATTGCTCACTCACTAACATTATGATATAATACTATCTATCTCAGTTATTGCATATACTCAGGTTATAAATTAGCTCTTATTAATCAAATTACATAATCATGCATGATTTTCATATTATTTTCATAGTTTCACCTCTTGTATGCATGCTCTCTTTGCTTTAAAGACATTTGAATATGTTAGTTTTGAGTGGATATAAGCCTCCATGTCTTTGCTTCTATGCATTTGAGGAAATTCTAACATGTCTTTGTGTTTGTATGCTATTTGTGTAGACATTTGAACATGTCCTTATATGTGGATTTAATCCTTCATTATTTGCTTATATGCATGTGAAGGAATTTGAACATGTCCTTGTATATGATTCTATTCAAGTGACTGAAATTTGAACATGTCCCTTGTATGTGGTCCATTAGATTTCTATTATGTGCTTTGTGTCTGCTCTTTGATTTTGTGCATCATGGCGATGACACCTTCCTTTCCTCTTTGCTCATATTTTGAAACCATGATGGACATTATACATCCACACAACCCTTCTAATAAAATGATGAATATCATGCATTCCTTCTAAGTAGATTTATTCCAGATTATATACTTAGTTGATAAACTATCTACGTGCTTCATTGTTATATTTATCTAAACACACTTACTGTGAAGGCTTGTTTCCATATGCATCTTACATTATTAATATACTCAGTTTACATACATGATGATGCCATGCTTTTTCCAAGTTGTCACTAGTACTCATATTTACTTTTTTACATTACAACCACCTAATGCATACTTTTTATTTTGAGTTAAGTTCTTTCACAGGCTCAACAACTCACCTTGAAAGAGGGGGCATTCACATAGGTTTATATTAGAGATTAAGCCTCTTAGATAAATATTAGATATGATTTAACAATGATTACATAGTTGACACATTTTTAGACTTAGAAAGTACATAAAAGGTCATTTTAGACAGGAGTGCCACAGTGGATAGGAGAACAATACTCTAGTGTCCTTCCCAGTGTTGTTGTCCAAACGTCTAAAAAAATGCATTTCCAAAATTTATTAGAACCTCATTTTTCTTAGAGTAATATACAATAATTTCATAATTTTAGTTTTTAGAATTCTCAATTTTGTCTCATATTTGCTCAATTTGGGGGAAATCATGCATGGCATGTTGTTTTGAGTTAGCACATAAGTTTTCTCAAAATTCACAATTGTTTTACTTGGTCTAAGAATCTTATAATCACCTAAAAGTGGTAATTAGATGCTAAGAGTGTCACTTGAGCTAACCTATCCCTTTTATATCCCTAGACCTATCCTAGATCCTTAGAGATTCTTTTCCAGTCATTGAGCAGACCACAATCACCCACAGTCAGTAAAAACATAGTTTCAAAATTATCTTCCCATATCCCAACCTAACTCACTCAAAAATTTGATAAGTGGACATTAGTGCCACATTTGGGACACTACAACCACATGGCACTAGTGTCCCCAACTGGGCACTATTGTCCTTAGTCCTAACTCTTTCCAATGTATACTTTTTAAAATGTGTGCCCCTCCTATGGTCGACATAAACATATTTTATTATCTGTACAAGCTACATAACTCTATAAATATAAGTCTATTTGATGCTTATTCTCTAGATGGAAAATAAATGTAAAATCCTATTCAAACCAAAGACAAGTTGAACAAAATTAAGTTATTAGTTATCTATTTTACCCTACTTCTACATACTACCATCTATAACAGCCCTAAGCCTATTTTTAAAATACTTCAAATCTCAATCAAAGACTAGGTAGGAAAACGATATCAGGCTTGATCCCTCTTTGAAGTATTGGTATGTAGGCAACTCTCTTCATAATGGAGTGTTGAGGATGTCCAACCTATCCTACGAACAAACACATAATTATTTATCATGCCATACTTGAAAGGAGGATTAGGGTTTACACACTAAATCAGGTTTTATAAGTACAACACAAAGCTCCAGGTTTCATGTACACAGTAATATGACCTAAAAATATAGGTGTAGGTGCTCCCTAAAAATAAGAACATTCTCGTAAAGGGGAAATTAGCACCAAACTGAAGACACTACACAAGCATGACACTATTATCCATATGGTTCACTACTATCCAGTGACCAAATGAACACTAGAATCCCATTGACGACACTCAAAACTACCCAGAACTCAACTTTCAGAACTCAGATCATCTGTGACAGTCAATTTTCAAATAAGTCTATATTTATGTGTATTTATTGCTAATTTTAGAAATTCAGATAAGGTCAAAATATATACAAATTAGTGCTTAATTATTGCATATTATTTAACTATTTAGACATCTTAACCCTTTAATTTAAACATAGGCTTTACATAGTTAAACCCTAAAAGGTTAAATTATTTGGTAAACCCGTCTTACTTCAAATATTGATTCAAACCCTAGTTTGAATTAATTCTAATTTTTATGCAATAAATTAGGGATGCATAATTCTAATTTTCTAATTTTTTTTATAAAACACAGCTAATTAAATCAATTACATATTAAGGTTTCAATTTATTTAAATATAATTTAAATTTGTTGCAAAAAAACCCTATATTCTAGAAACCCTAGCCCTAGACACACTTAGGATTTGTATCCTTTTATATTATACTTATATTTCAAAACCATACATCTAATTTATATTTCATACAATCATGATCATAATGATAGAAGAAATTAATCACTTTTCATTGTAAAGTCTAATACTTTCATTTGCATGATAATTCCCTTTAATTTAGAATGAAATCAGAAAAGACATAAATACATGAATAGATTATGCTTTATATCAATTGCAATATATGTCATATTTCATAGCATGTTATCTTTTTCCTATGTGAAATTCCATTAAAAAGCAAACCCATACACACATAGAATATTTAACACATAAACTAACAACCCTGTTTTCAAGTTTCACGTTTCAATGTCATATCTTATGCAAATGAAAGAATCTCCTTCTCCTCCTCATCTCCATGAGGGTGATAAATACTTTCCATCTAACCAGGTCTATGTTATCATTCCTCCACGAGATGAAGCAACCTATACCAATTCCACTAATATCCATACTTAGCCTGTTCACACCCTTTCCCTACAAGATGTGCACCTATATGTTCAATAAAAGACAACTAGGGTTTACACTTGTGAGACTCTATGTGATAAAATTATTAGTATGATCAAGATAATTATAGGTTTACAAAATCATAATCAAATATTACATGAAAAGACTACAACATTGGAAAATCAATTTACAAGACAAAGGCCTCTAGGGCACATAGTGTAAATCATGTATATGGATATTCACCTAGTTAATTGGTGAAAAATAATGTTACATATCCAAATAATAAATCATAATAGAGTACATCTACAACTAGTGATTCAAAAAACATTCAAAGATCAAATAAGAGACGTATTTTTGTACATATCATAGAATGTATGGGCACCACACATATTCATGTTTAGCATTGAAAAGGAAAATACACTTGATAATAGATACAAATGACTCATATAGTGACACTTCATAAAAAAAACATACAATGACACATATACCAATTTAAAAAGGGTTAAATTTAGTAACAATACAAAAATGGTTACCAAATCATAACTCGAAATAACACAAGGTTCAAAAAACACAATTAGATCAAGACAAAGTACAAAAAGCACAGATAAATCAAGCAAATCTGCCTCTCCAAAATGAGGTTCAACATTCAATATGGTATAATTTTGGTCACAAATATCTATAAAATTTTCAAAATTAGGGTCAAAGTTTGGTCAAACAAGCTCAAGGTCTCACTTCTCCTATTCTAACAGTTGATAATATTGGTCAACAGGGTTTGGGATTTATTGAAAATCCTAAGGCACATCAGTCACATATATAATTTATCAAGGCAAAACATCCAGATACACAATAAATGTTATTAAAAAATCAAGAGATTTAGTTGTAAATTCAAAATTATGCTACATAAACAAGTATTTTCAAAATAAGTTTTCTAGCAAAAGATCCTCCATAACATAATATGTCTACAACAATCATAGTTTCAAAGGGAAAAATCACAATCAATATTCTGAAAAACAATTCACAAAAGTAAAGTCCACAATATGAGGCACTTCCCTCTAACACTCCAAGTTATTATGATTCTGATGATGAACAATACTATGATTCTTACTACAACAACATTCAACTACATCATAGAAATAACACTGCATGAGAGATTATCATTCCTATTTTTGACATAGGCCACCATGATAGTAAGTCTCTTATAAGACTCATTGGCTAGTATGGTTCCTACCCTTGTACATAATTATTTCTCTCTCTCACTCCTTGTACATACTTTATTTTTATTTGCTTGTACATAGCTCATACTCAAAAAACACAAAAATAATATAACATGTCAAAATACAAAAAAAATTCAAATATTTTAAAACACAAAAAATTTATAGATTATATGCATTGTTATGTTTACATTTCTACTACTTGATAGATATTTCATATTGATAGCTATCCTAATATAATTAGTTTTATCATACACATACGCTTCACTTATTCTTATCAAGTGCTTACAGATTCCAGATAGGACTCTAGTCCACTATACTTATCCAGACCAGTTATCATCTACCCACTGGGGGCATTTACACCAATTTAGGTTTATACATTTGATACATCTACCCACTTGGGGACATCTCTTACACAATCATTATAATCAAGTTTTATCTTTACATACTATACATTCTAATTTATGAATTGATTTATCTTAATATTGATCATTGCTTTTCATGAATCAAATTTTTTGCCAACTCTCACTAGCTACATTCAGTATATATGCATCCTAACATTAACATAGATTTATATTACATAGTTATACATGATTTCATTTTAGTTTTCCTAGATTAGACTTGATTGTGTTTCCCATGCTTCTTCCATCTTTGAGGGCATTTGAATATGCCATTGTTCTTTGGATCTACACCAATTCTCTATTTGTATGCCTTGGACATGTGTCCATGTCCTTTGTGTGTGTTTTTATGGTTTTATATGTGAAAATTTGAACATGTCCTTCTATACGTCTCTAAGCCAAATTGTTTATTATTTACATATGTGGACATTTGAACATGTCTTTGTATGTCTTCCTTCTCAGATTTAGTGACATGTGCCCATGTCCCTTGTATTATGGCCCCTTGGCCTACCTTTTGCATGCCCCATGTGCTTATATGTATGCTTCTTTGTATGATTCTACACCATGACACTTGTATTTGCTTGTTACACACACACACACACACACACACACACACACACACACACACACACACTAGTTTCAATGCCATGAGAGACCTCATGCATCTACCCTTCCTACTTGGGTGTTGTGATGGACATCATGCACTATCCCCATAGGTAGTTGCTTAAATTTACTACTATACATATTGATTACATCTATCTTGACACTCTTGTGCAATGATATATCATAAGATACATCTTACATTACTTGCTTTTGATTTGATTCATTTATATTTTGATGTTATGTTTGTGCATTATATTAGAATATCATGCACATGCTTTGTGTAACACATTTTATAGAGCTACTTATTTAGAGGGTAGTTATTACATAGATTTCACAACTACCCTAAAAAAGGGGGCATTCATAGGGGTTTGTCACAGAGATGAGGCTCCTACATTTCTATTCATAGATACATTTTAACACACAGGCTTAGTTTTAGAAATTAGACACAGGTCAGACACATAACATAATAGAGACTTAGAAGTTAGTTTAAATTACTAAAAAATTAGACTAGGCAAACATTAGTGCCTATATTGGGACATTAGCATTACAGGGTGCTAATGTCTACTAAAAGGCACTACTATCAAGTATCCCCAACTTAAGATAGTCTAGATTAACCAGATAAGTACATTAAGTGCAATACATATTTACACAGATACAATCACAAGTTTGACAATTATCTTCATATTTAGCTTAGATACATTCATTTTAGCTTAGATTCATACTAGTTACTCATATTTGGGGGTATCATGCATGAAATGGTCAATCCTACATTCAATTTAAATATACATATTCAGCCATCACATACTCAATTTAGATTTAGTATAATCAGATACTAGATTGGGGGCATATGTGTAGTACATAGTTTCCATATACTCAGCTACACACTAGATTGATCAAATAGAATGACAAAATCCATGCCATTATCTATGCTATATACACTTTCTATCACATTCTAAGTTATCACTAGATTCATGCCTTATTACATTTTCAATGATTAGCATTCTCAAGTGGCCCAGAACCACCTAATATACCCAAGAGGCTGCAAAGCTGAATACAAAATTAGATTATACTCAATTAGAGACTTTCAAAACTTTGCATAGTTTAGTTATAAATGCATCTACTTCAAACAGGTGGAAAATGATGGAGTCATGGACTACTTGAGTTCTTGATCCACCCACATGAGAGGGTTAGACACACTTACAATCTTATCCAAGCTATTCATAGAGACCAAGATCCATCGAGTAGGGGTGGGTAATGATGAAGTGAAAATTGGATTGATTTTTTGAGCTACCCATATGAGGATTGAGCAAGCCATCAACTTAGTTTAAGTTATTTAATGATATGATCACTATATACACTCACATAGGTTATCACTAGGTTCCTGTATTAGTTCATGTACCCAATGAGGTTTATTCATTCTTTTCCTCTCTTTACTCAACTTTACTTAGTTATTTCATTTTATCATGGTCTTTTGCTTTTGATCATCTCTTAAGTAAGGACTGATTTTTGCATCTTTCATTACAAGACATTACTTTGGATCATATTACACATATGAAAACCTTGATTTGCATACTTAGATTCAACTACATGGGCTTCACTTCCAAGGTAAGTCCAGGTATGCTTTTTTTTCCTTTATGCTAGTCATTTTACTTTGATGCATTTCTAACATAAAGAGGGGGGACAAATGTAATCACCTAAAAGTGGTAATTGGATGCTAAGAGTGTCACTTGAGCTAACCTATCCCTAACATAGCCCTAGACCTATCCTAGAGCCTTAAAGACACTTTTCTAGTCATTAAGTAGATCATAGTCACCCACAATTAATCAAAACATAGTCCTAAAACTGTATTTTTAGATCCCAACCCAAATTTTTGAGCAGTCTGCTAAATGGACATTAGTGCCACATTTGGGACACTACAACCACATAGTGCTACTGTCCCCAACTAGATGTTATTGTCCTTAGCCCTAACTCTTTCCAACATATACTTTTTCAAATGTGTGCCTCTCTTAAAGTTGGTCTAAGCATATTTTCTTATTTGCATAAGCTATAAAACTATATAAATATAAGTTTATTTGACCCTTATTCACTAGATGGAAAATAGATGCAAAATTCTATTCAAATAAAAGATAAATTGAGAAAAATTAAGGTATTTGATCCCTATTCTGCCCTACTTCTACATACTACCATATACAATAGCCCTAATCCTAGTTTTCAAAGACTTCAAATCTCAAGCACATTCAAGGCATCCAAGTCCACTCTCATTCTAGCATTCACTTGCACTTGCATTAAGCACTAAGAGGGAGAACTACATTAGGCTTGATCCCTCTTCAGAGTATTGATATGTAGGCAACTCTCTTCACAATGAGGTGTTGAGGATGTCCAACTTATCTTATTAAAAAATACATAATTATTTTTCAAGCTATACTTTTAAGGAGGATTAGGGTTTGCACACTAAATTAAGTTTTCCAAGCACAACACAAAGCTCTAGGTTTCATGTGGATAAGAATAGGACCTAAAAACATAGGTGTAGATACTCTAATAAAATAGGAAAAATCCCACAAAGGGTACATTGACACCACACTAAGGACACTACATAAGCATGGAATTATTTTCCATATGGGGCGCTACTATCCAATGAGCAGATGAACACCAAATTCCTGTTGATGACACTCAAAATTGCCTAAAACTCAACTTTCATAATCCAGATAATCTGTGACAGTTTTTAGATAAGTCTATATTTATGCCTATTTGTTACTATTTTTAGAAAGTTAAAGAAGGTCAAAATTTGTTACATCCTGATTCTTCGCTAAACAAAATTACTTGATTATCTGTGGATATTTAAAGTGACAAATTTGGATTTGGTTATTTTAACTAAGCTTTGAGATATATGCTATCATGGGGCAATACGATATTATTTAGGTTACATGATTACATTGCTATGAGTATGTTGATTTGTTATTTCATCTATTTTTTTATGATGAACGTATAACATGATGTTATGATCTAATTACCTGCTTATTGTGAGGTTGATGTAAGATAAATCATCTCTCAAAGCATGACGAAGGGAGAACATCATCAAAGAGGGTGACGTAAATGAAGATGTTAGAGGATGACATAGAAACTGGCTAGAACCTTGCACACACCACATTAGTTAGCACATGTTAGATGCATAATAAATGGTTAGCATAATGTGTTTTGATATCATCTGCATTAGATAGTTTAACATTGTTGTGAGTATAGTTTAATGGTTTTGTGAAATTTGTCTTGCATGATTTACGTGTGTGACCATTAAATTCTTTTAGAAATTTAATTTTCATAATTAGATTTAAATTTAAATTTATTAACTAATTTATCATTAAACCATCATGATATTGAAGAGCAAGTTAATAAAATAAATACACTAATTATTATAATTGGTGATAAATTAGTAAAATATGATAAAATATATTTTAAGAAGAAAAAATGGAAAAAAGATCAGAAAAAAAAAAAGAAATAAAATGTTTAAAATTAGAAGAAACAAAAAAAAGATATTGATAAAATAGTAATACAAACAAAGAAAAACTAAAATAAAAAGAAAAATATCGAAAGGAAATCTTAAAAAAAAGGGGAAAGCAACGTCTCATGCTTAAAAAGGAATAAAATATAAAAAAAAGGAAAACTGAGAAGAGGAGGAGAGAAAAAAGAAGAATAGGAAAGAGGTTGGGGGCACATAAACAAAGAGGAAGGACAACAAGGATACGACCAGATAGGCAAGGCCATTTAATTTCGATATGTTCTTCAATGAGACTAGTATATATATATTTTGATTAATGATTATATATATTGAATTGCATTTTATACCAGATACAAAAATTTGTAACAATAAATCAGTTATAAAAACATCACTTCTTTCTTATTCTATAGAAACTTATTATCATAGCGATATCATGATGTTATTATTTAAACAATAAATTAAATTATTGATATGTATGCAACGATTCAAGATTTCTGATATGTATGCAACAAATTGGATATAATTTATATAAATAATATGAATGATTGTTATATATATATATATAAAGTTTGTTACAGTCTATAAGGATATTATTTAACATTCTCAATCTTATATTGATGCATGGCCAGATTAATTATACAATGATTTGATATATGTAGATCGGATCATCATAAACCAGGAAGAATTATAGGGAGTATGATATATATATATATATATATATAAAGTTTATTTAGTGCAAGGACTTATATAAAATATTATGCAGCGACTTATATTATCATTGTGTAGTGATTTGAATATGTTATATATATATATATATATATTAATTACATTGAACTTGAATTAAAAAATGAGGGGTGATCTTATTTTGTATATAGTATTTGATTTATTCTATATTATGTTATTACTGTGATTCCTCTTGATTAGATCTTATTCAATATATCACTATACTACGACTCCACAGAGTTTAGACTATCATGGATATACTGCGATTACACTGAGTTTAGACTATTTAATTTATACTATATTATATTGGTAATATTGATTCATGTGGTTATAATATATTTGATCCTAATTTGTATGGCAATCTTATTTTATATATACTATATATGTATATACTACGATTGTTATATTTCATTATATATAGTCATGCATTTGCTTTATACATGGTGATCATGTATTTGTTTTATATATAGCGATCCTATACTTGTTTATTCATAGAGAATGTGTATTTATTTTATATATAGCGAATTGTAGTTTAAAACATAAATTGCATGGACCATTGTTATACATCAATATAAAAACTAAAATCAAGTCGGTATGCTTGTAATGCTTGTAAGTATATGTTGAATGATTGTATCTAATTTGTATATGTATAGCGTATCTATTTTTGACTTGTTTACAGAAATTATTCAATGGTATTTATGAATCCAATTATTGAGTATGACACAATGGTTATAGTCAAGATAAGCTAATTATATAGATAAGCTAATTAAAATATATAGCAATAATATCAAAAAGAAGGATATTATTGGAGTATAATAAAAAATGCACAATACCTATTATTAGTCATATATTATAGTGGCTGATAATAATATCTATGGCTTATCTAATATAATTTGAGTAATAACAAGATCAGTTAATTATAGAGTATGGCAATATGCTTGTAATATTAGATAACATGGCTTATATGATGTAGAAGCATATACCATTATTTGATTATTTTTTGGAAAGAAGAAATATAATATTAGTATTTTAATATATTGATAGCCTATACCGGTTAAGATTATAGAGTTAACTAGATTATCTAGATAGCTAACTAGACTATCTCCACATATATCAAGATAAAATATCTGACGATGATATATGTGTGAGCGATGTTAATTTAGTGTATTAAAAGTAGTATAAATTGTAATAATGTCATTTATACTATAACTAATCTACTATAGGTATGGGATATTTTGGATCAAGGACTATGTTAAATATCATGTTGGTTGTACCCTCTCAGCTTTATACACTGAATACAAGACTCTATATTCATAAGTATACTTGTATTACTAAAAGTTGATCTAGTGGTTAGTTAGCTGATTTACGTCTTGACTGTTCCATTAATGGTTACTATATTTGCGGGCCATATATATTGTTAATGATGAGTTTACTGTAACATAGTTCCCTTATACCTTTTAGAAATTATTTGTTAGTATATTGTATATTGATCTATTGTAAACTTGTGTATAATATGCACCATAGGTGTACTAATATGTATGAGGGTGTATGCATAGCTAGCTTATGTCTATTAATGCATTGGGATGTGGGGCTACTACATAGTTTATGACTAGTATATTGTCACAAATTGAGTGATTCATATATATGTGTACTTGATAAAACTATTATGTATCATATAAGAGCAATTTATATTTTTCTGGATACTCATATGCAAACTAAAATATGAAATACTATGTTGCCTTGAAAACTTATGTACGTATTGGATATGTTAGGATGAAAATTTATCTAGTTAAGGATAAAAACTATGAAACAAAATTACATTATAAAATCTTTTATCTTATAAAGATTGTCACTATACTTCATGAACAGGGAAGTTATAATGATTGTTGAAATCAAATGAGGTTCCTAATTAAGAAATATAAATGAACATTGATATAATATTTACATGTCATTTGAGTACTTATATATGGTGCATATTATGATGTACAAGTACTTGTATATAAGAAATATACCAATAGAAAGGGATGGTTAAATTAAGACAAAGTTTTTTAGGGATAAAAAACTATAACCATATTAAAATAGTCTCCTAGAAATAGAATGAGATGTTTAAATGAAAGCTTATAACGGGTTTATGAATTATTTATTTCTCTAAAAATATTATGATTGACTACCTAGAAGTAAGTAACATGTACATAAAATGATACACTATTTTATTACTATTTGTTCTATACACTTGGGTCTACTTACAGAGATTAGATTAAGTAGTCTAAAACTAAGATATATCCGGTTGGTTTAATCTGTACTTATTGCCTATTATTTAGGATTAAAAGATATTTGATTTTAAAAATTATGAGATTGATTGTTTACAATTGAATAATATGCTCATGTACAATGAAATATGATATCATGGGATGCCATAGAGTGTTTAAATTTGAAAATTATAGTCTAAACGTATGTTATACTAGGGTGGTACAAACTATAATGTTTATGTCTAGACTCACACATTCATTTGATAGATTAAATATGTGTGTGAGTTATTACTATAAATAACATGTTTTATGACAACTAGTAGGACTTTATTTATGCATGCATATAACCTCTGAGAATTTAGCAAATGCTAGAATAGAATATTTTATGTTCTTACATACTAACACTTTCTTTGTTATGTCTAGTTTCTTGAATAAAAGCTTATGTTTCCGTGGATTTATGACTATTTTATTATGACTGATTGTTGTAATTAGTAGTTGTGTTTTAGAACACTAGACTATGATAATATGGGTTATCATAGGGTGTAGTATATTTGGAAACTACTTATAATATTTAGAAACTGTAGTTAAATATGTATTTTTATGTGAATGGTATAAACTATAGTCATTATTTCTATTATGAGATAGATAATAATGTGAGGTTCATTCAAACATTTGATAGAATAAATATATAGTTTTTTATTATTCCTATGCTTAGCATGTTATGTGAAATGATTGTTATTAGATTATAATTTGTAATCTATTAGTTATATTATCATAATCAAATCTTGTATTGTTGATACTGAGTAAGTATTGAGATGGACTTCACTAGTTTACTAGCATCACAATACTAGATGAAGGTAATCTAATCAAGTGGTGTGTATGAATTTTGACTAATTTTTAGATCTTTATTATTATTAAAAAATTCAACCAAATTAATTTTTAGTGAGACATTATCATTTCATGAATATGATTTACATATTTATGCAATATCTTGTAATAGAATGAGTTTTCTATGATACACTGCATGCTTAGTTTTAAAAATCATACATCACATGGGTACTATCTTGTCTTTCTAGATTCTCAGGCCATCACTATCTACTTATACATGAAGGGAGAGCCATTCCCTAATGAGATTAGTGTTAGGTATCTTTGGTTCATGATTGGTGTGGAAAAATGCTTGAATGATGCTCTCCCTCCCCACAACAGTACAAATTTTGAGATGATACTTGAGATTGCCATAAATACTAAAGAGTCTAGGAAACTCATGCTTCAGAGAGCCATGTATCTTATATATATACATTGTATTTTATTATGATTATTATTGAAACATTATCGTGATGAACTATAATTACTTATTTATTGTACATTCACAATAGTGGCTATAGACATGTATCAGATGTGTCTAGTTAATTATAATTACTTTTTATATTCGTATTATGATTTGATTCTCATTATGACAGTGATCACTGATATATGATGTAGTATGCTTAATTTGTATTATTATACTTAGAGTATTATACTTGATCATTAGTTAGATTTTCGTAGTGTAATCTAATTATAGTATGTGTTTAAATTAAAAAAAAAAACAATTACGTGTTTCTCGATAGATCCCAGTGGGGATGTTACATATGGTATCAGAGTTGTGGTTTGAACTCTAGAACTTAATGAGTCCATTAACATTTTTGTGTCTTTCTGTTCATGAGTGTGAACCTAGTGACGTGAAGTATTGCACTGGTTAAGAGAAGTGTATTTTGGATTTGTAATGCCTCAATGTAGAACCATGTTACACCATGATTAGAGTTTTGAGACTTAGTAGATCCTCTTATATGGCTTGGTGACTATTGTAGGTATGATACATTCATGAAATATGTGTGGTACATTGAGTGTGTACTTTAGGAGAATTCATACCCTCTTAGAGTTGTTAAAGGGATAGTTTATCAAGTGTCTTAATGGTGATGGTTGAATACAAGGTTTGGGTAGGTTAGTACATAACATAGTTCATGAGGTGTGAACAAAAAGATTCCTACCATTTCTGATCATTTAAATTGGACATCTCAAGAATGATTACATTCTTAATTTCTAATCAAGCCACCTTCACCAACTGTGTTTTGTGTTTTATCTAAAAAACATGGAATGATTCACACTTAAGTATATGTACATTAGTTTTGTGTCTTATATACACTAATCCTAGGAGTGAGAAATCCTTTAAGACCATTTTTAGATTGGTACCACCTAGTGCAGTAGAAATTCTCCTTAAAGTGGAGTGTAGTTATCTTTGTTGAGAACTCCAATGTGTTAGGAGTTGGCTCATGAGTTGAAACCCCATATGTTATGTGGATTGGGAAGAAGTTTCATCTCTCATAGTTATCTTAGAGGTGAGTTAATATTCTCTCACTCTCCTTTGGCATTATTATAAGCTACCGAGAGGATTCATATTTTCATGTTATTGATTTGATGTTCCCTTAAATGAAAACTTGTTTATGAAATGTTGTTTTGACCATATTCCCTGAATTTACGGGGGATAGTGTGTTTTACTTCTTGTTGAGAGAGAATTTGTAGGATTGGATGGATTGATGCATCTTTGTGGTTAGTATTTTCCTTCTAGTTGTGGAAGTAGGTTATGATACTACTCTTATAAGTTTGTGAAGCAGGTAGTGATTATGGTGACTTGGGTTGTGATGTTTTATTTATACCATGTGAGGGTATTTATATATTTTTTTATTAAGATGTTAGTTCTCTACTTTCCACTTGTGACTTTTTAGAATCGTACTTTCCAGTGCTACTTTATATAGTCTTGTAAATTTTGACCATATGGAGTGGTGAACCTTGAATTTATATTGGTTCTGGTCTAAGGTTTATACATTGATTATAATTGTTATGCCATTATATACCCTTGATTAGATTGATATATTTTTTTTTTCTTAAAGCATATTATTTTAGAGTTATTTATGTACCTTTCATTGAGAGTGAGTAGGGTATAGGATGTGCATAATATCTTGCTAGTCTAAAAGGGTCGAGATAGACTTTTAACTTGTTGTGTACTAACTGAGCAAGCAAGGAAATATTGTATCACTTCTTACCTTTATAAGGTTGTAATGACAGTGTGATCCTTGGACTTTGTATGTTATGTTAATTTTAACATTATTTTCTCTTAACTATGAATATATAAAAATAGGTTAAGCTGTGAAATATGACATTAGTTATGTTTGGATAGTGGCAACTAAATACAATTATGGAATGAATGTATGATTTTTATTGTATGTATGTTGGTATATATAAAATTATTTAGCATGTATTATTACTTTCTATGATCTATAGTATGAAATTATGTTTCAGTGAATCTTGTGTACATGTTAGAGATCATTAGGTCATGGAGACCCAATAAAAGAGTGATGAACTAGGAACGTGAGTACTAAGATATGGGAGTGGACCTATTTAGTCTCACATTGACTTGGTAGTTACTAAGTTTGGATATAATAATGGGAGTTTATCAAATCCAAGATTTGATAGACAAACTTGTCAAATTTAGTCATATGGCCATACACATGTATACTATGAAATATTTATTCATTGATTTTGTATACATTAAAAATGCAGTATTTCTAGTTCCTATTCATCATCATACTTTTCAAGATCTACGTGGAGTAACGATGGTATTGACATGCTATACTTATCAAGAGCTAAATAGAGTAGCGATGGTATTAACTTATTTGCATCATTTTTTTCAAGTTTTCTAAACACTTTTTTATAGAATGAAAAAAACACTCTCCAAGTTAGAGAGATGCGCTAAGGGGTTAGAAGTTTTTGTGGAACTCTCTCTGATCAATTGATTTTGGATTTTATGGTGATTTCATGTGATTTTAGTTGAAGCCTAAATTTGATAAGTTTGTTGAACTTTCACTGAGATATGTGGGCCCTTTGAGGTATCAAAAGTGGTTAGTCTTATAGTATAGAGGCTTGTCTTGCCAGTTTTGGACTTCGAGGTGGTCATGATAAAACCATTCAGAGTAAGTGATGCTTGCAAACCTTGTTTGCATAATAGGGAGATGTCACAGAGTAGGGTTTAGTGGGACCAATACTCTATGAATAATGCTTTTGGGAGAACTATAATGAGTTTTATAAGCGAATTTTATATTTATTTGCTAAATTAGATACTATTATACTATGTTATTTTTCCATTGAACAACATTTTTAATTCTGAACTTATATTTGAATAAGAGTCATTCAAGATGATGACTAGATTTAAGGGGGAAGAAAGTTACATCCCAATTCCTCGCTAAGCAAACTTACTTGATTATCTGTGATATTTAAAGTGACAAATTTAGATTTGGTTATTTTAACTAAGCTTCGAAATATATGTTGCTATGAGATAGTAGGATATTGATTAGGCTACATGATTACATTGCTATGAGTTAGTTGTAGTGTATATATTTTCATTATGAGTATATTGATTTGTTATTTTATCTATATTTTATGGTAAATATATATCATAATGTTATGATCTAACTACTTATTTATTGTAAGGTTGATACATGAGAACTCATCCCTCAAAGTGTGATGGAGGGAGAACATCATCAAAGAGGGTGATGTAGATGGAGATGCCAGAGGATAATAAAGTAACTGACTAGAACCCCACACACCACATTAGCTAGCACATGTTAGATGCATAATAAATGGTTAACATAATTTGTTTTGATATTGTTTGTATTAAATAGTTTAACAAGATTGATAGCATAGTTTAATGGTTTTGTAGAATTTGTCTTTCGTGATTTGTGTGTGTGACTATTACATGATTTTAGAAATATGATTTTCATAATTAGATTTAAATTCAAATTTATTGACTGATTTATTATTAAACCATCATGATATTGAAGAACTAAGTTAATTACTAAATATACTAATTATTGTAATTAGCGATAAGTTAGTAAAATATGATAAATTATATTTTGAGAGGAAAAAATAGAAAAAAATAAGAAAAAAAAAAAAGTAAAGAGAAATGGAATGTTTAAAATCAGAAAAAACAAGAAAAATATATTGATAAAATAATAATAAAAATAGAGAAAAACTAGAACAAATAGAAAAATCTCGAAAGAAAATATTTAAAAAAAAGGAAAGAAATGCGTCATTCTTAAAAAAAAAGAAAAGATAAAAGGAAGGAGCGCTGAGAATAGGAGGAGAGAAAAAATAAGGAAGAAGAAGAGGAAAGATGTTAGGACACATAAACAAAGAGGATGGACAACAAGGATATGACTAGGTAGGCAATGCCATTTAATTTTGATATGATCTTCAATGAGACTAGTGTATCTATATATATATATATATATATATATATATATATATATCACTTAATGATTATATATATTGAATTGTATCTTATACCAGATACGATAATTTGTAACAATAAATCAGTTATAAAAACATGATTTCTTTCTTCTTCTATAAAAACTTATTATCATAGTGATATCATGATGTTATTATTTAAACAACGAATTATGTTACTGATATGTATGTAGCGATTCAAGATTTCTGATATGTATGCAGTGAATTGGATATGCTTTATATAAATAATATGAATGATTATTAAATATATAATAAATATATCATATATATTAAGTCTACTGTAGTTTATAAGGATATTATTTAACATTCTTGATCTTATATTGATGCATAACTAGATTAATTATGCAGAGATATGATATATGTAGATCAAATCATCATAAACCAAGAAGAATTATAGAGAGTATGATATATATATATATATATATATATATATATATATATATATATATATATATATATATATATATATATATAAAGATTAAGTTTATTTAGTGCAGTGACTTATATAAAATATTATGCAGTGACTTATATAATCATTGTGCAACAATTTAAATTTGTTATATATATATATATATATATATATATATATATATATATATTATAATGAACTTGAATAAAAAATGGGGGGTGATCTTATTTTGTATATACTATTTGATTTACTCTATATTATGTTATTACTATGATTCCTCCCGATTAGATCTTATTCAGTATATCACTGTACTGCGATTCTACATAGTTTAGACTATTGTGGATATACTGCGATTCCACTAAGTTTAGATTATTTGATTTATACTATATTATGGTATTATTATTAATTCATGTGGTTATAATAAATTGTATAATATATTTGATCTTAATTTGTATGGCAATCTTATTTTGTATATACTATATATGTATATACTGTGATCGTTGTATTTATTTATACATAGAGATCATGTATTTGTTTTATACATGACGATAAGGGATGTGTTTTATACATGACGATAAGGGATTTGTTTTATAAATAACAATTATGTAATTGTTTATTCATAGCGAATGTGTATTTATTTTATACACAACGAGTTGCAATTTAAAATGGAAATTACATGGGCCATTACTAGTTGCCATTGTTATACATTAGTATAAAATCTAAAAACAATTTGGTATCCTTGTAATGCTTGTAAGTATATGTTGAATGCTTGTATCTAATTTGTATAAGTATAGCATATCTATTTTTGAATTGTTTATGGAAATTATTTAATGGTATTTTTAAATCCTGTTATTGAGTATGGCACAATGGTTATAATCAAGATAAGCCAATTAAAATATATAGCAATAATATCAGAAGCAACGATATTATTAGAGTATAATACATAACGTATTATACATATTATTACTCATATATTGTGGTGAATTATAATATCTATGGCTTATCTAATATAATTTGAGTAATAACTAGATCACTCAATTATAGAGTATGGAAATATGATTGTAATACTAGATAAAGTGGCTTATATGATATAGAAGTATATACCATTATTTGATTATGTTCTAGAAAAAATAAATATAATATTATTATTTTAATATATTGATAGTCTATACTGGTTAAGGTTATAGATTTAACTAGATTATTTGGATAGCTAACTAGATTATTTGGATAGCTAACTAGACTATCTTCACATATATCGAGATAAAACATCTAGCGATGATATATGTGTGAGTGATGTTAACTTAGTGTATTGAAAATAGTATAAATTGTAATAATGTCATTTATACTATAACTAATCTACTATAGGTATGGGATATTTTGGATCAAAGACTATGTTATATATCGTATTGGTTGTGTCCCCTCAGTGTTATATGTTGAATACAAGATTCTTTATTCATAAATTATACTTGTATTACTAAAAGTTGATATAGTGGTTAGTAAGTTGGTTTATGCCTTGACTATTCTATTAATGGTTACTATATATGTGGGCCATATATATTGTTAATGATGAATTTACTATAACATAGTTCCCTTATACCTTTTGGGAATGATTGATTAGTGTATTATATATTGAGTTGTTGTAAACTTGTGTATAATATGTACCATGGGTGTTCTAATATGTACGAGGGCATATGCATACCTAGCTTATGTATATTAATGCATTGGGATGTAGGGCCACTACATAATTTTTGACTAGTATATTGTCACGAATTGAGTAATTCATATATCTATGTACTTGAAACTATTGTTTATCATATAATAACAATTAGTATATTTCCAAATACTCATATGCCAACTAAAATATGAAATACTATGTTACTTTGAGAACTTGTGTATGAAGTTATGTATGTTTTGGATATGTCAGGATGAAAATCTATCTGGTTAGGGATAATAACTATGAAGAAAAATTACATTATAAAATCCATTTTCTTATAAAGATTGTCAATATACTTCTTGAACATGAAAGTTATAATGATAGTTGAAATCAAAGGGGGTTCTTGATTAAGAAATATAAATGAATATTGATATAGTATTTACATGTCATTTGAGAACTTATATATGGTGTATATTATGTTGTACAAGTACTCATATATAGGAAATATATCAATAGAAAGGGATGGTTAAATTAAGACAAAGTTTCTTAGGGATCAAAAATTATAACCATATGAAAATAATCTCCTAAAACTAGAATGAGATGTTTAAATGAAAGATTATAACAAGTTTATGAGTTATCTATTTCTCTACAAATATTATGACTGACTGCCTAGAATTAAGTAGCGTGTACATAATATGGTAGACTGTATTATTACTGCTTGTGCTATATACTTTGGTTTACTTATCAAGATTAGATTAAGCAGTTTAAACCTAGGATATTCTATTTGGTATAATTTGTACTTATTGCTTATTATTTAAGATTAAGGGACATTTGATTCTTGAAATTGTGAGACTCGTTATTTGTGATTGAGTAGCATATTCATGTACAATGAACTATGATATTATGAGATGTCATAGAGTGCTCTAATTTTAAAATTATAATTTAAATGTATGTTATACCTGGATGGTACAAACTATAATTTTTATGTCTAAACTCACACATATGTTTGACAGATTAAATGTATGCATGTGGGTTATTTCAATGAATAACATGTTTTATTACAACTAGTAAGACTTTATTTATGTGTGTATATAACCCCTGAGAGTTTAGCGAATGATAGAATGAAATATTTTATGTTTATATGAGTTAATACTTTATTTGTTATATCTAGTTGCTTGAATAAAAGCTTATGTTTCCATAGATTTATGACTATTTTATTATGATTGATTGTGGTAATTAGTAGTTGTGTTTTAGAACACTAGACTATGATAATATGGGTTATCATAGGGTGTAATATATTTTGAAACTACTTATATTAATTATAAATTATAGTTGAAAAAGAGTGATGGTCGAAAGGGAAAAGGAAGGCATAAGGGAGAAGGAAGGCGCGCAGGGGGAGGGCTCAGGTCAGAGTTACAGGGTAGCGCTGGGTTTGCAGCAGTCAGCCCAGGGTATGAGGAATGCTAGAAAATCTCCCCTCCCACAGTTTATAGGCCCCTGTGGTGCAGAAGAGCCCATTGGCATGAGATTACCCAAGGTCAATGGATGCATGGAAAGATGCAAGGAGAGGCCAAAGCTGGTTATACCAATGGACATGATTGCTGAAGACGTAGAGTACTATACGAATCATTCCCTATATTGCAATTTTTTGGGGCTTAGGACTTCACTCCAGTTCTTGGAAGCGTGGGCTCAGAGGACATGGGCTCCAGAAGGAGAAATGGATATCACGCTGTTAGCCAATAGTTATTTTATGGTTACTTTTACCTTTCTGACTGACTGTAATAGAGTCTTTGCTAGAGGTCCTTACTTTCACAACTAGGTGGGGCTATTTATCAAGCTGTGGCATGCTAGTTTTATACCTTCAGAGGAATTTCCAAACTGTGTCCCAGTGTGTGTGCAGCTACCATGTTTTCCAGTGGAATGTTGTTGTGAAGACACTCTATAGAGCTTGCATCCTTGTTGGGAAGGCCAGTCGGCTCTTCAATGTCAATTCTTGGAAAAAAGGTAATGACTTATGCCTACATTTGTGTTGAAATTGATCTTAGCAAGCCATTACTTGATGCTATTGAAATGAGTGTGGGACCCTTTTCCTGGGTGCAACAATTGGATTATGAAATGCTTCCTTTCCGCTGTCATCTTTGCCATGCTTATGGTCACTTATAGCGATGGTGTCCCAAATCAAAAACCTATGAATCTTAGCTTGCTCAACTTGCTCGCAATCCTCCTGAAACTAACAAAGAGAAGGGCTTGATTCCAGGTGAGGCACCTGAAGCAGATGGTTTTATCCTGGTTAAAGGACGCTATAGAAGCAGGGGCCAAAAATGGTCATTAAGGGATAGACAGATAGATGACTCGCTTAATAGATTTGAAATACTAGATGACCTTAACCAACAGGAGGTGAATTTAGGGTTGATGATTATGGACCAGCAAATTGAGGGCCCAACCCAGGAGACCAATGTTTCAGTTGCTTTAACTAAATCACATGATGCTGGGGATTGACACATGGACATGGACTAGCAGATGTTAACTTTGAAAGTATTGACTTCCTCAGTTGTTCCCTCCAAAGAAGATGGGAATTTGTATTTAACAGGGAAATCTAGAGATTTAGGGGTAGCAAGGAGTAGTAAATCTTTTCCTCATTTGGGACTTTTGCAAAAGAACCTTAAGAAGGCTGGGGGGAGAAATCTATCAAGCTTGGGAGGAAAAAAGACCTAGAAAAGATGAAACTAATGGGAGAGAATTTGGTGGAGTCAGGGTTTGTGAAGATGCTCATTTTTAGAATCCTTTGAAATGATTGTACTATCCTAGAATGTAAGGGGTTTGAACAACAGCCCTAGACAAAATGATGTTCATAACTTGATTAGAAATCAAAGACATAATGTCCTTTTTTTGCAGGAGACTAAGATTTCAGTAGAAGCTATGTTCAGATTAGCACCTAAGTTATGGAGGCAAGGGGGTTGTCAATGCATTAGAGCTACCGGATCTTCAGGGGGATTAGCTTGTCTTTGGAACCCATGCAAGATTGGCCTCATAGGATGGTTGTTCTCTAAGTTTTCCATGACTATGATTGCTTCCAATTTTGAGATGGGGGAAGTCATTCTCCTCTCCAATATCTATGCCCCTATTGACTGGCGGGGTAAACAAGCCTTATGGGGCCACATTAGTTTTGTCCATAGCTTGGCTCCCATCTAACCTTGGATTATGGCTGGAGATTTTAATGCTATTTTGGATTTGACTAAAAAGTGTGGTGGTACGTCAAAACTTGACCCCTCTGCTTTACTTATGCACAATTATATTGAAGTTTTGAATTTAGTCGACATTAGGCCCAATAATGGATAGTTTACTTGGAATAATAGGATTGGTAAACACTGCATAGTTGAGAGACTAGATTGTTTTTTGGTTTTTGGTTATTGGGTCAAAGGTATGTGGTCTACAGGGTCTAAAATTTTAGACTAGAGAGGATCAGATCATTGGCCTATTAAGCTACACAGTGTTTCAAAGTATCAGCCCCACTCTCCTTCCTTCAGATTCCAACTCATGTGGCTACGGGATTAGTCGCTGTTCAAGTATGTGGCCAATTGGTGGAGGTGGGGTAGGTCTACCCAAGGTACGATGATGTATATCTTTGCTAAATCACTGTAGTTTGTGAAGTATAAGCTTAAACAGTGGAATCATCAATGCTTTGGGAATATTTTTCATGCTAAGGCTGCTGTACAGACTACGCTAGATGGTATCATGAGAATAATAAGGGAGGAGGGATTGACCAAAAACTTACTTCAAGATGAAGCTCAGGCTGTGAAAGACCTAGAAGAATGCGAGCTACGGGAGGAAATGTTCTGGAAGCAGAAAGCATGGATAGAATGGCTCCAAGAAGGAGATAAAAATACCTCTTTTTTATTTCATTCATCCAAAGCCAGGAGGCACAGAAACTCTATTTCGGTTTTGGTCAATGAAAGAGGTGAACGACTTAACTCCTTTCCTGCAATGTCAGAGGAGGCAGTGTAATACTTCTCTACTCTCTTTAGGGAAGATGCGAATGAGGAATTACCAAAAAAAGTATAGGTTATATATTGTATTCCACCTTTGGTGATGCATGAAATGAATGAGAATTTAATGAAAGATATCACACTTGAGGAGCTTGAGGAGACTATTACCCAGATAAAAAAAGGGAAAGCGGCTGGACCTGACGGTTTCTCGATTGAGTTCTATCAAGAATTCTAGGATATTATCAAACTGAATCTTTTAGCTGTTGTTCAAGAATCTCAACAGAATAAGCAAATGCTTAAGGCTTCAAATGTGACTTATCTTGCTCTCATACCCAAATATGAAGGAGCTGATAGGCTAAGTCAATTTCACCCTATATCTCTTTGTAATGTTGTTTATAAAATCATATCTAAAATCATTGCAGATAGGTTAAAAATTGGGCTAAGCACTGTGATCTCTGAAGAGCAGAGTGGTTTTGTGGAAGGCAGACAAATTCTAGATGGTATTGTCATAGCTATTGAGTCCATCCACTCCATGGCTAGCTCCAAAGATAAGGCAATGTTTATTAAGCTAGATATGGCCAAGGCCTTTGATAGGGTCAGATGGTCATTCCTGCAGAAGGTTCTTAAAGCTTTTGGTTTTGCAGACAAATGGACCCAATGGGTCATGAGCTGCATTTCCTCAGTTTCTTTTTTGGTGCTTATCAATGGGGAACATATGGAGTTATTTGGTGCCTCTAGGGGGTTGCGATAGGAGACCCCCTATCTTCGTATCTCTTTCTTCTTCTCGCTGAAGGTTTGGGAAAGATGATCAGAAGGAACATAGAGGATGGGCATATTCAAGGCTGGTGATGGGGGGGTGAACTATCAGTGCAGTCTCACCTACAGTTTGCTGATGACACTACTCTGATGGGTATGGGCACAATGAGTGAAGCAATTAATTTGTGCAGGGTGCTAGATGTCTATTTAATGGCCTTGGGGCAAAAGGTCAATGAATACAAGTCATCCATCTTATTCTTTAATACACCGGCTCCCATCCAACAGTGTATTGCTCAGACTATGCATTTTTAGATTGGAACTCCCCCCTTGATTTACTTGGGTATTCCTATTTTAGTTGGCCGTATACCCAAAGAATCCTGGCAGAATATTTTGGATAAATTTCGGGAAAAGGTGAATCATTGAACTCATAGGTGGTTATATTTTACAGGCTATGTTTAACTAATCCAATCTATGGTGCAGGCTTTGCCCATTTACAGATGTATGCTTCAGGTTGCCCTGATGGGAATTGTTAAGGAATTTGACTCGGTTACTAGGCAATTTTTATGGGCTAGTACTCTGACGACCTCTAAATGGAGCTTAGTTAGATGGGAGATGGTTTTTAGCCCCAAACAACATGGGGGGCTTGGCCTAAGGCATATGGACTTAAATGGAGTTGCTTTGGTGGCTAAGCTTTATTGGCATTGGTGCACTGAATAAGATAAGGCCTGCACCTGAACTCTCTCTCATAAATACTACTCGAGGACCACTCAGAGTGATATTCCTCACTATCCCCTCATTGGGAAAGGATCAGTGATATGGGGTACTCTCAAAAAAGGGGCTGCTCTTATTAAGGAAGGCTTATTCTAGATTTGTAAGCAGGGATCTAAAGCTCTTTTTTGGACTGATTCATGGGACGGTAACTCCCCCATCATTTCCCAGTTCCCTAATCTGTCGAACCTTTGTCAGAGATTCCTTGATGTTGGTTGGTCTCAGGTGAGTGACTTTAAATCATATATTTCTTACGGACAGCTAAAGGTGGCATGATGGAAAGCCCCTGAGGCTTGGCCGATTGATGGGACACAGGAGGAGCAAGATGAGCTACTGAGCCTCCTTTCCAGGCGTCGTTGTAACTCCCTTCAGGAGGAAGATGAGATTGTTTGGTCTCCAAATCCTAAAGAAGCTTACACAGTTGCCTTTGGATATCAGGCCTTACTTTTTCAATGATTGGATAGGGGGGAAGTGCAATGGTGGAGACAGGTCTGGAATAAATTCTCATGGCCAAAATGCAACTATTTTATTTGGTTGTTGGCTTGGAACAGGTGCTTGACTTGGGACAACCTTCAGAAAAGAGGCTTCCAAGGCCCTTCAATTTGTGTTATGTGTGGGGTGGTTGAGGAGGATTCCGCCCACCTATTTTTTCATTGCTCCTTTGCTTTGCAACTTTAGCACTATTGGTGGGACGTATGATAGAGCCCTTATTTTCATGTTTCATCCTTGGTCAACTTTTGGAGTGGCATGGGAGAATCCCCTTCAAGGATGACTTTCTTGCAGAATGTATGGTTAGGGGGACCCATCTTTTTGCTATGGTAGCTCTAGCTCGAGAGAAATAGGTAGATATTCTGGAATGTGAGGATCATGGCACAAGTCTGGTAGAAATTTGTGGGGATGATTCAAGAGACTGTGCAGGCCAAGAGTGAGGTTTGTCTTCCTCTAACCAAATAGGATGCTGAGGTGGTGGCACGCCTAGGATTCTAATGATTCTCAGGTAATTCAGCTTATGTTAGGAGAGATTGGCAGGTCAAAGAGAAGATTCATAGGGATGGTCAGTGGCAGCACCCTCCAAATGGGTTTCTCAAGATCAATACAGACGGTTCCTCTAGGGGCAATCCTGAGCCTGTGGGTATTGGGGGGATTGGCAGGGACTCTGAAGGTATGGTGATTTTTCTCTTTATGATCCTTGAGGGGATGCAAACCAACAACTTGATGGAAGGCCAGGCTATTCTCTATGCTCTTGAGAAGGCTCAGGTGTTGGGTTAGCATAGGATCATTTGTGAATCGGATTCCCAAGTCTTGATCAACCTACTTGTTAAGAGGAAAGTGTTGGATGTCTATTGGCAATTAGCTTTGCTTGTGAAGCAAATTTTGAGGATTAGCTCATTCATGGATATTGTTACATTTGTTCATATTCTGTGTGAATGGAATAGGGCAGCAGATTGTTTGGTAAAATGGGCATCCGAACATCTGGATGAAGGAAATACTGAGGATTGGGAGTCTCTCTCCCCGGTGATTTAATTTGATTTGAAATATATTTTGGAGGAAGATAGGAAGGTTTATACTAACGTCTAAGTGGGAACGTGCCTAGTTTTTTTGTGTTGGCTGGTTTCTTTACGTGCCTAGTTTTTCTACGTTTGCTGGTTTCTTTTGGGGGTTTCGGTCCCCCATTCTTCTTGTAATGATCTTCTTAATTTTTCAATAAAATTTTTACACTTTAATTTTTTATTTATTTTTTAAAATTATAGTTAAATATGTATTTTTATTTGGGTGGTATAAACTGTAGTCATTATTTCTATTATGGGATAGATAATAATGTGAGATTCATTCATATGTTTGATAGAATAAATATATATATTTTAATTATTCCTATGCTTAGTAAGTTATATGAAATGATTGTTTTAAGGTTTTAATCTACATGAATTTATTGGTTATATTATGTTAACCAAATCTTGCATTGTTGATACTAATTAAGTGGTGAGATGGACTTCACTAGTTTACTAGCATCACAATGTCAGATGAAGGTAGTTCGATCAAGTGGTGTGTATAAATTTTGAATGATCCTTAGATCATTATTATTATTGAAAATTTTGACCAAATTAATGTTTAGTGAGACATTTTTATTTCGTGAGTGTGATTTATATGTTTGTGTGATATCTTTTAATAGAACGAGTTTTCTATGATACACTGCATGTTTGGTTTTAGAAATCATATAACACATGGGTATTAGCTTGTCTATCTAGATTTTTGCAACATCACTATCTACTCATCCATGAAAGGAGGGCCATTCCTTGATGGGATTAGTGCAGGGGATCATTGGTCTCTGATTGGTGTGGAAAAGCATTTTGATGATGCTCTCCCTCCCCACAATAGTATTACTTTTGAGATGACACTTGAGATTAACACAAATACTAAAGAGTTTGAGGAACTCATGATTCAGGGAGCCATGCATCTTATATATGTACATTATATTATATTATTATTATTATTGAAATATTATCATGAATAACTATAATTAATTATTTATTGTACATTCATAGCAATGGATATAGGCATGTATTCATGGCTAGTTAATTATAATTAGTTTCTATATTTGTATTATGATGTGATTCTCATGATGATAGTGATCAGTGATATATGATGTATTATGCTTCCTTTACAATATCATACTTAGAGTATTTTACTTGATCACTGGTTAGATTCACATGGTGTAATCTAATTATAGCATATGTGCTTAAATTTAAAAAAATCACGTGTTTTTAAGTAGATCCTAGTGATGATGTTACAAAAGCTATAACAAATTAGTGTTTAATTATTGCATATTATTTAATTGATTTAGACATCTCATCCCTTTAATCTAAACATAGGTTTTACATAGTTAAACCTTAAAAAGTTAAATCAAATCTATATGCATCATATATCAGTAGGGGGTATGTGCGTAACACATGGCTTTCTTATTGCTCAAATTTTCACTAGTTTTGTAGATGGAATGAAAAATTCATGTAATTCTCCACACTGTATACACTAGACCAAGATTATACTTAGTATTTACACTAATTTTGCACCAGAATTGAACCTTATTTCACATATAGTGGTTGGTTCACTATTTGCACCATTATTTGTACCAATTTTTGCACCAAAACTATCTATTGGGATTCATATGTGGATTCCAAATTACTTCACTACTTTAAGTATGTGATGATGGATTTAAGCACACCTTGAGTTAGTAAGCACACTCACCCATAAATGAGGATCAGGGCATGCACAGTCCAATCTAAGCTGTTTAATGTTAATGAAAACTCCAAAGATTCTACCCTCTATAATCACTAGTTTTGCATCAATTTTTGCACTAGAAAAACATAATGGTTCACATACCCAATTAGGTATATTGGTTCCTTATCACTCTCTTGTTTATTGTATTTCACTTTTGATCATCTTAAGTAAATACTGATATTACATATGTTATATTTCAAGTTTGTATGGAGCACAATTCAACATTATGGCCTAAATACATAACTTATCTTCATAGGTACGTTGAGGTACACACTCTTTTTCATTTTATCTTAGTAATTTTGATTTGCTGTATTACGAAAATAAAAAGGAGGAAATATAGACACATAAATTAATATTTAAGCTAAAACCATGCACTTGTGACTACTATTTTACATACTTATCTCTAAACCTATCTTTGGGCCCCTTTTAATCAATTTAGACCACCTTGCACACTATTTTGACCCTGAATGTACTCCTCTCTATTCCTACCTGCTTTAAGTATCTTTTAGGCCATGTCTAACACTCAACATGATCAAATCAACCTTTGACTATAACACCCTAGGGGACTATAGTGCATCACTCCAATGTTCATGCCTCCTCTCCCGTCATCTTATAAAATAATGGCTAATTTACAAAATAAAAAATTATGAAAAGGTTGACCTATGTCCCTAGTAATCCCCTTTAAAAGGAATTTGAAAGATATTACTATATAAACACATTTCAAACTATTTTACCCACAAGAAGATTCTACATCAAAAATAACCAAAATCATACTTTCACATTAAGATCAAAACACCTATTTCTCCCAATTCTAATTGCTTACAACCCTAGTAGCCTAGAGCTCAAGTCTGAATATATATTCTAGGTTACAAGTCATAGTCAAGACACTTAATCACTGTAGACATTATTTATGAATTATATATCACCTCAATCTTATACACTTGGACAAATTTAAACCTTGGTTTTTCCTCTTGGCTTTGGACATTTCTCACTTTTAGAAGTCTTGCATCTACTCTATCTTATTCCCCTTGGCCTATCTATTGGTTAAACCAGTCTTATGTTGATGATCTAGACCTTTTATCTTACACTAAATTATTAAAATATGTTTATATTATGTCTCTGCAAATTCTGAGTCTATATCTATTTTCTAACTATTAGGACAAAAGCATCAGTCCTAGACCCCTACGTTGATGTTAGTGTCCTACTATGATGCAAGTGTCTAGTGCCTTAAAGTCATTTAATTTGTAAATGAAACATATCTTAGTGGTTGGCCTAAGTGATATAATGTGAATTATTTCTCCAAAGGGATTGATATAAATACAAGATCAACCCTCATTCATTCCTCACCTAACATAGACCTAAAGAGATCAAGGTAACTTTTCAAAGGCATTCTAACAAGCATTCAATTGAGAAAAGCTTCCATGTTTTATCCTATTTCCATATTAGTCATAGGGATACTAGATCTATAGGTTTGAAGTACTGAAAGAATGACCCAAGAGCTATATTTTCCAAGTTATAAGATAGGTCATTGTTGTACTTGATTTTCACATATTGCATGATCCAAACAAAAGTAAACCCATTGGGGAGAACTACTTCAGTATGGGGACCTCTTCAAAGTATTGACTATGTAGGTATAACTCATTAATAGAGGGGTCTTTGGGGTTAGCTTGACACTGTGATCCCACTAACCCATTTTTCCCAAGTCATCATTCAAGATCACTATGAAGATGAAGAACTAGGATTTTGAAAATTTCATGAGGGAAAAAAATCCATGACTCATATCTAAATGTACTAGAATGAAGATGGAGACAAACCTAAAAACATCTAGGTGGTTGAATCCTTTTCTAACAAGTATTTTTTTATAAGACACCTACATTAAGTTCAGACAGTAGCATCGACATAACCATCTTAGATTGACGCTAGTGTCTATAGTTCCAGAAGCACTCAATCTAGAATTTGGTGACTATTAAAAGATCATATTCTAGTTTGCTTCTTACCTATTTTAGATCCATAACTGTGTTACCATCATAACTAGCTAAGTACATCATTTCATTATCATTTTCATATCTAACATAGACGTACTTTCCATTTTAGCCTAAGTTTAATACATTTAGTATATGTTAAATTTGAGTTTAAAATTTAATTGTCATGTTGTAGATATGATTATCACCCTTATGTATTTTCATTTCTATATTCTTAACCATATCTACCCAAGTAAGATCCACATCCAAATTTAGGGTTAAATATTTAGTGAAACCAATTCGTATGAATACAATTTTTTTTTCTGATTCTTAGGGTTTTTAGTAAGTTAGGGTTTCATATTGATATACTTTTTCATTTCCTACTTATATTATTTTACATACAACCTAGGTGTAGCCCTAGATTTGGAAGTGTGCATATTAAACATATTGAGCTTCCCCCTTTTCCATCTAAGATGTCTAAATCCATTAAGGGACCTAATCCTATGGATCATGATGATACTAATGTTGAGAATGAAAAATATATTGGTGAGGTTATCATAGAAAAAGATTCTAATAATGAAAACCATAAGTATAATGAAAGCAATGAACATGAACAAATTGACCATGAACACGTGCAAAAAATTGCATTATTTCGTGAACATATTCGCCAAAACCATGAAGATCTTGATGAGATCCTCAAAAATATATTGGAAACAAAAAATTCAAAAGGTATAGTTGAAAAATCCCTCCCCTTGGATACTTCATTGATTCTTACATCTAATGGGGGCATGATTTATATTTTTAAACCTTTGTTTCTTGAAAACCAAAATCCTATTGCTACATCTACCATGGAATTGCAAATTATTTCAACACAAATACTAGTTTCAATACTTATTACTACTCAAGCCATGTTTATATCCCTTTTGGTAACTACTCAACTTGCTAATCTAAATCCTAATAGTTCTACAATTAAAACTCTTCTTCAAGTTATAAATGCCTTGGAGGATAAGGTTACAAACATTGAATAAAATGTTTTAAAATATCATCATGCTATTGATTTGCAAGATGTGTTGCATAACCCTCTTGCACTTGAGATATTTTCACCCTTTTTCAATTGATTTTTTTCACCTAAGTTCCCATTTTATGATGGCAAGGGTGATATTGAGTATCATATTTGATACTTTTATACAACATGCCTTGACTCTGCTTCCAATGATGAAATTTTGACTAAATTATTTCCAAGAAGCCTCAAGAACAATGCTTTGAGGTGGTTCTATGATTTACCTCTCCAATCCATGAAAGCATTCAAACCTCTTGTAGATCCATTTTTGGTAAAATTTTTGATTAATATTTTTGAAAAGGTTTCCTATGCTCAAATTACAAAAAATAAACAAGGAACTATGAACCTATCAATGACTATGTCTTGAGGTAAAAGACAATGTTGGCTAAAATGACCAATCCTATGATAGATAAAGATTTGCAAGACATTCAATAAAAGTTTCTTTACTCCTTTACATGAGTCCATTGTTTTCAATAAGTTAAAATATTTTGATGACTTATGCTATGTTGTATGAGATCATGAATGAAACTTATTTCATTGAATAAGCTCAAGTATGTAGCAATCAAATCAAATACATATACATCTAGTACTAAGTTTACAATCAAACCAAGTTATAAGGTAAAATATCGTAAGCCTAAAAATGAAAAAACCACTACAATCAACGTAGTGTCACAATAATCCAATCAGCTTATTTTATCTAATGCATCGAGGAGATAATTCTCATAATTAACTGAGTCTGTAGCTTCATTACTCCCGTAGTTAATAGAGTGTTAACTTATATCTCTCTCTCATCCTATAAAGGTTGATATGAGTGGTCCTCTACCTAAAGGATATGATGTAAATGCTTATTGTGATTATCATTAGGGACCAGGGCACTCTACAAATAGATGTTTTACCTTGAATCTTAATATCTAAGACCTTTTTGATGACCAAAATATGACACTTGATGATCCTCCCAATGAATCAAGTTCACACCCTAGTGATCACTAGAAATAAAAAATATTTAATAATATTTTTCAAGACTATTCTAAGAAAAAACCATAAGTGTAAATGGCATATAATGCACATCTTTCTCCATCACATTATGGGCACCCATTAGATGGGATTATTGGTAATTACACATGACACACACCTCCTATGGTATAAAGACCTTTTATTTCATTCAATAATAGTGAGATTAAGGATGATGACTCTAATCTTCATTCTTAATTCATTAAATCATACCTTGATAAACATCTTATATGAAATGTTATGATTGATAATGGTGCAAGCAATAATGTTTTTACCTTGACATTACTTACGCACTTGGGTTAGACTCATCATGATTTTTGTCCTTCTACTAGATTAGTTAGAGCATTCGATGGGACCTATGAGAAGGTTCTTGGTGAGATTGACCTACCAATATTGCACATGTGGTTACTAAATTTTCAATTATACCTTCCATGGGAATATTTTATGGGCAAGACCTTAGATCCATACACTTTGAGAATTACCTTTTATATTGCATGAGTGTTTTAAATACATTCATGTAAATTGGGTAATTACAGTTTCTAGAATTCCATATGAGCATCCTCTTGAATAAGAGAAATTTATATCCAAATAGTTAACTATCAAACATACTAATATTAATCACTGCAAAAAGGTAAGCAATAGGCAATCCAATTTACTAAGATGCTAATACTTTAGAGACCATTAAATCAAAGACATACAGTGGATTCCACAAAATTTTCATATAATACACACCATATTCATATATCTAGAGCACCTACACATATACCTATTATTGATATTCCAAAGATACTAAATAACACTCAACTATGGTTTCCACAAACCCCTATTCCTAATACTCCTACTATTGATTTAAGACCATAGAGTCCTATTATACATATGCAAAGCATCCCAAACACTATAGTGATAGCTATTACACCTAAATAGGCTCCTTGGTAGCATCACCAACTTATACACTATGTTTATAGTGGAGAGATATCTATGACCATCCTTTAGATAGAATCATAGGATGATCTTTCCTTTTCAAATATTCTAAAAATACCAAAAAATAAAAAAAACTAAAAAACTATAAAAATATTTTTAGCATATATGTATTCTATTGGATCCTTGGCATCTATTTATTAGTTCCATATTGATAGATGGAATATCAGTTACCTCTACATACATGTAGTCATATAAATGTCAAAATTGGTAGTTTGAGTGTGGCATGTAAGACCCCATCCATAGGCCTTTTTGCATACTCTTGTGACCCTTCTAGACACCTTATTACTCATTACCAGTCATCTAAAACCTTATGAAGCCTGATTCTAACTTAGCTAGACCATATTTCCTGTACCAATCCTATTTCCTTAGGTCTCAAGCCTGTAGGATAGGAGTACCAAACTTGGACTACAATGTTGAACCCTAAAGTGTCCCTTTTCGGTGTTCTTGTCCATTTGCACTTTGAGCCCCAATAATCATTTCCATTTGATCCTTGTTCTTAATTAGGTCAGCTTAAAGTAAACACATCTAACCCATGATCAATTATTCCCTATAACAGTCCATCCAAATCTCATTTACAAAGGGAGGTGACAGATATTATAAAGCAAGCAAAAATACAAAGCATTAAGGTAAACTTCCCTATTCTCTGCATATAGTCACCCAACATAGCTATAAACATACTCAAACCTTCATACCAGTACCTAACCACCTCAAGTACTCTCAATTTGGTATTTTTACATTTGCATCACACTATTTCACAAAGCACATTAGGTGGGATAACTACATATGGCTTGATCCCTCTTTAGTGTATTGGTATGTAGGCAGCGTGCCCACACAAGGGGTGTGGATTACATGTTTAGTGCATTTACACACTAACCCCTCTTTTTCAAGTGATTCAAATATTTTTTTGTCAAGCATGATGTAGGGTTAGAGTTTTGAAGATTAAATCAGCTATATAGCGAGTTCCATCGGCAATCAACACTCAAGATTTCAAAGGTAGGCTCACACAAGAACAACACAAAAATCCAAAAAGTTTTAAGTCTCTGTGACTAGTTTGGACAATAATGATATGAGTGGAAAACAACATCAAACACCAAAGTGTCCTATTTTTGGTGCTCCTATCCTTTCATCTAATGAAACCAGATTCATGACACTATCCCAATCCTACACAACTAGTTTTAGCCTATGTATCAACCATCTCAGCCTGTTTCTAGCTGTCATATTTTTCCTTCTTTATTGCTATTTTAGAAAGGTAAAAAAAATAAGTTATACAAATCAAGATTGTATTTATTCTTAATATTTTTTACTGATTTATTAATCTAGACCCTTAACTAAAATAAGAATAAAACTCCATTATTCTCAAAACAGTTAAATTATTTGGTGAACCCAACTTACTTTGTTTGCACACAAAAACCTAAAAAAAATTCCTTGCTGATTTTATCATTACTTTTCTAATTTTTTTCCTACATATATAAATAAGAATTTCACATTAAATTTTTAAAATTCACCATAATAATTTTAAATATCATTTATTTCAAACCCTAGTTAAATATACTAGGTCCCTATGCTTTAGAGGTATCACCTTACATGTTAGTGAGCTTCGTATCCTTTTTATGCATATTTTAGTTCATTGTTTTTCAAATCCTAGATTACATTTATTTAATCTTCTCTTTCATTTTTCAAGTTGTTTTCCTTATGCCACCTAAGCTCCTTACATCTCTTTCTTTAAGATGATGTGCAAGACTTAGTGGCAACCCTCCTGAATTCACCCAGATTCCTCTAATCCATCCATATACCATGGATAAACAATCAACTCAATTTACTACTATATATCCTACACATTCAGAGTACACTAATTTTCATGAGGATAATTTTGACAATGAGCAGTATGAGAATAAAAATGATGATCTACACACCAATGTTCATGTTCCACCACATGAGGATACTGATCCACTTCCACCCATTATTGATAATGATGTTATCATCAACAAAGATTTTATTCCACAGAGTTTTAGAGAGATAATTAGGGAATAACCCCAAGATCATGCCCTTATCTTACAATATATCATGGAAATTAAAAAGGCTAAGCAAGTTGAATCTTCCATTCCTTTAGAACAACCAATTAAAAATAACACTACAGGGTCAACTATGTCTCAACAACCCCCTATAGTAGCCCAACCTTCCTATGAGGCACTGCCAGTTACAAATAGTACATCTTTGTCTCCTGATGTGGCTACCCTTGTGTAAGTGATAAAATCTCTTTAATCCAAGGTGTTACATCTTGAGCAAGGTGCCTCCATATCAACACACGCCTTGGACTCTTTTGATCTAGTCATATTGCTTCTACACCCTTGCCACTAGGTTTTGTTCAACCCAAACTTACTCTATATGATGGTAAGTGTGATCCATAGACATACTTGAGAGATTTTCATGTAGCATGCTTTGACTATGTGCCAAATGACTAGTTACTAACCAAGCTATTTCCACAGAGTTTAAATGATTATGCTTTACTATGGTTCTATAGTCTATTGAATTAGTCGGTCAATGCATTTAATCCTTTAGCTGACATGTTTCTATCTCATTTTATAATTAACATAGGTGACAAAGTTTCTTATGCTCAAATTACACAATAGAAACAAATGTCAAATGAACATCTCATAGATTATGTTCTTCGATATAAGACTATCTTGGCTAAAATGACTAGCCCCATGGCCGACCAAGAATTATTGGATCTCTTCAAATAGAGTCTTCTGCTATATTTGCATGAGTCAATACTATTCAAAAGGTTATCTTCCTTCACTGAGTTATATCATACACTAAAGGAAAGGGAAGTCAAATTAATTTCAATGGGCAAACTCAAGTACACAAGCATATCAAAAATAACAAATAAGAGTAATAAAAAAGTCCCATACAAAGTAAAGGTTAGTGATAACAAAAGTCAAAATCAACCTACAGTTAATATGAATTTAGATCCCCCTTAATGAGTGGTTTTATCAGCCCCTCCTTGATGAGCCTTTACCAATCTACCAGTATCTCCAGCTAGAGTCTTACAATAACTATTAAAATGCAATGTCCTATCTCTCCCTCCTATTCGAGAAGTTAATATGACAAAGCCTCTTCCATGTGGATATGATTAGAATGCATTTTAAAATCTTCATAGGGCACTAGGCCATACAATGAATAAATACATAAGTTTACGACATAAGATATAGGACTTGATAGATGACAACCTTGTTGATTTTGGCACTCTAGTTGAGCCTTCTCAAATAAAGCAAACATAGGACAATCCTCTAAAATTTTTCTTAGATCCTTTCCCACAACATTATAAATAAAATATAGGATATATATCAGATGTTCACCATGAAATCATGCACACCTTCCACCATCTACATACTAGACACCTTCAATTGAGTCAGATCCTTTGAGCAACATGATTGGTGTGTATAATTCCACAATTCTAGCTAGACCTTTGATCTCCTTCTCAGAGTAGGAGATAGTTGAGGATGATTCAAATTACCATGCACTTTTTATCAGAGCTTACATTAATCATCATTCCATTCATAATGTTCTCATAGACAATGGATCTAGTGTGAACATGTGCACTATGACATTACTTCAATATTTGGGATATTCAGAGCAGGATATTACCCCAACAGACATAATTATCAACATATTCAATAGACACATATAGATTTAATTGGGTGAGATTATACTTCCTCTTCAGGTTGGACCTACACATGTAGCCACACCATTTACTATTATTCTCAGTGTAGGAGTCTTTGGCCATATTTTTTGGTCAACCATGGATCTAGAAACTTTGAGAAATACCTTCTATAGTTCACAGATGCATGAAATTCATTCATGCTAATTAGGGTGTTATAGTTGGTGGAGTTTCGTATGAGTTAACACTCCCCACTTCAGATCCATCTAATACTCTATAGTCACTAGTTTTATCTCTTCCACCAGTTACATTTCTTCCTTCAGTTCAAATTCAGACACAGTCAAAGCCTCTCTCATGAGCACAAAGAGTTCATATACTTCCATGGAGTCCTCTCTTAGAGAGACCACTACACTAGTGATAGTTTCAGGACCCTAGACATTTTCTAGGTACAATATTCAAACCCAGAGTAGTATCATTGAGGTCACATGCCTCTACACATGAAACACACTTTTAAAGAGATTCTTTTACTACCAGATGGGTCCCTAAGAACCCCACAATTGTATCCACATCTTAGAGTTATAGGGGGACCCCACAGTCAATTTTTACTACAGACATTTCAGATCACTTAAAACATACATAACTTTTAGAGTCTTAGTCTTAGCCCTTCCATCATGATTCACGATCATGCACAATCCCTCTCCTTGATATAGGACACCATGATAGGAAGTCTCTCATGAGACTCATCGGTTAATATCATTTCTTCTTAGTATTTCTTATACATAGATTCTTTTCAATTTCTTGTACATATTTCCTTATGATTGATTGTACATAGATTATTTCAAAAATACCAAAAACAATATAACATGTCAAAATACAAAAACATTCAAATAAATTAAAACACCAAAAACATTTCAACTACAAGCATTATCCATGGTTTACATTTCTACTACCGTCCTAGAATTACATTTTGCTACTATATGCTATTGTTTATTGATTTATCTACATTACCATGCTTCACTTGATCTTCTTTGAGTATGTGCAATGATACCCAAATCCTTGACTGCTTCACTTTACCCATTGAGGGGGCATCCTAATTTTACATTCAAGACCTACATCGACATATCTACCCACCGAAGGCATTTTATACATGAATAAACCATCTAGGTTATGTCATTCCTATACCACACACTCTTGTTATCATGTTAATGTACATTAATTACTAGCGTACATAGATTATTCTATTGACACTCACTAGTATATAACACTTGTGTATTTATTAGCATCTACCTAGTCTTGTACTCCATGTTTTACATACTTTCACTTCTTGCTTTGATTAGTTAGATGCGATCGTATTTCCAGTATTTACATGCCTTTATTTATTGATTTGAGTAGCCATATGTGATTTCATTTCTCAGTTCCTATTTTATCTCTTGTGTGTGCCTTAGGACATTTGCCAATGTCCTTTGCTTGTACTTTTCTATGTGCTTGTGGCACTTGAGCCAACCTTGTTTGTTTTCACTTGTATGTGTATGTGGCATTTGAACATGCCTTATATGCTTGATTTCCCAGTTTGAATGACATGTGCTCATGTCCCTTGTTTGTTTTTCCCTTTGGCCTCTTTTGTATGCTTCTTGATTCTTGCCTTGTGTGCTTATTTGATTATTTGCTTCTCAATTGTTTGCAATACCATGATCCATATCATGTATTATCTTTCCTTCTTAGATGGCATGATGGACATCATGCTCCATCCCTCTTTGACAACTAACAACTAACCAGATTTCCATTTCTAGTTTAGTATATTGCACATGCTATTACATTATTACATCTATCGAGGCATACTCCTATTAATCTAACCATCCCCAATACAAATTATGCTATATATTGAGACATCATTTTGATTATCATTGCTATTTAAATTTATATCATAACATAACACACTTCCAAGGATATTTCTTCTGAGGGAAGTCATTGTAGGGTCTCAATCCTACCCTCAAAAGAGGGGGCAACAAATAGGGGTTTTGTCATAGAGATCAGAGCCTTCTACCAATCAAAAATTAGTTTTTAAAATACTCAAAATAATAATCAAAGTCTAAAACATGTAGAATAGATTAAAAAAAAAGTGATGAATACAAAATATTCATTAGAAATAATAAAGGACAAGAGCATCAAAAGTAGACAATAGCACCAGACACCAAAGTGTCCTATTTATGGTGCTCCTATCTAAATAACATAAAATCTAGAATTTATAGAAACAGATAGAAAGGTAAGGTCAATTATAGTTTTTTCAACCACAATACAGTTTAGATTAAGTAGTTTAAATATAATTTTACTTAGAGTATCTAGATATAGGGGGCATCATGTGTGGCATATTGGTTCTCGCTTCTAGTTTTAGATTGGGAAGTTGGTACAACTTCCAGATCAGAATCCATGTTATAGACACTAGAGACTGGGGGAAATGTGTGTGACACATTTTCCTTATTTTCTTTCTAGTTAATTATATTACCTAAGTATGCTTAATAGTTGTGTTCCTTATTCTATCTGTAGTTGGTTGGCATCATTTCAAAGTGGCTTTCATATAAACCTAGTTCTCAATTTTAGAGTGGCTTTCATACAAGCCTAATCTCCACCTTTCAAAGCGGCCAAGATTGGCCTAGTTATTAGTACACATTCATATATCTATGCCACATTATCAAATTATAGATCATTTACAGGCTTCAAGAGCCATCTCATACAACACACATTCATAGCGATATCAATTCATAGCTTTACTACATAGTGGGAAATGCTAGAGCCAAAGGACTAGTTAGCCTTTGTATTCTTGAGCCACCTAATTAGAGGGATTGGACACATAGTCCAAACATCAATTAACACATGCATGATCACATAGCTTCACTTAGTGGGTGACGATGGAGCTAAAGGGCCAACCTTTATATTCTTGAGCCACCCTCAGAGAATTGAGCACTCAGCTCTATTCACAATATTACTCTTGGTACAACACATACCCAACATTACTTAAAATCACTTAACATCATATTAGGTTTTATATTGGTTTGTGTACCCAATGAGGTGTATTCATTCCTTTCTCTTCCTCTCTCTTTTACCCAACTTTTATATGTTTTTATTTTAGACATATCGTGTCTAGTAAGAACTGATCTACTCTTTATTTTTTCTTGCAGATTTATGCCTCACGCTGTGCTCTCTCTATGCACACTCAACATCACACATCTCATGGGATTCACCCTTACAGGTATGTTTAGGTATGTTTTCTATTTTTCCTTTATCCTAGTATTTCACTTTGATGCATCACTAGAATAAAAGGGAGGCAAATGTAGTCATATAAAATGTCAAAAATGGTAGTTTGAGTGTGGCTTACAAGACCCCATCCATAGGTCCCTTTTGCATACTCTTATGAACCTTATAGACACCTTCTTACTCATTATCAGTCATCTATAACCTTATGAACCCTGATTTTAGATTAGCTAGACCATATTTCCTATGCCAATCCTATTCTTCTAGGTCCTGAGCCTATATGACAAGAGTGTCAAACTTGAACTACAACATTAGACCCTAAATTTCCCCATTTTTGGTGCTCTTTGTTATGATCTTAGAGTACAATTGATTACTTTTGTATAAGCAACTAAACACGGAATTGAAACCAAAAGTAATAAGTAACTAGAAATCAGAAACAACAAATAATAGGAGATACAAGAAACAACCAATCTGTATTAAACTCTTCTAGAAGGAAATACAATGAATAAATATCTCTCTCCTCACACCTCGTAGATGTACAGTAATTCTTCCTCAAGAGTTCTCTCTCTCTCTATCAATTACAATCAACTCAATTATTGAATTGTACATGCTATGAGGATCTAACCCTACTATATAGTATACTACAACACTAGGGTTCATGAGCCATGCATTCGCCACCCTTAGATCCACCTCTTAAATCAAAGGCTCAAATTTGTTCTCCTAAAAATAACAATTCTGGAAACGCACAGAAGTCGGTGTCGATCTGAAGATGACCGATGCCGGCTGACCCCTAACCGATGTTGGTCGACCCCTAACCAATGTCAGTTGGTTCTGACCAATGCTGGTTACTGTGTAAGCCCATCAACCTCCACATTAACTCATTAGTGAAGCTTTTAGCTCCACAACTCAACAATCTCCCACTTAGAGATAAACAACTGCACCCGTACCTGTACAGCAACATCCTCTAAACATCTCTGGCTTGTTTTTCCCTCTTCAAGTTCAATCTTGAAGACCAACAAAAGTTGAATGAAGATTCAAATTCTCCTTTGTTATCAGCTTTGTTAACATATCAATAGGGTTCTTATCCATATGGATCTTTTCTAGCTTCAACTATCTATCCTCCAATACCTGTCTAATGAAGTGGTACCTAAGCTATATATGTTTGGTTCTTGAATGAAAGGCTGAATTCTTTTCCAAATGAATTGCACTTTGACTATCACTGTACAATCTGCAACTCTCTTGCTCCTTTTCCAACTCTTCCATGAACTGAGTCATCCAAATCATTTCCTTGCTAGCCTCTGTGACTACAATGTATTCTGCCTCTGTAGTAGATAAGGCAACAACCTTTTGTAACTTTGAAATCTAGCTAACCGCCGTTCCACCAACAGTGAACACATATCCTGGGGTGCTTCTCTTACCATCCAAGTCACCTGCCATATCCAAATCTACATACCCATGTAGAGAAGTGTTTGACCCTCCATAGCATAAATGCCTACTGCTGGTCCCTCTCAGATATCTGAGAATCCACTGAACTGCTTTCCAGTGTTCCTTTCCTGGATTGGCCATAAACTTGCTGACAACTCCCATTGCTTGGGCAATATCTGGTCTAGTACATACCATTGCGTAAATCAAGATCCCAACTGCTAAAGCATATGGAACTCTACTCATGTACTCAACCTCATCATGTGATTTAGGACACTATTCTTTGCTCAACTTGAAGTGTCCAGCCATAGGTGTGCTTACCAATTTTGCATCCTGCATATTGAACCTTTCCAACACCTTATTCACATAATCCTTTTGAGACAAAATCAAACTGTGATTTTTCATGTCTCTCTTAATACTCATGCTAAGGATTTTCATGGCAAATGTGTGAGCTAATTTTACCTTAAGCTCAGTAATTTCCTGCATGTGTGAACCTGCAACAAGCATATCATCTACATATAGTAACAGGATAATATAACTACCATTATCCAATTTGTTAAAATAAACACAATGGTCAGATTGACATTTACTAAAGCCATGCTCTGTCATAAACCTGTCAAACCTCAAATACCATTGTCTTGGAGCTTGCTTAAGACCATATAATCTTTTATTCAATCTACACACAAGTTTCTCCTTACCTTTGACCTCAAAACCTTCCGGGTGATCCATATATATCTCTTCATCCAAATCTCCATGAAGAAATGCTGTCTTAACATCAAGCTGCTCAAGATGCAAATCTTCAATAACAACTAAAGACAATACAGTCTGAATAGAAGTCATCTTTACTACAAGAGAAAAAATTTCACCAAAATCAATGCCTAGTTTCTGTGCAAATCCCTTTACTACCAACCTAGCCTTATATCTCATTTGTCCATTCTCTCCTTCCTTTAACCTATATACCCATTTATTTTTCAGTGCTTTCTTTCCGGCTGACAACTCAACCAAATCCCATGTATGGTTATCTTCCAAGAAATCAATTTCCTCATTCATGCCATGCTCCCACTATTTCTTGGATTCTACCTGCATTACCTCATCAAAACTTTCTGGTTCTCCACCATCAGTGAGAAACAAGTAGTATAAAGAAGGGGAATAATGAATTGGAGGTTTACTTACCCTTTTAGACCTCTTTATGGGCATTTGAGACTCATTTACAGCTTGCTGTCTGCCCAAATTTCCTTTTGACAGTGATCGATCCTGATCATCTCTGATTGATGTCAGTCTGCACTCAATCGATGTTGATTCCTCCTGATCAACACTGATTTCCACCTGATCGACGTCGATTTCTACCTGACCCACGTCGATCTCTGTGTTTTTCTGTGAGTGATGATTTTTACCCGCGAGCTCATTTTGGATCATAACCTCTTCCAAATCAAGATTGCCCTGCTCAGAATTATTCAGCCTCTTCTGCTGATCACTGTACATCACCTTCTCATTGAAAACTACATCACGGCTTCTAATAATTTTGTTAGTTTCTAAATTCCACAACTGGAATCCGAAATCTCCAAAACCATAACCAATGAAAGTGCACTGCATAGATTTAGCATCTAGCTTCTTTCTATTTTCTTTATCAATGTGCAAAAAAGCTTCAGAACAAAAAACTCTAAGAAATGAAAGATCTATCTTTTTACCTATCCAAGCCTCTTCTGGAATTCCACCATCCAGTGTAGTAGAAAGTCCTCTGTTAATCAGGTAAATCACAGTATCTATAGCTTCTGCCTAAAACTGTAAGGGTAAACCAGCATGCAACCTCATACTCCGTGCACACTCCATTATTATTCTATTCATCCTTTCAACAACTCCATTTTGCTGAGGTGTCCTTGGAACCATCCTTTCCCTACGTATTCCATTCATAGAATAGTAACTGTTGAATTTATTGCTGTAGTACTCACCACCATTGTCAGATCTAAGGCACTTCAATCTCGAACCTATTTCATTCTCAACCAAAACTTTCCATTTCTTAAATGTGTCAAAAACATCAAATTTTCTCTTTATGCAATAAACCCATACCTTTCTTGTAGTATCATCAATGAAAGAAACATAATACTGTGATCCTCCAATAGAAGCTACCTGAGCTGGTCCCCACACGTCTGTGTGAACAAGCTCCAACTTGTGCTTCTTCTTTGTTGACCTAGTTTTTAGAAACCTCACTTTCTTCTATTTCCCAAAAATACAATGCTCACAAAAATCTAGATCTATGCTTTTCAAATCTAAAAGCTTACCTTTTGACTTAAGAACATTTATTCCCTTCTCACTCATGTGACCAAGCCTACAGTGCCACAACTTCGCATCTACATCTGAAGTAGATAAAACAGAAGGAGAATAATCAGTAATACAAGTAGATAGATAAAGTGTACCTACTCTCTTACCTTTTGCTAATACAAGTGCACCCTTTGAAACTTTCCAAGATTTAGCTGTGAGAGTTACTGTGCAATCCTCATCACCCAACTTTCCTACAGAAATTAGATTCCTCTTCAAGATGGGTACATGCATGACATCCTTCAACACCCATGTGTTGCCATTCTTTAATTTCAGCTGCACTTTTCCTTTGCCAACAATATTACAAGGCTCATCATCCCCTAAATAAATTTTTCCAAAATCTCCATGGACATAATCATTGAAAAATTCTCTATTTGGGGTTGCATGGAAAGAGGCACCAGAATCTAAAACCCATGATTCTACTTTATTATCCAAAGAAAATATAAGAACATCCTATGCAACAATACCTGTAACTTTTGCTTCTTTATTACCTTCATGCTGATTTTCTTTTTTATCCTTCAACCAACAATCTTTCTTTACATGCCCTTTCTTTCCACAATTTCAACATGTTATTCTTCCATTTCTGGATTTGGATCTACTTCCCATCTTTGACCTTGATTTCCCTTGCTTGCCCTTCTCTCTTTGCCTTCCCCTACTTTCAACACTTAAAGCATTCCCTGATGTTTCTCCTGTGCTTTTCCTACGAATTTATTCATTCAAGATTACACTAACAACATCATCAAATTTCAAGATATTTGAAGCAGATGCAGTATTACTAACTGCCATTACCAAACTATGCCAACTTTCAAGTAAAGAGCATAAGATTAAGAGAGTCTTAATTTCATCATCAAAAACTATTTTGACTGAATTTAATTGATTTAATATTGTATGGAAATCATTAAGATGACTAGATATAGATCCACCTTTCTGCATTTGCAAATTAAATAATTGCTTCATAAGATATACCTTATTCGAAGCTGAAGCTTTTTCATATAAATTTTCCAAAGTATCCATTAACTCTACCATTGTCTTTGCCTGTGATAAGTTGGAAAACATAGAAGCTGCCAGGCTCAACCTTATAGATCCAAGAGCATTTCAATCAAGAACATTCCATTCTTCATCTTCCATATCTGTGGGCTTCCTTGAAACCCCACCCAACGATAAATACAGATCTTTTTGATATAGATAATCTTCAATTTGCATCCTCCATAATTGATAATTCTTGCCATTGAATTTCTCCATTCTTAGTTTACTTTTTTCTACCATTGATTTGCTCCCACTCAATCAAAAACCCTTGTGAGTGAATTCTGTAATCAACAAACACTAACACGTTTTAATACCAATTTTTAAGATCTTAGAGTACAATTGATTACTTTTTTATAAGCAACTAATCACGGAATTGAAACCAGAAGTAATAAGTAACTAGAAATCAGAAACAATAAATAATAGGAGATATAAGAAACAACCAATTTGTATTAAACTTTTCTAGAAGGAAATACAATGAAGAAATCTCTCTCTCCTCACACCTCGCAGATGTACAGTAATTCTCCCTCAAGAGTTATCTCTCTCTCTCTATCAATTACAATCAACTCAATTACTGAATTGTACATGCTATGAGGATCTAACCCTACTATATAGTATACTATAACACTAGGGTTCATGAGCCATGCATTTGCCACCCTTAGATCCACCTCTTAAATCAAAGGCTCAAATCTGTTCTCCTAAAAATAGCAATTCTAGAAATGCACAGAAGTCGATGTCGATCTAAAGATGACCGATGCCAGCCGACCCCTAACTGATGTTGGTCGACCCCTAATCGATGTCGGTTGGTTTTGACCGATGCCAGTTACTGTGTAAGCCTAGTAACCTCCACATTAGCTCATTAGTGAAGCTTTTAGCTCCACAACTCAACACTCTTGTCCATTTATACTTTGAGCCCTAATGGTCATTTCCATTTGGTCTTTATCCTTAATTAGGTTAGATTAACATGAAGACATCTAACCCATGGCCACTTATTCCTTATAAAATCCCATCCAAAGCTCATTCACAAAGGGAGGTGACAAATCTTATAAAGCAAACAAGAATACAAATAAAGCATTAAGGTAAACTTCCCTATTCTCTGCATACAGTCACCCAACACAGCTATAAAAATACTCAAACCTTCATACCAATCCCTAACCACCTCAAGAATTCTCAATTTGGTATTTTTGCATTTGCATCACACTATTGCACAAATTACATTATGTGGGAGAACTACATATGGCTTGATCCCTCTTTAGAGTATTGGTATGTAAGCAACATGCCCACACAAGAGGTGTGGATTACACATTCAGTGTATCTTACACATTAACCCCCTCTTTCTCAAGTTATTCAAACATTATTTTATCAATCATGATGGACGGTTAGGGTTTTGAAGACTAAATTAGCTATATAGTGATTTCCATTGATAATTAACACTCAAGATTTTATTGGCAGGCTCACATAGGAATAACACAAAAACCTAAAAAGTTTTAAGTCTCTATGACCAGTTTGAATGATAATGGTAGAAGTGGACAACAATGCCAGACACCAAAGTGTCCTATTTTTTGTGATCCTACCCTTTCATCGAATGAAAGCCAAATTTAGATTCAACCTTTGTATCAGCCATCTCAGCCTGTTTTTGGCTAAGTCATATTTCTCCTTATTTATTTCTATTTTAGAAAAGTAAAAAAGACAAATAAATTATACAAATCAGGACTATATTTATTACAATATTATTTAATGATTTACTAATCCAAACCCTTAACTAAAATAGGAATAAAACTCCATTATTCCTAAAATAGTTAGATCAATACACGTGTGTCACACTTCTACATGAGTGTGATACATGCATACACATATACATGATATATTACTATTTTAGATGTTAGGCCTTCCCTCCACTCATGTCATGTGGACATTAGGGGAATCTACTTCTTTGATCTCGATGCTCACAAGTTATATGGTTTGATGATCATATTTTATTATCATGTTTAAACTTATATGTACTTACACATGACTTTATCCATGATTATATATTTCACAAGGTACTTGATATGCTATACACTTGATATTTATGACTAACACATTTGATCCATAGGCTACTATGATATGTTTATGTAGGTTACTTATGATTTCCTTTATGCACTTCCTTGAGTGTCTTGCCTTATTATTGTCTTGCTTGTTTGAGTATTTGAATATGCTTCTTTATTTGCAACCCCGTGCCTATGTGTGATTTCTTTAACATTTACATATGTAATTATTTATTGTATGGACATTTAAATATTTCATCATTGATTTTGTGGACATTTGACTAAGTCACGTACCTTGGATTATGCGACATTTGATCATGTCCCTTGTTTGGGATCTCCTTAGACTATTATCTTTTAACTTGCTTTTGAGTGCTCTTGTGTGTGTGCTTGTTTACTTGTTGAAATTATCTAAACTAATATATAGATGTTTTCATGATATTTATCATGAATCTTAGGCCTTCATGTGATCACATTGTTCTATGCATTTCAATCCTATATCTACCTAAACATGTTCCTTCTATATGCTACATGGTTCCATTCACATATTATATAGTTGTCTTATCCTTTTGAGGTGAGGTAACTACCAATTTATATTCTTTCCTTACCTCAAAGGGGGGAAATATCAATGGGGCCATGTCATATAGGCAAGTTCTCCACATTGGGCATAGTTTTCAAATTCATTGGGGGCATACTTTGGAAGCATGTTCTCCACACTTATTCAGTATTCAACATCTCTAGATTATAGTGGGGGTATTGAAAACATGTTTTCCACTTGGTAATTATTTTAGTTTTTATATTTATCCATATATAGTGGGTTCATGTTATGATAAAATGCTATCAACACTTGTTCAAAATTTTGAAATGGACAAAACACACAGTTATATGATTCAAATTCACAGTTATGGCATAATTCTATACATTGGTACCATTGTTATACATAGTTTCAACATGAGACATATTTAAGGTGTATATGATATGAAATATGCACCTAATAATGCAAAATCTAAATCAATTTTATATTTCAAAACTCTTATATAGACATTCATCACCCATCAGGATGGATTGTTACAGACTGTATTGAGCCAATCTACTACAGTAGTTGGTTCACTTTTGGTATGGTTGAGGTGATTAAATCACTCAATATTGCAAGGTTTTTAGGTTGGAATTGATTGTATCATCCAAAATCACTAGATTATAACTATCAATGGGTTTATGGTTGAGCTAATCTCAATTGTTAGGTGGCATCTCATTTTTTCTCCAATGTTGGGGGCATGTGCCTTCCAATCTCTCTCTCTCTCTCTCTCTCTCTCTCTCTCTCTCTCTCTCTCTCTCCCCTTAGATATATGCACTTTTTATATTTATTTATATTTTTTCTAAGCTTAGTTTCAAATATTTACAATGATACATCTTTTAGAATCAACTTACCAATAGGCAAGGCGATTACATCGATACATAGGTGTACTCCTAAACCTTACTCTTTCAATTTTAATCTTTTCAATACTTTCAATTTTAGATTATATGAACTAATTATATATTATAACATGTTCTTAGATATATCTTAGTCACCAGTAAATCACTCAAATTGGGATCACGCAAAGATAAGGTGTGTTATATATACCCAGGTACACATTCCATCTCCTTTAAAATAGAAATTTCATTACTAGATTAAAGGGGGAATAAATGTAGACACTAATTTATGAATTATATAGCACCTCAGTCTTCTACACTTGGAAAACTCAGACCTTGGCTATTCCTTTCAGTTTTGGACCTTTTACACTTTCAAAAGTCTTGTATCTACTCTATCTTCTACCCCTTAGCCTATGTCTTAGTTTGACCAATCTTATGTGGATGACCTAGACCTTTTATCTTGCCTAGAATAATTAAAATATGGTTATCTTATGCCTCTACAGGTTTTGAGCCTATACTTATTTTCTAACTATCAAGACACAAGCATAAATCCTAGAACCCTATTGTTGATGCTAGTGCCCTATCTTGACACAAGTGTCCAGTGCCCTAAAGTCATCTAATTTATAAATAAAACATATCATAATGGCTAGCCTAAGTTATTTAATGCAAGTTATTTCTCTAAATGGATTGATTTAAATACAAGAATTACCCTCATTCATTCCTCACCTAGCACATACCTCAATAAACTAAGGCAACTTATTAAAGACATTCTATCAAGCATTTACTTGAGCAAATCTTCCATATTTTTTCTTATTTCCATATCAATCATAGGGAAAACACATATATAGTTCTAAATTACTGAAGGAACAACCTAAAATTTATATTTGTGAAGTTAGAAGCTAGGTCATTATTGTACTTTATTTTCACATATTTCATGATCCACACACAAACCAACACATAGGGAAGAACTACATCAGTTTGAGGACCTTTTCAGAGTATTGGCTATATAGGAAGCACTCATTGATAAAGGGGTGTCTTTGGGGTTAGCTCAACATGGTGAGCCCACCAACTCATTTTTCCCAGGGCATCTTTCAAGGTCACTATGAAGATGAAGAATTAGGGTTTTACAAATTTCATGAGGAGTGACAGTTTATGACCTAGATCTGAATGTACTAGAGTTAAGGTGTAGGCAAACCTAGAAGCCTCTAGGTGGTTGTATCCTTTTCTAGTAGGTATTATATATAGGAAACCTATATTAGGTTAATATAATAACATTGATGTAACCATCCTATGCTAGCTTTAGTGTTTATGTATCTAAATGCACTCAATCCAAAATTTGGTGACTATTCTAGTATCATCTTCCAATCTACTTCATGCGTATTCTAGATCTATAACTATGTTAACATCAAAACCAACTAAGTACATTATTTCATTGTCATTTCAATATCTAACATAGATGTACTTTCTATTTTTAACCTATCTCAATTTAATAAATTCATTACATATTATATCTGAGTTTAGTATTTAATTGGCCTATTGTAGATCTGATTATCACCCTTATGCATTATCATTTCTATTTATTTAACCCTATCTAACCAAGTAGGATCCACATCCAAATTTAGGGTTAAACAATCACATCAGTATTACACCAACATCTAGCATATTGAACTAGTTATTCACACTCCACCATAGCATGGGAGAACCACATGAAGTTTTATTTCTCTTTAGAGTATTAATTAGTATTTAGGCAACACTCAACAAATGGGGTGTTGGGGTCTTGCCCAAATTCAACTGCTGACCCCTTTTCCCCTATTGATATGCATTAGTCTTCACATGTCAAATATCTAGGGTTTTTGAAGGAAAACTAGTCACATAGTGGTCTCTACAATTGATCACAAGCTCCCAGACCAAATACAGTCTCTATAGATGAAGACACAAAGAAACTAGAAACCATGATTTCCTCACTAAAAGTGGATAAGAGCATTGTTAGAGTGGATAGGAGTGCCATACATATAATGTCATACCTATGGTGTTGTTTTCTAGGCTTAAATCTAGCCATTGATTCCTTTTTCTAGTCACCATATCCCCTTGTACAGTAAGTCTCAGTCTTTGATTCATTCGACAAATTTTTTTTCCAACTAATCTTTGTTTTCCATTGCACTTTACTATTTTTAGTAAGTTTATAGAATTGTATAGTTTCAAATCAGTAAGTGCTTGATATTGTTATATTATTCCCTCTAATTTTCATAATAGTTTATCATCCAGGGTTTCATATTAACCCAAGTTTGAGAAAACATCATGATAGATGAGATATCTATGCTCATCGATTGTTGATAGTGTGTACAATAGAATATAATATTAACCATGGAGGAAGCATTGGAGTAGGAGGAATGAAATGAGTCATGCACACCCTTTAGTGTTTGGTATTACATGTTGTCTTACTTTTAAAGATGTTATTCATTATGTGTATGTGGTGATTAAATCCAAATATCATAAAAAGGCTAAAATCAATAGTGTACAATTTGAGTTATTAAGCAAAATGTATGCATTGTTATTGTGATTTAAATTTGAAATTGTGAAAATTTACAACAAGGGTTAAGGGTGCAACTAATCAAGGGTGTGTTTGCCTTGTAGGCTCTCAGATATACTATTCCCAATCATAAATAGTGAACACACTTTAGAGGATTCTATCATTCTCATAGCCATATTATCCTGTCTCATGGGTTACATTGAGAGTAAATTCTTGAGGCTAACTACTTACCAATGCATTACAAGAACAAATAGTTGAGTGCTTCATATGGATGAAAAATAAAACCCTATGCATTTACGATATACTATGAGGTATGTGAAAACTAAAATATGTGAATAGTGTTATCTAATGGCTTGAATATCGAGGGAACACCCCTAACCATAACTCTAATAAAATTGATGACCGATTTGCCCATAACAACAGCTCCTATGAGTTTGAAAACTGTCAGAACATAATTTCTAGGAAAACAAAGCAAAAATAAAAAATGAAATTGAAAATATAAATAAAAAATTAAGGGATTTAACATAATAGTTCAAGTTCACCAATATGTTTTACCCTATTTTTAATAAAACAATAAAATGTTGTTTAATATTTATAGGTGTAAAATTGGGAAATATCAAGATGCTAAAGATGTCTGATCTTCAACAATTCTAATTTTAAAAATTTCTAATTATGAAAAGTTCATATTTTTTGTAAAACACTAGGAAGAGATATACTTACTCGACACACTAATTTATGTTGATTTTTATGACTATCTGAGAGTTAAAATTAGAAGAAGAGGTGATTATGCATGCTTATGATCGGGTATAGAATTGGGACATAGCCATTATAATTGGACAAAAACCCATTGTGTTTGAGTATGTTGACTATGGACTTATTGCAGTTGACTTTGACAAGTGAAAGACATGAAATGATAGAGAAATAAAAATTACAATAATGACATATCAAAGATAAAAGCAAAAGATACTTTTAGACATTACTGTTATAAGTAGACAACAATGCACTAAGTTTGAGTCTATTGACTATGGACTTATCCTAATTGATTATGTAAAAATTGATCACTATGCCTATTGTACCTATATCTATTGAGTAATATGAGGTATTATAATTAGAGTTTTGACACACAAAAATTATTATTTGTCTCTTCTTTTCTTTGAAGCCTGTAGGAAACATTGATAGCTTGAAAACCTATAAGAAAAGAGGGGAGTGTAATGAGCTGAGTTTACCTCAATCATCTCATTTATGATTGATCGATGCTTATGTATCCAATCCTCCAAGGATGAAAATCAAGCCCACATAGTTTTTCCACCTAGAGTAAATATGCAATTATGCTCATTTGATTATATGTATGTAGTTAGAAGATGCATTTAATATTTGAAATGATAGGTTTTAACTTGATTTATAAGGATCTTGACTTGGATTATGGCTGCTCCATATGAGATATCTTGAATTTTGAGAGAATAGGGGAGATTTGCTCAATGTGCAGAAGAATGCATACTTGAACCTTGTGAATAGAAAGTGAGAGAAATGAATGATTCTTGAAATGTATTTATAGGGTAATATTTTTGATGGTTTATTTTAGTTGACCTTATGAAACATGTGGGTAGACCCAAAAGGATGTTTTGAATTTCAAAATCTAGTCATTATTTGGTGTAGGACATAGTCAACCTAAGTGGATAGCAACACAGTGTGATCCTATCCACCTAGGGAAGACTTGTCCAAGAGGATAAAGGACACCTATCATGGACTAGAGTTAGTTTGAGTGTGATTTTAGACAACTTGAGAATTTTAATTTTTTTTTTGAAATAGATAACAACTAAAAGAGGGTTGAACCTGCATATTATAAATAAAAGGCTCAGAGTAATGGCGAATAAGAGTCATGTGATTATGTGAAAGTCATGTGGTTCTGAATATGTCAAGAATTAGAATTTTCAAAAGCTTGTGACCAAATTTGTGTGTCTACATTTTCCAAAGTAAAGAATATATTATTTTGTATTGAATTATAATATTTTACTTTTGAATATATATATATATATATTAAAAATAATTTTAAAATTAAAAATTATATATTTATTAAATAGTATACTACACACACACAAATAAATAAGTATTATTTGCTATCTGTAATTATAAATAATTATATAATATTTATTTATTTTATTTTTTTGTGGTAGTTTATTAGTGCCGAAATTTTGTCACTTAATTATGCAAAAATATGCACAAACTTAAAACAATGCTCTAATTTCTTACACAAATCAACACAACTAAAATTGCTTAGTTGCATTGACTTTGTTTTAACTTTATGTTGCAAAATTCGACATAAAACATCAAATATTTATGTTCTAAAACACCCAAAAATATAAATTTCTAATGTAACTTCGATCCAAATGACAGTGTAAATTGTACTTAGTGTAGTAGTGATATTTGATTTTGTATATTTTATCAAGATCTTCTTGTGTACCTTGTTTAGTGATTTTAACCATATGCATTGAATGATTGGTATAAGTTGAGATTGAAAAACATTACACCATGAGACATTATTTTTCATGATGTTCATAGAGGTAATGAAAGAGAAAACCATATACAATCTAAAAGGGTTGGGACTCACTAGGAAAACCTTAAGAGATGACACGTTTGAATGAAATAATATAAAAAGTAAAAAACTTGAAAATGACATAGTTAACAATATCAAGAGTAAGATTCACATCGGGTTCATGAGAATATGTTGGGCCTAAAATGGAGCTTCTAAAATACAAGGTTCCTCTAAATAGAGAAAAGGTAAAGGATTATCCTAAACCCAATACATAAAAGACAATGGTCTACATATAATTCTATAGATCTAAACAAGGGCCGTGCATAAATGAGGTCAGAGTGGATCTATATGCAGAAATTATACATACAATCTCTATAGATAAAGAGGGTGGACGATCTTACTAGATTCGAGGTGGCATTGGATAATAAAATAAGAGTTATAATAACAAAATTTTCACTTGGCAATGAAGTAAGTGCTATAGAGACTAGTGTGTCATCAAATAGTAAAATGTTAATAATTTAGTGTGGCATCAGATAATAAAATAAGAGCTATAGATGGTAAAGCATTAAGATATATATATATATATATATATATATATATATATATATATATATATATATATATATATATATATATATATATATATATATATATATATATATATATCTTAATGCTTTACCATCTATAGCTCTTATTTTATTATACATACAACAGTGCCATTTGGTGGTAAAGAAAGAGCTAAAGATTTCAAAAAAAGTAAAATATAGAAATAAAGTAATGTAAGTATGCACTATATTATACTATCAAATACATGAAAAATATAATAATCACAAACTACGTAAAGTATATATATATATAAAATTAGGGTTAGGTATATTTCATCATTAATCTTTCCATTAGAGTTTAGAACTTTGTGAGAGATGGTTGTAGATGAAGTTAAGATGGATAGGTGAAACTCTATGTAAAACAAACTTGGGGACTCCAAAGACTTGGTATACTTCATCGGTACAACTCTTATTCTTAAAATATTCAAGGTCGTTATTAGTCAATTGTATTTCTTCGTGTAAGTTCCTCTTAGACCTAAATCCACCTCTTCTTCCTAAAGTGGCATTGTTTGTGCCATTATAATGAATTGATATTGTTGGTTATTAATAAATGACAAAAAGAAACTCTAAAAAGATCCAACAAATGGCAGTAAATCCATGAGGGTGACCGCATTAATTTTTGGGAGCTTACCAAGTATGGCCCAAGTTTGAGTAGCAATAATAAAAAATTATAGCAATAGAAATAAGTAGATTGCATGGAAGACTTTGATCACATTAATTTTTTTTATTTCATTTATAGTGAAAATAAATAAATAAATTGGTATTGATTTTTTTTTGAAATATGGAAACAGATCGCCGTATAAAACACGTATGTTGAAAAATAAAATATTTATGATGTCATCACCTTCGATCAAATCAACACAATCAATTCCATGAAGTCAAAAGTGTATGATATTTATGTCATTATAATAAGTTTGTGTATATATAAATATATCAAATTCAAATTAAGATTTTATTGGTATACAAGTCAATAATAAATGAGTGAAAATATTATTAAAATAGGGTCTATAATCTCAGGGGACCTCTAATAGATGAAAAGGACTTACATCTTAGAAATTTACATTATATGTATCATAAAAACTACCAAAAACATGGGAGGATAGGGAAGGAGGAGAGAGGAGAGAAAAAGAGGGGCACAACAAAAATAGTTATAAATAACAAAAAGTGTTTATAAATCTTATAATATGGACCAATACTTGACACACACACATGACCTAGGGAAGAATAATGGAATGTTATGACTAATACAATCTTAGGGGTCATTTTTCAGTGTCTACATAGTGGATTTCTTTGATGTGTTTGACCTTACATATCAAAGTAAAATGGTAAAACATGGATACAAAATATTATGCTTTTTGAAACTCAAACAATAAATTCCAATGCACTCGTAACACTTATAAGAATATTCACATATGGATAAGTGTCCATTAAAGTACTTTGTTTAAATATATAAATAAAAATTGTAAATGATATATCTGGATTTGTTGAACATGTGAGAGTTCCCCTATCTCAATTCCATGTCTATGAATTTGTGCTAAATATTGGTTTTGTTTAATATATAGGGGTGCCCTTGTATTTTCCCATATCACTAAATACATTTGAAATTTTACAAGCATTTTTAGGTGACCAAAAATTAAGGTTAAAACAATTATTTAAGTACTAAAAAGTCAAATCTAAGAACTAACTTAATGATATCTTAGGAAAGAACATGTGCCATGTGTTGGGTATGTCTAGAGTAAGAAAAAATTTAAATGTCTTCATTTATAGGAGGAAATGCTATATTGAATTCTTAAAGCATGGATTCTGGAGTATGATTTATAGAGTGTAGATAAAACAAGTGGAATATATACCCACATTTTGATATGTGATATGATCTTGTGAAGTAATATCTCAAAAGAGATATATTATATATATCATGTGTAAGATAAGATATAAAAATATTGATATTTAAAATAGAAAAATATCATTTCAAGGAAGCGTGTATGTTATAAATAGATTTTCTTACACGACTATGTTATGTATTTCATTTAAACACGTGAGTAGTATATTTTACAATTAAAAATGTAAACAATACAATCACATAAGTAATATGCTTCATATGATTTTTTTTCAATAATAAGATGCCCCACATAAAAATATATAATTAATATAGCAGAAAATGATAGAATACTCAATATGAGGGCATGAAAAAAATAATATATTAATAATACAAATGTAAAACACACATATGAAATCTTGCCCTAAATAGATTTATGTTATAAATCATGGAAACATATGTGTAGTGCCCCGTACTAGGGCACCTATTTTGTAGACACATATAAGTAACTTTTGAACTATTCTGTTGTTGTTTTTCTCTCTTAGACTTGCCTGTTATATGTTTGTTAAGTGGTGTAGTGACTTATTGCTCCTTGGATATATGGAAACATGTATATTTTGTTATTATTCATGTTTATAGATTTAAATTACTATGTCCATCAAATTGATGTGGCACTTTCTAGACATAGAATTTTAATTTCTCCATGATGAATGATGATCAAGCTTATTATTGTCAATTAAATATTGTGAGTTTTAATACTTTATAATGCCATAAAGATACCATGGTATAGCATGATATTAGTTGGTAAGAGGATAGATATTTCCATATAAAAATAAAGATGAACACTAAGGAGGAGGATGAATAATTATACTTCCAATGATAAATATCTATAGTCAAAATAGGATCCAATAATGAGCTCCTAAAGAAGAAAACTTTCCATTAATACTACGCATTACATGCTTTGAAAGTATTGACTTAGATGTTAACATCAACTATTAGTATTTATCTGTTAGGTATTATTGTTTTTTGTTTATTAGTATTAAATTATGTTGATTGGTTTTGACTATTAATTGGAGTTTGCTGCTAGCTACAAATCATTTTCATTTCGTAATGTTAGAGGACAATTCTAAATAGTTTATTGGTTTTCCAAGTTATTGTTAACTAGCAATTGATTAATTTCTTGGGAGTGAATCAAATGCTGCAGTATGAACATTTAGCTAGGGAAATGACAATGTCAAACAAAAATGTTTAACAGGTGTTACAGAGCCCTGTTGAGTGTAGGTGTAATTGTCAAAGACACTTGTTTGATATTACTATCTCCATCTCTATAGTTGATAGGTTTTATTTCCTCCATTTCCCTACAGAGTCATTTAAAACAACGTAAACATGGTTGATACTCATCATATGGGGATGGAGGACGTGTCTTTAGCGAGAGATTGCAGATAGTAGCCACTGTTAGATGCATGCAATTATTATTGCCAACACGTGCTTGTGAAAATGAAGTATAAGTTCATTTTTTTTACTAACAAATCTGTTGGTGTTAAAAACCAACAAATAAGCTAAATTGAGCTTTACCTCTAGATCCAACATAACAAAATATAATTTCACCAGAATTTTCCTTATTTGAGTTCAGTTAAGGTATGTAAGACAATACACTGGAAATATTCTACAGTTAATTTTTTGTCTTGCAAAGTAAATCAATGTGCACATTTTCTATTCTCAAATAGTTACAATAGTGGATGGAATAAGAGAGACGTAGGCTATTTTTAATTTTATTATAATGTCTTAAATTATGAATTTTCAAACAACCAATTTGAATAAATTGAATTTTATTTTTAGCCTTAAGTTCTTAGGTATAGTGTATTTGGAGAAAAGCAATACTAGGTATTTGGACATTGACAACGAGTGCTTGAGCCACAAGTGGAGGTTTAGTATGAGCAAAAATGTGAAACCGAGAAATAAATTGTGTGCAACCAATGCTTTATCCAATTTTAGCACTCTTGGCTACATCATAAAGTTCAAATAAATTATATTTTTTATGGCTTCCAATAACCAAAAACATTACAAAATCATGAATGAGAAGAAAAAGAAAATCAGTCCTGACTTCATGCTCCAAGGCAAGTCGTAAGACCAAATCAAGGAGGGGCTCACTTTTCATCTATTTTCCATCATTATATGGCTTACATATGCACTCATGGGATAATAAATCCTAGCCTAAAGCATTGTATAATCAACCACAAGTTTCACAAGGTAACCACATGTCATAATCTATGGAAAGTGAGTAGGAAACTCTTAAGTACACATACAAAATAGAATAACCATTCTTGTATCAAGCTAGAAAAACCACATCCAAAACCATAAATAACACAAGGAGGATCTCTTTACAAGTATAATAAACACAAGGGTTGGAAATAATCCAAATCCCCTTGCTTAACAATAAATAATCATTCTAATCTCCTCCTTATGGTAGGGGTCATTTACATCAGCCAAGCCCTACATTAAATCACTAGATTCAGGAGATGCTCAAAAATATACACAAAGTTGGGCCTAAGTGGTATAAATACCTTACTACTCTCAACAATTATAGCATCAAGGAACCAAAAATGGAGTTTTAGCACACCCTCAAGGCTCCTTTTAGAGGGTAATACAACACATGGTAAAATTTAAAAAATTATTCAATAAACAAGAAATCCATGACAATCATGACTATATTTTCAACAAGTAAGAATATATCGGAAAGAAAATTATTTAAATTAATCCACACATGGGAGGATTCCATGACTAGGATCCTATCTTATGTCCACTAATTGAAAGAATGTAGCCATCCCTACTTTAAGCTTCTCCCCTCAAACCCAAATATCAAATTCACCAAATCACCCAAGCTAAATTCTTGAAATGCAAAAAGAGCCAAGGAATAACGCACTAAGTATGGAATAAAATAATAAAAGAAGTCCATCACAAGTGAATAACTCTCATACTTATATAAAATATCCTGAAAATACCTAATTGAAACCTGCCATGAGTCAATCTCCTCTTGCAACAATTTCACTTTAAGTCTTCCTCACCAATAACTCTCCCTTATAAAAATATATAATATCTCTTATAAGTCACATTGGGACCGTGCCCATATTATAATTTCATATATTACTCTTACATTTCATTTACTCTTTCTCTAACCAAGACATTCAAGAGGGTCAAATGATACTCAAAAGTTAAAAATATGACTAGAATATTCTCCCTAACCTATCCATAAAGTTTAAAGGTTTGATAAAACATCTATGAAATCCAAAATGTGCCCTTGTTAAGAAACTGTGTCCTACCCTTCTCTTTGATTTATTAGTGTATTCGTTGTTATAGATGCATATGCTTTGTAAGTCAGCCCTTTAACATATTTGAATTATGCTACATACATAGGAAGTAGTAGTTATTAGAAAAAATTTAGTATTTAAGTAAGTGTCGAACCCCAATGAAGGCATCCATGAATATTATTGTTTTGAGCTTGATCAAATAAGGTTTCCCCCTCGAAGTGGCTTGTGATCTAAATGTTATTTTGGGTTATTTTCTAAAGTTCATTTCATTATTCATTTATTTTATATAGTTCATAAATATGTGTAGAAAGATCCTCACATCTGATATTAGAGTACTTTTTTGGCCTATAGGTAGATTTTAGAGAATTTATTTTTAAATAGTAGCTTACTAGGAGTTATGCTATTTATAAAAATATTTTTCCTTGCCTCTATTTTCTACATCTTCATTATAGGTTTGGATAAGGGTAAATACCCCTCAGCATAACTATGGGAAGTACTTGGGCATAAGCCCTAAAATTGATTGTGAGGAGTACCATAGGAACCCCAAAGTATTTGGCCCATTGAGAGGACCTACAACAAAAAGGGTAATGACCCCATCTCGATTGACTAGTTTCCACCTATGAGGTAAACCAAGAGTTGTCACTTAGGGTTGAATCTGTGGCCATAATTTTTTTGGAGAGTGGTACTCATTTAGACAACATTGGTGTCTAGAGAGACTCCTTACAACCCTTAGATATCCACATAAATTTGGGGCCTATATCCAACATAAGAGTTTCAAAAAACCAACACCAAAGTGACCATAGTTGAGAACAATTTATAACTGCACACTTGCTGATAGACTTTTGGCAGAAGAAACTAAGTGACATTCAATTTTTAAAGAGTATTTTTTTTTGTTTTTTCACCATATCTCTCCTTATATAATTTTTTTGACTCTCAAAATTTCTTGGAACACTTAGAATTCCATTCTTCATGTTTTTCTCCTTGAAAGTCCATAAACAAATTCCACTTTTATTAGCCAAAAATCTCAATTTTTTAGTTTTTCAGGTTTTGCTATAACCTTTAGTTTTTTTTCTAATGATTTTAAACTTTACCAAAGTGTTCCTTTCACTTTTCTACTTCTTTATCCCTCGTGTACAATTTTTTTAGTTTTTCCATTATGATTATGAAATTGCCTTTGCCTTCGTCAATCCTATCTAGGAGGTGCCAAAAAAATAGTAAAAGTACATTTATCCCTTTTGATTGAGTCTAAATTAATTTTTTTAAACTGAAAGTGTCTTAAAATATGTTTTTATATCCCTTTCCAAAAAAAAACTAGTTATGGTATCCACCTGTGTAGGCACAAAGATCACAGAGAAAGAAATCACAACATTGAAAACCCAGGTCACTGAGTTAACCAATATGATGTGTGTACTGAATTAACATAATAACATTTTACTCAATAAATTATAAGAGTATTATTCAAATATTATTTTATCTTCTCCCCACACATCACGTGGTCCCAAATTCGACTTTCCATGATTCAGTGGTACATATATTACAGGATGGATATATCAAGCTGAGCAATTCTTTAACCTTCATAATACTTAGTCTATCAACAAAGTCTCAATTGCTTCTTTCCACTTGGAACAAGAAGCACTTCAATGGTATTGTTGGTATCTCAAGTTGAATGATGAAATCAATTGAAAAACCTTTGCATCCTTACTTTTGGTCAAGTTTGGTTCCTCATCCTTCAAGGACTTTATAAGAGCTCTCACCAAACTCTGCCAGACAAGTATTGTTCATGATTATTAGATTGAATCTGGAAATTGACTAATCACACTGAAGGGTTATTAGATGCCTTCTTCAAGATTTATTTTATTAATGGCCTCAAAGAGCCAATCCACTTGGAGGTGAAAATGTTTCAACCCAACAACATGATGGACATTTTGGGTCTGGTTAAGTTAGCAGAAGATAAACTCTCAATGTAACATCGACCTTCCACTTTCCTACCTGTATATAACATAATGAACTAGTGGCTAACCACAATCACACTGGTCAATCACCTTATTGAGGCAGAGATGTGGGCTTGTAAGGAGAAAGGATTATGTTATAATTGTGTTGACAAATGTGTTAAGGTTCATAGGCATGTCACACAAAAGCTCTACTTTCTAGATGTAGAATCACCGCTAGAGCAAGACAACGGCCTTGATATCTAGGAATTCTAGGATTCTCAAGAAGAGTAAAGCCCCTCCAAGTATTCAATAGCTTAGGAGACTTAACTTGAGATCTCTCTACATTCACTAGTAGGTATTACCACCCATTAAACCATGAAGGTTAAGGGGTTATTTAAAAATATCCCTTTCTTAATCCTCATTGACTCTGACAACACTCATAATTTCATCGATCGCATTTTGCTAAATAATAAAATTGATTTGTACACCCTTGTTCTAGATTTAAAGTCATGATTGCTAATGGGGGAACATTTCCATGCAAAGGGAAGTGTCAAAATATGTGTATCATGATAAGCTCTTCACTCAGATATGTTTGCCCTACCCTTAGGGGGATGTGATGTGGTCTTTGGGGTGTAGTGGCTCCACACATTGGGACCTATTCTATGGGACTTCTTTGATATTTGGATGCAATTCATAGATAGTGGCTAGAAGCACAACTTAAAAGGGTTATTGCCTAGATTTGCTCACATCATTAGTTCTCATTGCATGGAAAATATTTTAAAGAAAGGTTCATATGGGGTCATTATCTAGTTGCACTCCATCCAAATCTAGCTCCTCACTACTCTTAACTACCTTGCTAATTTACAATTCATCTTCGACAAGCATGCAACCATATTTATAGAGCTAGTGGATTTGACCCCTTCATGCCCTAAAGATCATCACATTTTTATCCTTCCAGGAAGTATCCTACCCAACATCCAACCATACTGCTATCTCCATCTACAAAATACTGAGATTGAATAGCTAGTATAGGAATTCTTGAAGTTTAGAGTTATTCACCCTAGTACCAGCCCATACGCCTCCTCAATGATTCTTGTCCACAAAAAAGATAGGTTATGGTGTGTTTGCATTGAATTTCATGCCCTTAACCACATCACTATCAAAGATAAATTTTTAATTTCAGTCATCGATGAGCTTCTTGATGAGTTCCATGGGGCAAATTTTTTCTCCAAATTGAATCTTCATTCAGGGTATCATCGGATCCACAAGCATGCTAATGACATTCTAAAGATATCCTTCCACACTCATGATTATCACTATGAATTATTGGTCATGCCATCTTGACTTACAAATGCCCCTTCAACATTTTAGGTACTAATGACTAAAATCTTTTGACCTTTCATCTATCAATTTACTTTGGTTTTCTTTGAGGATATTTTGATTTACAATCGCACATGGGATGAGCATCTCTAGCATCTTGACAGGGCATTACAACTTTTAGCAGATAATAAAATATGTGCCAAGTAGTCCAAGTGTTCTTTTGGTCAAGAGGAAGTTGAATATATAGGGCACATTCACTAGTAGAATTTGGTAAATAAATGACTACGTGTTAGTCATGACAACTAAAAATGACTAAATTCTACTAATTTTTTGTAACATAGCTTTAATGACTAAATAAATGATTAATGTGATCATTGGGTAAAAAACACAACTAAATAATTAGTCACACAAATAAAAATTAGATAATATGATATTAAAGTGGGTAATGAAAAAGATGTTTAGAGATGTAGCTCATAGATGTAGGACCCAATTATTTCTACTAATAAGACTATATTATATACACAACTAGACTAAGTCTATATGCCACTACGTCAAACTGGTTCTGCTTTACTACTAAAATTTTACTAACTAAACAAATAAATTAATTGGACATTGAAAACTCAATTTTATAAATGATATGCTAAATAATTAATAATCATTATTTCCAAATACTTCAATATTATTTACATTACTTTAAAAATATTAACATTAATTACATTACGATACAAATTCGACTATTAAGGTGTCATTAAATTAAGTGTGTTAAAATATGTAATTAGTCTTTACTAATTGTCATTTCTAACCAAATAATGAAAATACATCTTATAAAAATCAATAAAGATGGTTAATTATTTTAAATTATAAAAAATTATCCTTCCAAATAAAATAAATAACTCCAAATAACTAAATTCAAAAATAACTTTAATAAACTAATTGATAATAATTAATTTCAAATTTACAATAAAAATCAAAATATATTTATAGTTAATAATTAAATATTATTTACCACTAAGATTTAAATAAAACAATGTTATTTAATTATTAGTATACGGGTTTTAAATAAAATACATTTTAACCTTTTTTTAGTACTTAATTATTATTTTTTACAAGTCTACTAAACATAATTAATTTATAAAGATAAATTAAAATAATTCATTAATTTCAAATTTAAATTTAAAGTTAATTAAATTTATTCTTGGTGGCTTATATGAAATTAATAAGCCACAAAGAAAAAAATTAATTTATTTTAAATTTAAATTTTAAAGTCAAAAGTATTTTTCCCTCCCATTTGCAAGTGGTCCCACTTGGAAGTAGAGGAATAAGTGAGAGACATAGAATTGAACTAATCTAAACCCTAGGATCTATTAAATTTCTGTATGACCCAAATAAAAATTATTTTTTTCAAACCCATTTCTCATTTATTTGCAACTTCAAGCTATGGAAGGTCTACAAGATTCAAACTATGGAGGAAGCTTAAAATAATTCACTCCATTATGAAAATCATATTACTTGCATGTATAAACTCAATGGAAATGTATTTTCATATTTTCTTTTTATTTAATAAATCCATATTATTTATATGTATTAATTTATTATATGTAATCAGATTTGAAATGGTAATATATATTTTTGGGATATATATAAATATATGTATTTTGTAAAATATATATGTATTTATTTATTTATTATTATAATATGTATGTATTTATTTATTACTATATGTATTTATTTATTATTAGTCTTAATAATTAATTTACATATATTATTGAAAGTATATATATATATATATATATATATATATATATATATATATATATATATATATATATATATAAGAATAAAATTTTATGGTTTCAATTGGTAATATATATTTTTGGGATATATATAAATATATATATTTTGTATAATAATTTTGGTCAAAATATATATAAAGATGGAAATAAATTTTGTTTTACAGGATGAGTTGTTATGGGCTGCAACATCATTGTACAGGTTAATTGATCAAGTATCATATATTAACTATATTTTAATAAACTCTAAGTCGTTTGAGGTGAGCATAAACATAAACAAATTTGGATGGAACAACTAACATACATGAGTGAACGACAAAATAATGATTAAAATGACTAAATATACTACCAATGGATGGAAATCAGTTAATACAAATGACTAAATATACTACCAATATACAGAAATTAGTAAATAAAAATGATTAAATATGCTATCAATTGACAACAATTAATGATTATAATGACTAAATAAATAACTACCATGACTAAATAAATGACCAGTTAACAAAAATCAATGACTAAATTAATGACTAAATATACTCTCAAATTGATCAATCAAAACAACCAATAAATGACTAAAAATGGTTTAGTCATCAATTTGGTCACGTTATAAATGACTGACAATAAACTAATAATGGTCATGTGATCATGTTTGGTCATTTATATGCAATTTTTTTAATCATATATTATTGTTTCTATACTAGTGATTATTTCAGCTGATGGGGTCCATGTGGATCCCAAAAAAAATTAGTGCCATGTAACATTGACATCGACCAACAACTCTCAAGAGCCTTCATGGCTTCTAGGCCTTACAAGATACTACCACAAGTTCATCAAGGATTATGGAAATATTACGGCTCCCTCAACTTCTTTATTGAATAAGGATTCATTCACATGGGATGCCATAGCTGACCAAACATTTATGTCATTCAAACAGACTATGTGTAGTACACTAGTTTTGGCCATGCTGGACTTCACCAAAACTTTCACCATTGAAAGTGATCCCTGTGGAAATGGCTTGGGTGTTTTTATTCTCCAAGAGGGTCATCCCATTATTTTTACTATAAAATCCCTTTTTGGATGAAATTTGGCTTTGTCTACATACGAAAAGGAAATGATGGCAATTATACATGCAATACAAAATGGTGGCCATACTTAGGAATCATTTTACCATCAAATATGATCCCCAGAGTTTGAAATACTTCTTAGAAAATTGGATCTCATCACTGGCAAGATATAAATGGGTCAGCAAACTCATGGGATATGATTATGAGATCACACATAAGAAGGGTAAAGATAATGTCATAGCATATGCTCTCTCACGCACATTTGAGCACCAAAATTCTCTTTCTACCATCTCCATGCCCATTCTGAATTGGTTGGAATCTATACACTAAGGGTATGCAAATGATTCCTCCTTACACCACCTCAATTAATAATTAACCACTAACCCATTTGCAATACCACATTATTCATTGGATGGTGCTTCTTTGCGTTACAAGGCTAGTCTAGTGATTCCCAATAACATAGACCTTCATCAGGCTGTATTCTATGAAATCAATGCTTCTCCATCAGTAGGGCACTCAAGATTATTCAAAACATATGAATGGGCATGTTAGAACTTCTTTTGGAAGGGGGTGAAAGGGGAAATTAAATATATATTGGTCAAATGTGATACCTGCCAATGTAACAAAGATGAAAGTATAGTGATTCTTGGTTTGCTCAAGTCCTTACCCACTCTTACTAGGATATGGACTGATATTTTTATGGATTTCATTGAGGGGCTCCCTAAATATGGAGGAAAAATATTGATCCTGGTAGATTGCCTCTCTAAATATAGTCATTTTTGTGCCCTCAGCCATTCTTATACATTATCCACAATCACATAAGTTTTCTTGGATTATATATTACATCTTCATGACATCCCTTACTCAATCATCTCTGATCATGATGCAAATTTCACCAACCATTTTTGGATGGAGCTATTCTAACACATAGGCACACAACTAAAGATAAGATTTTGGTATCACCCACAAATAGATGGCTAAATAGAAATTATCAACAAATGCTTGGAAACATTCTTTCATTGCCTTACTTTTTAACAATAAAAATAGTGGGCAAAGTGTCTTCCCCTCACAGAATGGTGGTACAATACCTCCTATCATACTTCTACTAAAATGACTCCATATGAAGTGGATTATAGTCAAGCACCCCCAAAACTTCTCTTGTATACCCCTGATTGTTCCCCATTATAGGTGATCAACACTACTCTTCGATATTAGGATCAGATTATTAGCACCCTATGGGGTAATATCCATGTGGCATAAAATTGAATAATGCAATTGGTTAATCAACACTGCTCTAAGCACACCTTTCAACCTGGTGATATGGTTTTTATTCATCTACATCCATACAAGCAATCATACCTAAAATTAAAATGGTGTCATAAGCTTGCTCCAAAGTTTTATGAGCCATATAAGGTTCTCCAATAGATTGGGTCTATTACTTACAAGTTGGGGCTTCCATCTTCCTCCCAAGTTCACCTAGTCTTTCATGTCTCTTATTTGAAGAAAGATTTTGGAACCAACATTAGAGTGAAAATTGTTTTAATAGAACTTGATAATGAAGGCTCCATCCTTCTTGAATTATAAGCAGTCCTAGATAGGCACACTTGCCAACTTCACTCCTACTCAATCATGAAAGTCTTAATCTAGTGGAAGGACATGTAACTAGAATATTCCACATGAGAACCACTATTCCAAATTTAGGAATGATTCTCATATCTGAAGCTTTGATAATAAATACTTTTCTAAGGGGAAGGGGATGTTAGGAGACCATGTCCTACCCTTTTCTTTGCATTATTAGTGTATTCATTATTATGGATGCATATTCTTTGTAAGTAATCCCTTTAGCATTTTGAATTATCCCACATACATGGGAAGTAGTAGTTGTTACAATAAATTTAGTATTTAAGTAAGTATTGAGGCCTAATGAAGACATCCATAAATATTATTGTATTGAGCTTGCTCAAAGGAGGTTTCCCCTTCGAAGTGGCTTGCGATCTAAAGGTTATTTTGGGTTATTTTTCAAAGTTCATTGCATTGTTCATTTATTTTCTATAGTTCATAAATTTGTACAGAAGGATCCTCACAGTCATACACCCCTCCAAATGTCCTTTCTCAAAATCCCTTTTTTTCAAGTGGCCTTTCATTAATGAATCTCAACAATCATCCAAAATTATTCTTGAAACTTCAAGGGTCAAAAGGCAAGAGGTTGTAAATAATAATATAGAATAAAACTTAATACAATTCTAAATTGACAAGTAGTTAAATACATCAAACAAGACCAAACGACATAGAAACACACTTAACACCCTAGGGGAAAATAATGGTCAATAGAAGTTTTGTGTAGTTCAAGTTCCCTCACTTGGTCTCCCTGTAGTCCTTCACATCATTTTTCATATAAATTGATCTATCATAGGATAATAAAAGAAAATTAACTTAAAATAATATCAAGTAACATGTATAAACATGTAATGTATACATAAATTCATCACAATGATCATATTATCTTAACATATCATGTAAATAAAATATAAATGTCTAAGTATCCATATTCTTAAACAACATGATTTTATACAACAAAAATAATTAGTAGAAAAGGTATAAATTATGCCTTACATTCCCTTCCGCTTATTATGCTTCCTCTTGGATGTCAGTAGTTTTTTTGAAGTATAGTTTAAATGATGTTAAAATAACCTCTAGGAATCTTACTGACTCAACTCAGTGGTCTCTCTAATCCAATGATCTAAAGTCTCAACTAATAGATTAGAAAATACAATAAGCAATATACAAATATGTCCATGGCCAAAGATGTATAAACTCTGCCAAAAGTTAGTCATGCTCCAATGCATAATTTTTAGGTCTAGTTTAGTAATATTTGGATTATAAGATTTGAGAACATATAATTAAGAATGAATGAGTTCTAGTCAATTATCACTTAATGATAAGAGTATGTCTAAAAATTTTCAAAGCATCATGTCCAAATATAAGGTAAGGATTTATTTATTTTATTTTTATATTAGGGAACCAAGAAAATTTTGATTTCATTCTTGTCCCATTATTATTATGCCAATAATGAAGAAAATGCTCCAAGTACATGGAGCTCATATGATGAACAATAATAGATCATTTAACATTTTAAGAGGTTTGTAAATAATTGGATGAACAATAATTATGCTTTCAAATAAATTGGGATTATATATAGAGAACTTTGTACATTTACTATGGATGCCCAATCCCTTCACTCTATCCATTAGGAGGACTTTGGATAGTCATCCTGATGCCCAAATCCTACGTACTCAAACCATTGGGATAACTTTGGATACTTGTCCTAATGACCAAATCCAAATCACACAAACCATCAAGAGGACTTTGGACATTTATCCCAATATGCAAATCTCAATCACTCAAACCATTTGGAGGACTTTGGAAACTCATCCTAATGTCCATAACCCTAATGAAAAAACTATTTCAAGGACTTTAGACACTTGTCTTGATACCCAAACCTCAATCACTCAAACCATTGAGAGGACTTTTGACACTTTTCATGCTACCCAAACCCTAATAAAAAAAGCATTGGAAAAACTTTAGACACTCATTATCATTCCCTAACCCAAATCAAACAAAGTATTGGGAGGAATTTGGACACTCATCCCAATGCCCAAACCCAAATCACACAAACCATTAAGATGACTTTGGATGCTTATCCCGATGCCCAAACCCAAATCACACAATCCATCTCCATCACCTAGAAAGTTAGGAGGGAATGCATGCTGTCAATGATGTAAAAAATACTAAGGGTCACATGATCCTTATATCCTTTTATGAATAAAACATATAAGATAAACATCTCCCAACCTACTTAATAAGTTACTTAACATGTCGTAAGCTTATCTCATAAGATAATACTAAAAAGATACTTCCCCCTTCCTCGCCCTCTCCCCCACCCCACACTACCCCCTACTCACAAAAGGCAAAAGGTACCATAAAATGGCTCATCAAACAACACACTTAACAAGTGAAATTTTACCAATCCAATAAAGAAGTAAAGTTAAATTAGCTAAGCAGCCCAATTCAATATAAAAAGGATAAAACTGAAAAGAGACAACTATCCAATAGAATTCAAATAATAATGAAGGTGAAAAATGACTAAACAACCTAATCTGATAAAAAATGAAGGCATGAAAGAAAATTCAGAACTCCAAAATTTAATAAAATTTTATAATAATAGATGAATAAATAGCCTTGAATCCCATAACAAGGAAATTCATAAACAATATGACTATAAATCAGCCTAGAAGTCTCAATCAATAACTGAAATATTTTCAATGTATGCCACATCAATTGTAAAATTCATAATTCCAAATACAAAAAATACTAAATAGGTGGCTTTGGAATGCCACTTGTTGGAGTAGGGAGATAAATTATCATCAAACCAAAAATCACACTCTTCAATACCCTTGCACATTATGAAATATGCATAACAACTCCAAGCTACAAAGACTACCACACACTCACCAACATATAAGTGTCGAAACTCACAACATGTTTCCTTTGATAGGAGAAAGGTTAAAACACACAGAAGCATCATGCCACTCCATTTACACAACCTCTCTACTCATCATGAACCAGAGGCATATATCCTGCGAATGTCAAGGAATATAGACAAATCCATAAAAAAAGGTACATGAATTTGATCCAAAATAATAATTCATTTATCATCATTTGAAATATAAATCCACTCAAAGGACTTATATTGTTGTCACTTTATAACAAGGGAGTATAAACTCATCTCAATGATAATTATGTTCTAACTATAACACAATCTCTTCCCTATTATTGAAGGGATATATGGAATATAAATCTTAAAAAAAAAACTCTAACATGGTAGAATCCACTAACATCACACATTGCACTCCTCCATTGTTAGAATAATGCCAACCACTCAAGAGTGGTATCAATATCTGATGGGTCAAAATCCTCTCCCCTAAAATTAACATTCCCTAGAGCATAATATCATTATCAAATAGGAGCACACTTTCCTAGGTGATAAGCATCTTGTGCTTACAAAACCACCATCACACATAACACAAGTGTTCCTAGTGATTTTCCTATAATGCAATTAATCACCACTAAATATGTTCAATCCAAGGTGATTGAAAATGTTAAAGTATTTTTTGTTCATGAAACTCATGAATTATGCTAGGCAAAAACCCACCCAATAGAATACACATTAAGCACTTGTAATTATTGATTGAATGAAATGAATACTAACTCTATGAAGAGTAAAGTTGTTCCACAAGGACACAAACTCATCCTAACAAGCCTTCTATAGAAAGGGTCCTTAAAATCATCCCAAAATTCCAAGGCTCATGAGTTGTATTTCATCCAGTCCCTCTAGAAGGACCAGGGCCAACATGAAATCAAAAAATCTCAGGAATTCCAGGAAAAACATATATCTATCATTGAAAAAATCATGAAGAAAGGGGAAAGACAACACACAATAATTCAAGGTAAAATTTACACTCCTATATGAATATGAAAATAACACCATCATGGAATGTATCTTCTCTAGAAATCAAATTTCCAAGAATTGTGGAGGTACAACACATACACTCCTTATTAGGCAGTACAAAAGGATGGCCCAATCCTCACAATCTATGCAAGGTGTGATATGGTTTCGATAATGAGGAAATATAAGTCCCTAAAACCAACATGAGCATCTAAGTAAGGTATCTCATTCCAATATATTTTGCATGCTTTTGTACAACACATACTATTTAAAGGAAGCAATGGTCAACACAAAAGAGAAATAGTCACCTCTAATAGTTCAAAAAATACAATAGATTGGATGTCACAATCCAAACCAAACCATGCTCTAAGAAACATACATACATGCTATAAAATTAATAACATACTTCTATCACGATTATGTTTTAAGAGAATGGGAGGCACACCCACTTATGGGGTAAGGACACTTCTATCTTCGAAAGAAACTTTCCTATCATAAATTCCATCACAACTCATAGGAAAGCCACTCAACTAGGTGTCACCACCATGGTATAATTCTCTTCTATTAGGAGATGAGGAATTAACTCACTATGATCAAAGAAACTCAATTTATCTTGTGTACATAGATCAAATCAAGATGCTCCACAAGTAGGAAGGTATGCTCAAACCTTCTAAGTAATGTGGAACAACATGTTACTCTTAAAAATTCCTACCAATAGGATCTTGTCTAAAACATTATTGATTCAATACATGGGTGTTCTTAATATAAATTACTCCAATAATTTGGGTTATAACCTCAAAGGGGTTGATAACCACAATGTTCAAATACTTACATCCAATTTAGATTTGTATGCCTCTGTTATTGAGAAATCATGCAACAAGAGGCAAAACTATCATTTTAACATATTCATGACTTAATGAAGTTGATGATCATATCTACTTGGTATCAAATGCCACAAAATACCCACATGTTCTTCTCCAACCATTGCTAAACTACAATTATGTTGGTAGAAAATAATCACATCCAAAATTTTACAGATTTGAAGACTAAAATAACATATTACTTGCAGTATGAACAAAAATGAGAATTAAATAAAGAGACAAAAGGCAGACATGAAATTGAAATAATCAATTACAAGTGAAAAGGATGAAATAATAACTAAGTAAACCTCCATTAAAATAACTCAACTACTTATTTAAATTGTCGAGAAGCCATGGAATATATATACATTCATTAAATTGCTTTCCTTTTCTTTGAATCTTCGTTATTTTATAAATAAATATGACTTTTCAACTTATACACCCTATTCCTCTTCTCAAGTAACTTTTTGACTTCTTTTCATCTTGCATAACACATAAAATTATATTAAACTCAACTAAATTATTCATATGATAACATTTATCTTGGATGAATACATATATGTCATCGTGAGACACTTAATCTTAAAGCCATATCTCCTCAATTCATTACAACTCTACTCCATCATCATGCTTCTTAAACATACTATCCTCTAACTCCTACCTGCTCTATTTGGCCATCCTTGGAATCGGTCATAGTCTACTAACTTAAGTTATAACTAATATATAGCCATCAATGTATTTATAATTTTACAAAACTCTAAACTTTTTCTCTTCATCTAGATCTTTTCAAGTATACTCCTACATCATATTGATAGCTGATTTTTCCAGGGGTGTCATTAATATAATCCAATGCATATATAAATTATATGTGTCTTTCTATGGTATTTTTAATGTTTCCATCCAGATATGATCGCATCTTGGCAACTTCCCTTGCTACTTCTTAGATTTTTGTGCCTCTTCTCAATACATGGGACTATAGATAAAAAGTAGAATTCCTTTTTAAACCAAAAAAAAAACATGACGCTGCAGCTTATCCATGTTAATTTTTCCCATTGGAATTTATTTAATAACATGACGCTGCAGCTTCCACCCATCCCTATCCACGTTAAAAATCTCTCTGCTTAACAGGTCCTCATTATATGCACATGCCGCCCATATAGATACAATTATCTACTCCATACAGATACTGTAGACATATCTCTTAACAGCTGACTCATAACTAATCTCTAAAACGTTCTTAATACAACTCCCAATCTAGACTTACAACAAATGTTGTACATAGATTTTCATTTTGGTCTAATGCAAGTTAAATTTTGTATCTATATCGTCAACAGTTTGTTCAAATGTTGCATCATTAAGTGACAAATTTGTTTTATCTTTTTCTTCATCTAATAGACGTCTTACCAATTTCAGATCACTTTTACTAGTTTCAATATGAAGAGCAGTCCATCTTCTCACCACGTGGCTACTTCAAGTGGACAAATATGATAAGGATTGATTTTGTTCCACCATTCTGACCAATATTTTTCACTTCTTTTTAGATTTGAGATTGAATCAAAAAAGAAGCCAAACTAAATGTTGGTAGGAAATAATTCCATCCAACTTATTTTTAATATTGGCAAGCAGTTTTTTTTGACTATTTTTTATAGGACTTATTGAATAAAACCCACCTGTTTTACTGATTAAGTCACCACCACAAGAGCTAATTTCATCCAACTTATTATTAATCCCTTAAGGATAAACTGTAAAATTCATTTTTCTTTTACCTGAGATTATTCTTTTTTCCTTTAACCAATGACAGGATATTGATTTGTGTGCTGGAGTAATGTATGTAATTTTTGCAAAAGCAATCGTTAAAGTTTTTAACATTCCAAATAAAAAATAATATTCCGTGTTTTAATTCCTTCAAAAACTTCTATGTTATTATGCACTTCCGGGAAACTTTCAAAGCGCATTAATGTTATTTGCAGCTGGTACATTTATTAATTGCCCTTGACTTAGGAAACACGTGAGCAATTCTGGTCGTAAACATCAATCCGTATCCCTGCACCGCAAATTTCAAGGATGCATGGGATTTACCCACCGCTTAATAAAAATCAAAAGCTGTAGAAAGGCACACTATCACAGCTTTTAATAATTCTATAGATGTATGTATTTTGTTCTGATGTAAACAAAAAATGTCACAGCTTTCTAAATCTTGATTTATTAACTGAAAGGCACACTATCACAGCAGACATTTACATGTCTAAATCGGCTGTCTATGCCATCGCCAATTCTTCTGCAGGAGCGAGCTAAAATCCTCAAGATTATGGAGCAGCAGTCGCTTATTTATAGCTTCGTTTCGCTTATAAAATGATAAAAACTAACCTACCTTAATTCCATTGTATGTAAAAATATACACTCATTAGTATTAATATGCCAACAAATACTTTGAAAAAAAAAAGTGAATAAATCGAAAATAATATGCATACACAATACTTTACATAAAATAATCTTGAGTACAGATTTCTCTACTTTAATTGAAACTTTGATTAAAAGGAAACTTATTTTATGATTGCAGTTGCTGGAATTAGGGAGAAATTCACAGCAAGAGTGTTGTATGCAAATTCTTTGTAACTATAGCGATTCAGAGAGAAATGTACCAAATTCAGAGAGAAATATATATGTATTTAGATTTTTTTAATTGATAAGATCCAAATTCTGTATATAAAAATGTGTTTTTTTCTTTAAATTGTAATACACAGTTTGCAATGTTTGATAAAATTGTGCTTACAGATTAGAAAAATTGAAAAAACAAAAAAAAAACACATTTCCAATCATTGAAAATTTAAAATACAATTAATCATAAAAAATTCTACAACATTCAATCATTTAATTTTTTACATATCATAACTGAAAGCATAAAATCTATAATCCATTTACCTTTGTAACTGATCATTCGATCTAATTAACATTTCATGTAAGTAAAACACCATGCCTGAAATCTCACATCATGGTGTTATACCTGCAAGAAACTCTAAGAAGATCGCTTGCAGAGGAAGGTCCAACAAATGGCAGTAAAGCCATGATTTCTGGTAGCCTACCAAGTTTGCCCCGAGTGTGAGTAGCAGTAATAAAAAATCATCGCAATAGAAATAAATAGGCTGCATGGAAGATTTTGATTGCATTAATTATTTTTATTTCGTTTTTAAATGGAGTACGCCATAGTGAAAATTAATTAACTAATAGATATTGATTTCTTATTTTTATTTTTAAAATATGGAAACGGATAGCGTATCAAACAGTATGTTGAAAAACAAAATATTTATGATGTCACCACCTTGATCAAATTAGCACAATCAACTCCATCAAGCCAAAAGTGTACGTTATTCATGTCATTAATAAAAAATTATTGCAATAGAAATAAATAAAGGCTTTGACCATATTAATTGTTTTTATTTCGTTTTTAGATAGAGTACATCATAGTGAAAATAAATAAATTATTTGGTATTGGTTTTTTTCCTTTTTTGGAAATATGAAAACATATAGCGTATCAAACAAATATATTGAAAAATAAACTATTTATAATGTCACCATCTTAAATTAAATAAACACAATCAATTCTATCAAGTCAAAGTGTATTTATTCATGTTATTATAATAAATTTTTATATATATAAACATATCAAATTCAAATTAAGATTTTATTGATATATAAGTCAACAATAAAAGAGTGAAAATATTATTAAAAGAGTGCCTCTAATATCAAGGGGACTTCTAATAGATGAAAAAGACCTACATTTTAGAAATTTACATTGTATGTTTCATAAAAAACCATAAAAAACATGGGAGGATAGAGAAAGAGAAGAGAGGAGAGAAAAAGAGAGGGCACAACAAAAACAATTAGAAATAACAAAAAGTGTTTATAAATCCTAAGAATATGGACCAATACTTGACACACACACATGATCCAGGGAAGAATAATGAAATCTTATGACTAATAAAATCTTAGGGGTCATTTTTCAATATCTACATAATGACTCTTTTTGACGGGTTTGCACTTACATATCAAAGTAAAAAGGGCAGAGCGTGGATACAAAATATTATGTTTTCTGAAGTTTGAACAATAAATTCCAATGCACTTGTAACAATTACAAGAATATTCACACATGGATAAGTGTCCATTACAAGACTCTGTTTAAATATATAAAATAAAATTAAAAAAGATATATCTAGATTTGCTGAAGATGTGAGAGTTCCCCTGTCTCAATTCCATGTCTATGAATTTGTGCTAAATCTTGGTTTTGTTTAATATATAAGGATGCCCTTGTATATTCCCATATCTCTAAATACATTTGAAATCCTACATGAATTTTTGGATGACCAAAAATCAAGGCTAAAACAATTATTTGAGTACTCAAGAGTCAAAGCTAAGAAATAACTTAATGATATCTTACGCAAGAACATGTGCTATGTGTTGGGTATGTCTAGAGTAAGAAAAAATTTAAATGTCTTCAATTATAGGAGGAAATGCTATATTGAATTCTTAAATCATGGATCCTGGAGTATGGATTATAGAGTGTAGATAAAACAATTGGAATATATACCCACATTTTGAAATGTGATATGATCTTGTGAAGTATTATCTCAAAAGAGATATATTACATATATCATGTGTAAGATAAGATATAAAAATATTGATATCTAAAATAAAAATATATCATTTCAAGGAAGCATGTATGTTATAAATAGATTTGATTACATAATTATGTTATGTATTTCATTTAAACACGTGAATAATATATTTTACAATAAAAAATGTAAACAATACAATCACATAAGTAATATGTTTCATATGATTTTTTTTCATTAATAAGATGTCCCACATAAAAATATATAATTGATATCATGGAAAATGATAGAACACTCACTATGAGGGTAGGAAAAAAATAACATATTACTAATACAAATGTAAAACACACATATGAAATCTTGTCCTAAATAGATTTATGTTATAAATCATGGAAACATATGTGTAGTGCCCTGTACTAAGGCACCTATTTTGTAGACACATATAAGTAACTTTTGAACTATTCTATTGTTATTTTTCTCCCTTAAACTTGTCTGTTATATGTTTGTTAAGTGGTGCAGCGACTTATTGCTCCTTGGATATATGGAAACATGTATATTTTGTTATTATTCATGTTTATAGATTTAAATTACTGTGTGCATCAAATTGATGTGGCACTTTCTAGACATAGAATTCTAATTTCTCCACGATGAATGATGATCAAGCTTATTATTGTCAATTAAATATTGTGAGTTTTAATACTTAATCATGCCATAAATATACCATGGAATAACATGATATTAGTTGGTAAGAGGATATATTTTTATATATAAAAGTAAATATGAACGCTAAGGAGGAGGATGAATAGTTATAGTTCCAACGACAAATATCTATAGTCAAAATAGGATCTAGTAATGAGTTCCTAAAGAAAAAAACTTTCCATTAATACTATGCATTGCATGCTTTGAAAGTATTGAGTTAAATGTTAACATTAACTATTCGTATTTATCTGTTAGGTATTATTGTTTTTTGTTTATTATTATTAAATTATGTTGATTGGTTTTGACTATTAATCAAAGGCTGCTGCTGGCTACAAACCATTTTCATTTCGTAATGTTAGAGGACAACTCTAAATAGTTTATTGGTTTTCCTAGTTGCCATTAGCTAGCGATTAATTACTTTCTTGGGAGAAAATCAAATGTTGTAGTATGAACATTTAGCTAGGGTAATGACAATGTCAAACAAAAATGTTTAATAGGTGCTATAGATCCCTATTTAGTGCAGGTGTCATTATCTTTGGCCTGTCAAAGACACTTGTTTGGTACTGCTATCTCTGCCGCTATAGTAGACAAGTTTTATTTCCTCCATTTTCCTATGGAGCCCTTTAGCAACAACGTAAACATGGTTGATATTTACTATATGGGGATGGAGGACATGTATTTAGTGAGAGATTATAGATAGCAGACACTGTCAGATGCATGTAATTATTATTTCCAATGCGTGCTTGTGAAAATGAAGTATAAGTTCATTTTTTTGCTAACAAATCTGTTGGTGTTAAAAAATAACAAATAAGCCAAACTGAGCTTTACCTCTAGATCCAACATAACAAAATAGAATTTCAATAGAATTTTACCTGTTTGGCCCTCTAAAAGGGCAGAAGAACACTTCAGTTAAGGTATATAACACAATGCACTAGAAATATTCTACAGTTAATTTTATGTCTTGCAAAGTAAATCAATGTCCACATTTTCTCTTCTCAAACAACTATAATAGTGGATAGAATAAGAGAGATGTAGGCTATTTTTTATTTTATTACAAGTCTTAAATTTTGAATTTTCAAACAACCAATTTGAATAAATTAAATTTTATTTTTAGCCTTAAGTTCCTAGGTAGACAAAAGCAATACCAACTATTTGGCCATTGATATGAGTGCTTGAGCCACAAGTGGAGCTTCAGTGTAAGCAAAATTGTGAAATCGAGCAACAAATTATGTGCAACCAATGCTTTAGCCAATTTCACCACCCTTGGCTACGTCATGATGTTCATAGGTACCATGTATTTAATTTGTCTCTCTTTTTTGCAATGTGGGCTTTCCAAATATGTGGATTTGGCAAAAGGGAAGGCCCATTTAATTATTCTTGTGTAGTTGGGATTTTGAATATAGTTAGAGAAATGGTGTATATCATTGTATATTAGTGCATGTTGCCTTGTTTTTTCTGCTTGGTCTCTTTGGATTTGTGTGTAAATTTATTATTATGTGTTTATGCATTGTTCTTCCAATTCAGTGAATCATTAGGCCCATAATCTTGGAATATGAGCCATGAATTTATTGGTCTTCTCACTCCAATAAAATTGCTTTTTTGGATTATTTTATGCTTCCTTGACAATATAATCTTGAGAATTTATTTCGAGATATAAGGAAGTTCATATATCTGGACCCCATATTTCTTGAACAATTTTTATAATGTAAATAATAGAAAGGGAGATATTTTTAGTTGTTGAGACTTTAAATTTATTATAATCAACACTAGTAAATGTACATATAATCGCAGACTATAGGTTGACAAATAGGTCATGGGATAGAAGATGATTGTGGACAACAAATGACAATCTATAGGACACTTAAAAAAAATATATATACTAAAATTTCATAAATTTTTTCTTGAGTTATGTTAATTTTGAATGGTTAAAATATTAAGTTGTTTTGGAAGAATTTCTTATTTTATTTTCATTTTATTGCTCCTCCCATCTCAAGTAGCATATTTTATGATTTATTATCAAATGAAAATGTCTCACTAAACATTATTTTGGCCAAATATTTTAGTAAATAATGATCTAAGGATCAATCAAATTTATACACACCACTTGATCGGATTACGTTCATCTGGCATTGTGGTGCTAGTAAGCTAGTGAAGTCTATCTCACTACTTAGTAAAACCCATGCAAGATTTGGTTAACACATATATATAACCAAAAAATTTATACATATTACTTCCTGTCAGCAATCACAAAAAATCTTAAGCACATGAACAATCAAATGCATACATTTAGTCCGTCAAACACACACACACACACACACACACAGAGAGAGAGAGAGAGAGAGAGAGAGAGAGAGAGAGAGAGAGAGAGAGAGAGAGAGAGAGAGAGAGAGAGAGAGAGAAGGCTGCACACTCTTTTTTTTAAGCAGACATAATACAATACTTTCTACTAATTGTCATAAAAAATGCTACATACATACATTTAGTACATCAAACCTATGAGTGAATCTAGATAGAAAAATTATTTTTTGTACGATCTAGGTATAACATACATTTAGACTATAATTTTCAAAGATAATACACTCTATGACATCCCATAATATCATAGTTCATTGTTCATGAGCACAATTACACAACTATGAACAACCAGTCTTATAATTTTAAGAATTAAATATCTCATAATCCTAAATAATTAGCAAATAAATACGGTTTATACCAATTAGGTATCTCCTATGTTTAAATTGGATACTATTATAACTTATAGGCACACATCATGATGCACTAGTATCTGCTATATATATCTAAACACTTATACAAATCAATAGACTCATATTGTGAACCGTACATAAGTTTCCTCTACTGTATAGCAACAATCATTTATAGCTCTGATCAAGAACTCCAATTGATTTCAACAAATCATTATAACTTCCTTGTTCACGTAGTATATTGACAATTTTTATAAGATAAGGGAATCTACAATGTAATTCTCCTTCATAGCTTTTATCCATAACTAAATAGAATTTCATCCTGATAAAATCAAAGTGTATATAACTCCGTACTCAAGTTCTCAAGACTACCTAGTTTATCATATCAGGGTTCACATATAAGTATTCAATAATATTCAAATTTATCTTACACAATACATGATTTTTTTATCAAGTACATAGATTTATGAATCACCCAAAGTTGTGACGGTATTCTAGTCAAAAATATATGCTATAGGCATGCATCCCAATGCACTTATATACATAAGCTATATATGTATACATCCTCATACATATTAGTATACCCAAGGTACGCATCATACACAAGTTTACAATGGATCAGCATACACTACACTGACCCATAATTTTCAATAGGTATAAGTGGGATATGTTATAGTATACTCATCATTAATAATACACATAGCCCGTAAATATAGTAACCATTAATGGAAGAATCATGGCATATACCAACCCACTAACCACTAGTTAAACTTTTAGTAATATAACAACCACACATAACAAGAAATCCACAATTCTCACAAGAACATAATCTTTCATTTGAACATATTATTATATTTCAAGAAGATGTAAGCATATATAAAGAGTTTTTCTATCCTTTTAATGATAGGACCAAGCTTGTCGTTAAAATAGGAGCTCAAGCCCCTTTAGGACTACATTAAGTGATTATTGCAAGGGTTCCATTTTGAGCTCAAAGGACTTCGAAGCATGAATCCAATAGATCAAATAGTTTTGTTTCTTTTTCCAAGCAACGCATTACAGGCATGGTGAACCCTTTTATATTGTTTTGATTCTTTATTGAGTACTTTTTGTAAACAAGAAAAATACCTTGGTTGTTGAGGGCTTAGAAAGATATTATTCTAGTATAAAACATATTATTATATAAGCACCCAAAGATTGCTATTATAAATATTATATCAATGGTAATATGATAATAACCATGATTATCATCTGTAATATGATATTAAAGAATAGTAATATGATAATATCTAATTATTATCTCATCATTCATTTTAAATCACAAATCATATTATATATTAATTCATAAATCATGTTATATATTATTTAAAATACATACTAGTATCAACTATTGTAATCAATGCAATACTAAAGCTATATCTAATTATAATAACATACTTAATCTGGTCATCCTCTTTTTAAATCATTGCTACAATAGAATAAAACCTAGAAAGGCTATTTCTATCCAATATAAATAAAGACCGTTGCACCTAAATATGCAGTTTACCATAATATAATATATACATATCTCTTAATACCCAATCGTTAAGCCATTCCCTGCATATTTACTTTGGTTTGCAAAATCTATTCACTGAGTATACCTTCCAAGTGCATGCCAATTATTTGATAACATATCTATGCTGAGTATTACCTATATTACATAGGGTATGTGCACGAAGTTGGGGGGGAATTTTGTGGACATTCCCTATAACGTGTACATGTTATAACATAATGCATATGCATTATTGCTATAACACGTACGTGTTATGGCTCAACATTACCGAGCCATAATGCATACATGTTATAACAATAATGCATACATGTTATTAAGACATATAGGAATGTGTACGTGATATAGGAACACGTACGTGTTCCTATATGTTTTAATAACATGTATGCGTTATATAAACTATAAAACAAAAAAAGCCCTCATCCCATACCTTTTATCCATTCATGTTTTCCTAATTCCCGTTTGTGTTTTGGCTACAAATTCACATTTTGGCCTGCAAGATTCACATTTCCCCCTCCATTCACTAGATCAACAATGCCATCATGAAGAAGAGGTATGTTTTTTGTAGATTAAATCAATTTTTTTGAATTTTTTTTAATGTGAATTGCAAATTCATTTTTTTATTTTTCTATAACAGGTCAACATGCTCCATGTAACCCTCCACCTAATCCTCTATCTAACCTTCCACCCAACCCTCCTAACCCTCCACCTAACACTTTGCATAACCCTCCTGTAGTTCCCCTAGATCCCCTAGTTAGCCAGGAGAATTAGTTGCTCACATAGTGGAGAATAAAATTGAAATTGAGAAAATAATTTGGAGAATGAGGGAGCCCACTTCCACAAACACCCACCACACCTATTTGGCCAATAACCTAGAGTTGGTATTAGGTCAAGTTGACTCAATAACTAGTCAAATTGATAGATGGAGGTCATATAGGGATAGTTGTAGGGCTTACTTTACTGAAAAATTGTTAGTATCTGAGGTGAAGAACAAAAATATAACAAAAGATCAAATTTGTGCCTTATTTATTGACCCAACTTCTAATGCCCCATTTACCATAACAACCATGTTAGGATATTGATGGTAAATGTTGTCATTGATGTCTAAGAGGCATTATCAATGAAAAAGTGGTCTATTAGGTTAGATGATGAGTGATAAAGTTATACATGTCTTCATGTGCTTTAGAGGGTGCTCAAATGGTGCATTGTGAGCCTAAGAGGAAAGTTATTATGTTCATCATCTCATGTAGACTTTGCATGGGGTGTTGATATTTTTGGAGAAGTTGAGGAAGGTTTATAATAATTTTTTACAAGCATTATTTCATGTATTAAGGCTCTATCCTTTATGAATAATTGCTAAGAAGGTAAGTAGGTTTTTATGTGCAAAAAGGCTAGTCTTGGACCCGATATGAAAGATATTTGTTTTATATGCTCAAGAAGGTGGTGGATGGAAAGTATTATTATTTAAGGTTTTATAGGAATCCTATATAATTGTTAGGATGTTTTTTTAGACTTGACTATTTGTGGGTCCCACATAAAAGTGCTTCTTAACAGTGTTTTTGCTTTTGAGAGAAATTTGTAAAAGTGACCAGGGAAACAAATGGGTATGAGATGAATTTCATGACTTGCATAAAATATTCAAGAATTTTTTTAGGAATATTAATTTCTCTGTGTCAAATATCTATGCCCTCAAGGTTTCCTAGTCGATATGTAGGAAAGCGTGCCACGAGTGAGAAAAATTAGTCAGAGTGAGAAGTGGAATTGGAAGGCCTAATCAGTGACTAGGGATGAATATAAGGTATTTATATTGTGTTATGGGTAATATAAGAGGTATTAAATGATTTATATCATAATGTGTATGAGTGTAATTCATATGGTGCTTCATTGTGTTCATCTAGGCATATGTGATCTTGTGACAGATTTGTGTTGAGTAGGCATATTGATTAGATAAAAATTTGTGAATATGGATGATTCAGAGGAATATGTTTATATTTTTGTTTTAAAACTTGTACATATTTTGTATGGTCCAAGTTTAAAGTATTGAGGATGTGTGAGTCAAAAGTTATGATAGTGAAAAGTTGGCAAATTTTGATCATATATTTTTATGAAGGAAGAATTAAAAATAAAAGTGGTATGGGACTATGAGGGGTTCCAAAAAAATAATTTTAAGGCCTTTAATTTCCATACATATTTAGATATGTTTGACCAAAGTTGATTGTTGTTGATTGTGTTTTTTCTGAATAAACCAAAGTACAAAGAAGTGATTGTAGAAGACAATGTATTGATCAGATATTGTTTTTATAAGAATAAAAGATGAATTATAATACATATATATATCATTATAAAATTGATTTGATGTTTTTAAAGTGAGTACAAGTGAAGTTATTTTAGATAAAAGTTTACTGTATTTATTGCAGATATGAGTGAGCTTCTTACAGAGGTATTTATGAGCCTTAAGAGGATTAATTAAGGTGTCTCATTGATTTTATGATGTTCCTATGGTCTTAATATTTCCATACATATATGGATTGTATATGGAAATTCCATATTTAGTTAGTTTGAGCCTTTTTGGTGAAGACAATGTTTCTAGGCTAGTTAAGCCTAATAGGTCTTTAAGACCTAATGGAGGTTCCTGAGGTGAGCGAATGTTTCAAAAGTGTGTAGTGATGGATATTATAACTTGAGGGTAATATGTCATGGATAATTTTTCTTGGAAATGGTCTTGTGTTTATACTTGGCTCGTTGTAGTGTTGAAAAGATGAATAGGTCTTCATGAGACCTAAAAGGGCCACTTAGGCCTAATAGAAAGGTATGGTTAATTAAGGGTGAGCTATAAAATGTTTTGGATGACCTATGGAGGTGATTTTAATATTTTTATATGTGGTTTAGAATCCTTAAATTTTTAATAAATGTCTTTTGGCCGACCAAGAAGATGGTGATCTTGTAGATTCTTCAAAAGAGCAAATTCAAAGGTGAAGGTTAGACTGTGTGTGGGGTTTGAGCCCTTTGAAGCATGAAAGAATTTATGGATGAATATGGAATGTATTATTAATGTATATAATGATATTTTGAGTTGATACATGTTTGGAAAAGATATATTGGCCGGCCATGAAAGTGAATGGTATATATACAAGGTGTTTTATGCCCTTTGGGTGTGAGGATCAAGCTTGACAAGCAAGTGTGTGTGTTGATATTTGAAGACCTTGTGCAAATTTTTTTGGGGGTATTGGTGACCAATGTTTATATCAGATTGATGAGAGGAAAATTTAATTATAATTATCATATTTTTATGATTATATTGATTATTTTTATTAGATTTATGAGTGCATATTTGAATATGAGCGAAAGATTTGTGAAGGGGTTATTTGCTTATGTTGAAGAGATAGCTTGGTGTTGGTGACTTGTGTGGAGTTTCAGACTTGGAGAAGATTTTTATTGTAGGTTTTATCTATCATATTGATAAGCAATCATAGTTCAATAATTATTCATTTGATAGGTGTTGTGTTGGTGCTCAACATCTTAGGCAAGTTGGTGCTTGTCATCTTTAGGGATTGGTGATCCTTGTGAAGTGGGTACTTCACTAAAGCCTCATGTTTGTGATCATATTATGGGATAAGTAATCCATGTATTTTCAAGCTTGAGAGTGGGTTTTATTCCCCATGATGGTTTCCCAAATAATTCATGTGTTATGTGCTTTGATCTTACATTGTCTCTTTGTTCATTAGAATGAATTGTCTACATGTTTCATGATTGATTATGGTTGAATGGTTAAAAGTTTTATTAATTGAAATTAAAGTTGATTTAATTACATCATTGATTCATCCCCCCCACTCTCACTGATTGTGCTTCCAACAAACCAAATGTTTCTTAATCCACTGATGCCAACATGATTTGATTAAGGCCAATTTTTGGGAGTGATGGTGGATGGTGTTTGGCTATCCCCCTTGTAATAACCATGAGTTCCCTTTGTAATTTTTGAGAAAAATCTATTATGAGTATATCTTTAATCAAATTCTAAACTACTTTGACTATGGTGAGTTTTAAGGCTGAGGGAAAGGCTTTGCACATGATCAACCATGTGTACATCATGCACCTAATTGAATTGCAAGGATCCCTACCCAAAAGCCACTTGATCTAGAGATTCCCTCTATGGTGATGGAGTTTGTGGAGACAGACACTTTGCATGCACCTAGTGCACTTACTAATACACTTGTTCATCATACGAGTAGACTTTCAGAGATAGATGCTTGAGATACTCTATCTAGTGGTCATACATAACCCCACCGATGCAGATGTTATGGTGCTATATGCATTGGACCTTCAGATGATGATGGTGGTGCTTCAGGGGGATTGTGTATGTGGTTTTAACTGATGAGTTTTTGACACACATATTTGGTTTAAATATGTTGGGAGTCTCTACACACATGTAGACATGTTTTATATAAATTTAATGTTAAATTTTTAAGTTATATTTGCAATTAAAAAAGTTAATAACTAATTTACATGTTTAAATTGAATAATATATATGTATTTTTTTGTGTTCCATGAGGAGATGTTGCCTTTAACATCACAACTAGGTAGTGGCCCAACCCATGATACTACATCTATTTGTGTCAGTATGACACCGTATACATTTACAAAGGTAAAATTTCAAGTGAATCTTATATACTCTAGATGTACATTCATACACTTTAATTGCATCCTTGGTAGATTTTGTGTAATAATTTATATAAAATACCTAGTATAATTTTGATAGACTTTTTATTATTTGATTTATTAACATGGATTGGCATAACTTATTAGAAACTCATCCTCACTCTCAACTATGTTTTCAATAACCAAAATAATGATTTGAACATTTGTTTGATATCCCATTATATGTAGTTTCCATAGTGGGTCAATACCAATTAGTAGGATTGGATGTACACATATATATAGAATTCATTTGATAAAAAATGTTTGGTACAATATATTTATATCAATTTTCCAATTGATCCTAGCATGTCTTCATCAATATGCACACCACTCCTTTATTTTAAATACTAGCCTCATAGCTAGGCACTTGATTCCTTGTTATCCTAATCACATATAACAGTTTAATCTCCATGATCAATATCCAACATGGTCATAGTTATTAATTCAATTCCCATTTTGATTCCATCTGAGCATAATAATTTCATCTCTATGGAATTATAAGTTTAGATGGCATAGCCTCTTGATCCCATTGGTTTGTTGGGAGAGCATTGACTATAAACTATAGCATATATGTATATGGCATAGGCATTGTGACCATATACAAATAAGGGACCTCAAACCCATATAGATAGATGGGGTTGAGTGGTTTGTTAGCACCACCTACTTAGGGGGCCAAATACCTACTATATCTAGTTGGGGGAGAGGTTTTATCTATATCCATTGATGCAGAGCTATATCAAATTCTATACCAAACTCTACCTATATCCTTTCCTTTTAAGCTTCTCCTTCATCCATTCATAACTCATTCCCTTAGTTATTTGGGTAATCAAATAAAAATTATAATATTAGTCAAATCAATCCTTATATATTCTTATCACTCTCTCTCTACATCCTTGGTCATGTCACTAACTCAAACTATCTGTCTACTTACCCCTCACATACACCTTTCTAGCTTTACCTTCTACTATCCCTATTTTTGGGTAAAGCTCCTTATTAGAATCATCTGAAAGATATTCACTATAAACTAATTACATATTTAAGGACCCATTTAGGCCATACAAATCCCACATTAACCCTCTGACACAAATCTCAAGGAAAATTGTACTTCCTTCTTTAGGATTCTCACCATTAGCCCTCCATTTGTGCAAACTTCCTTAGTATGAAACATGTAAAAACTTTATCTATAATATATTCACCTTTCTAGATACCCTTGTTTGGACAAATTCTCCTATTTCTATATCACCCCTTCTCCCTTAACCCTTCTCTAGGCTTAGCACTAGATCATAACCACATTTACGTACTTTTCCATACCTAAAAAGCCTGAAACCACATCCATTAGTGAGAAGACATCAAATAATGTAATATTACAAGTTTTTGGAAATTTTAAATGGTCAAATATCATTTTATACACTAAACCCTACAATTAGGGTTTCTAGGCCATTACTAGGGTCGAGAGTACACTAAAGGGGTTAACTTTTGTCTTAGTGGGTTTCAAAACCCCAAACATTTTTCATTGGGTCTATACTGACCCTATAAAACTTTCTCATTTAGACAACAAGTTATAAAATTCTACAATCAATTGCAAACTCAAAACTCTCAATTTATAGCCCTGCCTATGCACACAGGAAAACATGGTACAGGGTTACTTTGACTTTCCTTCAACTCCCAATTTGTTCAAAACCTAATATGGGATTCTATAAACTTCCATTGACTATCTTATACCCCTTACAATATCAATGGAATTCCAAACTAGTTTCAACATAATATAACTCAGTCCTTTGACTGTATGTTGCCCTTTAGCAAATAGGGTACTCAGGGATTGTTTCCTCTTTCAATGTCAAAGCACTATAAACCTATATCAAGATGATATCCCCCTTTCTATGATCATTCAACATCCTTCTTTAAACTCTTTAGAATCCAAAACAAGAACTATTGACAAATAGGATTTTACCACTTCTTGACCAATTAGATTCCTAAAAATATTATTCTCAACACTCTTATGCATGTTCCTTAGTTAACCTTCCACAAAACTTCATACCAAAAGAATAAAATGCTTAGACTATAGTTTAATCTTGGACTGTATGCAAGACTAAGTTTGTTAGCAACTTGTTTAATCAATGAATTGCACAAGTTATTAATTATTAGGTTGTTTGTTCAGCTGATGACTAGGGTGGACACTCCATCATTACAAGTCAAGAAAGACTTGAGAATTACTATTGCAATGTCATCTGCATAGGCACTCACCGAGGTATGTATATTCACTTGTAATTTTGAATTATAATTTAGTACTTTTGTTTTAATAATTTTACTATATACTTTGGTAAATATAACTTATATGCATGAATGTATTATGTATGTAGGGCTATCATATGACATTTTATAGTTTGATTCAGATGACTACTATGATAGCTCCTCATGTTTCTTCACAATTTGACACGCTTGTTCACGCAGTTAAACCTGGCATTGACCTAATCAAGCGTCAATGAAAAATTAAGGAGGACCATGAGATTGCAGGAAGTGCATGTTTAAATGATTTTTTTATTATAGTTTAAAACATTAGTTTCTTAATTTGGTTTCATGTATATATGTTAATTTTATAATATTTTTTGTATTTGAACAGGTTTGGCTACAAGTGAGCTATGAGCATAGTACCCATAGTCAAACCTTGGAGCAACCTAAGGCATTCAAGATATCTCCATCTACAAATAGGGCATCCCAAGGAGAGTCATCTTTGAATAAGGCAAAGAAAGGGAGACTATTTGATGATTAGGATGTTGTAGATGATGTACTTTTTTGTCTGCCTATATGGAAATGTACGCATTTTTGGCATTATACATGTGTATATGATGTATTCACCTGATATTAGATACTATGTTGTTAGACAAGATGTAATTTTTTGTATGCCTATATGGAAATGCATGTATTATTGACATTGTATGCCTATATATGGCATTCATACATGGCATTATTATTTTGTACATGAATATTTAAGAAAACTAATGAAGTAAATCTTGTTTGAATCACTTGTGTTTAGAGTATTATAAATGATTGGTTTTGAAGTATTCTTAAGGATTACAAATGTTTTAAGATTGAGAATAATTTGTTAGGATAATGTTGCAAATCAGACCCTTATAATAAATTAAGACCCAATTGACATTCAATTGCTATGGTTTTCTATGTTATGGTTTGTTAGGATAATGTTGTAAATCAAACATTCACTTGCTATGGTTTGATTTGAATCTTATTTCATAAACTAGCTCCTCTTTTGATTCTTTGGACTTAATTTAGCTTCTTACACCTAGTACGTATTCCTTGTAATCTTAGTAGCTCCTCCTTGATGGCATTGATCTCTATCCATACATATTTAACCTCATTCCATTCATGTCTCATTCATAAATTTCCTCTCAATCTCTTTCTAGTTTCTTTCTAGGCACCTTCTTTGGGTCTTGTTGTTCCTAAAAATCTGTCACTCATTTTTAGGACAATATATGAACTATTTTGGTCCTACAGGCCAAAATTATCTCTTCCCTTCTCAAAAATTGTTTTGAACATTCAAATTCTTCATTATTCAATCTTTTTCAGTTAAGGGACTAGTAGGTTCAATGACTTCAATGGGTGAATTCTCACAAAAGAACAAGTTCCCAACACTTAGGCAATTTCAAGATTAGTTCAATGCCTTAGTTCAACCAAAAATGTTCATCAGAAATCTTCAATGAAGGATTGAACCATTGAACCATTGAACCATTGAACCCCGCTTCTAAAAGGTTCAAAGGTTCAACGACGTCGGCAAGCTTAAAGAGTTATGCGCTTCAACACAAATTCAAAGTTCAAACCGCTTCGACAAGTTCAACGGCTTCAAAAGACTTAACGAAAAGAAGGATGATTGAACCATTGAACTGTTGAACCTTGAACTAAAAATGGTTCAAAGGTTCAAAGGTTTAAAGGTTCAATGCAGTTGGTTCAATCGATCAATTCAATCAAACAGTTCAAAGGAGTGCCCCAAAACCCAAAGAGCAAGTGCCCTTGTGGAGGGCAGTGAACAAAAGGCAAGTGCCCTTGCGGAGGGTAGGGAACATTTGCTCAAAGATCAAAGAGAAGGACGAAAGGGTAAAGTTTCCTTTAGACTTTTTGTCTGAAGAAATTACCAAGTAAAGGAACCAAAAGAATTCCTTTAGAAAGAATTTCTGTTGAATAATTTCACAAAGGAAATCCTTCGGACAAAATGTCTGAAGAAATTCCTTCAGACATTTTGTCCGAAGGAATAATCAAAAGCTCGATGAAAAAGTGGCTAAGGTAAGGGAAGATTTCCTTTGGACAAAATGTTTGAAGGAATTCCTTCAGATATTTTGTCCGAAGGAATTGAAGAAGCAGACCGCCCGAAGGACCTCGAAGGGCAGGTACCCTTACGGGGGGCTCTTAGTGACCAAAAAATGGACCTTTCTCAAAGACCTGAAGGGACACCTTCCCTTCGAGAGGTTCCAAAGACATTAATTTGAAGGCTCATTTCTATGGACTCCACAGGCTTGATAAAGATGAAGGAATTTCAAAGCTTTGAAAGACTTAAACAAAAGAAGACTTCAAAGAACAAGGATTGAACCGTTGAACCTTGAACCAAATGGTTCAATGGGTTCAAGGGTTCAAAGGTTCAATAAGTTCAATAAAGTTTGAGAGACTTAAAAAAATAAAGGATTCTGAGAAAGAGATTGAACCTTGAACCAAAATGGTTCAAAGGTTCAAAGAAAGATCCAAGCAAAGGAAGGAAGTGGAAGATTCTAGAGACCAATTCAAAGGGATGGTTCAACCAAAGAGCAAAAAAGTGATTGAACCAAGGACCTGATAAAGACCGCCTAAACTGTTAAACTATTAAACCAATGAAATTTCAAAGGTTCAAAGGTTCATGGTTCGATATGGTTCAAACAACCTAAAACCATTGATGTCCCCACGGACGTCAAATTTAAGGTAATGGAATATCCATTAATTTTCAAATATAACGCTGAACTTAAAGGATGAACCAAGCAACCAACTAAAGAAGATAGCCCGAGAGCTCCAATTGCAGCAGGAAAGAAGAGAAGGCTACAGAAGATATTGAAATATCTACAAGAGAGTTATTTTTGATAGGTGAAACAATTCACCAAGTAGTCATTTGAGTACACCAAATCAAGGACGCGGCCTATTTTTCTTCCATGACGTAAAGGAAAAGTGGACAACTGCACAAATAAGAAGGAAAGGACCAGGCGACCTATACTTTGGAGGAGACATATGAGATGAATTGTCACGCCACAATTAAGGCTGATGCACTGTTCCAAGCATGGCCCCTTAATAGAATTAAAGATGCATTCAAGGCATTGAATGCAGTGTGGGCCATTCCATGGAAAAAAGTGCCAAGACTTTCTTGGCTGCTATACATTGTGATCTCTTGTTTGGTGCAAGGGAGATCTTTTCAAATAAAGAACCAAAACTTTGCCCAAATTGAAAGGTGATTACTGAGACTTTGAGCTCAGGTTGTTAATCATTTTTCTTTATTTGAATGAGAAAGCAAGTTACTTTCAGACTTTGTGCTATTATAGCTTGGGTCATTTTAGGAGATTGTTCTTATGTCTGTTTCTTGAATGTGTTCTTATCTATTTTATTAAAATAAGCAGAACTAGTGGAAGTAATCAGGAAGGTGTCCTGAAGCCAACTGTGGAGAGACTTTGTGCTGCCAAATTGCTTTTAGTGTGTTTGTCTATTTTTTGTTCCTATGTAAAGGGTCTTGGTATGACTTTGTGCCCCCATTATCCTTTGTATTTCACTCTTTGGGAAGTTAAGGTGGAGACTTTGTGTTGCACCTCATTTTGCTGGTTATTGTGCCCTTATTACCTATTAGTTACCTGCCAAAAATAACTCCTGCGCCCTACTGCAAGACCACTTCTGAAAGAAGAGAAGTGCCTTCAGTATTATCACCAAGATTTCTCCTTTGTCTATGAACATCATCTCTAAAAGAAGAGAGATGGATGGTGTAGTCCTACCCCTGAGTGTTATTTTCTACTTATATATATAGTATTTAGCTCCTTATATTTTTAGGGAACCTCCCCTTGATGAGAGGAGAGATTTGGCCACCTTTGATGTGGTAAATCTACACATTTAGTTGACCAATATCCCTATGCTATGGTTGAAGAGACCTATTTTGCTCATCAGTTATTTGGTGACAAAATATTTACCTAACAATTTTTGGCGACTCCGTTGGGAGAATATTTTTGCACCAGCTAACTAATGAGAAAAATAGGTCTCTTTAACCACAACATAGGGAGATTGGTTGGTCAAATGTGCATGTTTACCACATCAAAGGTGGACAAATCTCTCCTCTCATCACGGGGAGGTTTCCTATAAATATGAGGAGCTAAATAATATATATATAAGCAAAAAATAACACTCAGGGGTAGGACTACACCATCCATCTCTTTTTTTTCATAAATGATGTTTACAGACAAAGAAAAAATCCTGGTGATAATACTGAAGGCACTTCTCTTCTTTCAAAAGTGGTCTTGCAGTAGGGCGCAGGAGTTCTTTTTGGTAGGTAACTAATAGGTAATAAGGGCGCAATAACCAGCAAAATGAGGTGCAACACAAAGTCTCCACCTTAACTGCCCAAAGAGTGAAATACAAAGGATAATGGGGGCACAAAGTCATACCAAGACCCTTTACATAGGAACAAAAAATAGACAAACACACTAAAAGCAATTTGGCAGCACAAAGTCTCTCCAGAGTTGGCTTCAGGACACCTTCCTGATTACTTCCACTAGTTTTAATTATTTCAATAAAATAAACAAGAACCCATTCATGAAATAGACATAAGAATAATCTCCTAAAATGACCCAAGCTATAACAACACAAAGTCTAAAAGTAACTTGCTTTCTCATTCAAATAAAGAAATATGATTAACAACCTGAGCTCAAAGTCTCAGTAATCACCTTTCAATTTGGACAGAGTTTTGCTTATGTATTCAAAAAGATATCCCTTGCACCAAATAAGAGATCACAATGTATAACAACCAAGAAAGGCTTGGCACTTTTTTCCATGGAATGGCCCATGCTGCATTCAGTGCCTTGAATGCATCTTCAGTTCTGTCAAGGGGCCATGCTTGGAACAGTGCATCGGCCTTAACTATGGCATGCCAATTCATCTCATATGTCTCCTCCAAAGTATAGGCCGCTTGGTCTTTTCCTTCTTATTTGTGCAGGTGTCCACTTTTCCTTTACTTCATGGAATAAAAATAGGCCACGTCCTTGATTTGGTGTACTCAGATGACTACTTGGTGAACTGTTTCACCTACCTAAAATAACTCTCTTGTAGATATTTCAATATCTTCTATAGCCTTCTCTTCTTTCTTGTTGTAATTAGAGCTCTCAGGATATCTTCTTCAGCTGGTCGCTTGGTTCATCCTTTAAGTTTTGTGTTATATTTGAAAATTAACAGATATTCTATTACCTTAAATTTGACGTTTGTAGTGACGTCAATGGTTGTAGGTTGTTTGAACCATATTGAACCATGAACCTTTAAACCTTTAAAAGTTCATTGGTTCAATAGTTTAATGATTCAGGTGGTCTTTATCAGTTCCTTGGTTCAATCATTTTTTTCTCTTTGGTTGAACGATCCCTTTGAATTGGTCTCTGGAATCTTTTGCTTCCTTTCTTTGCTTGGATCTTTCTTTGAACCTTTGAACCATTTTGGTTCAAGGTTCAATGGTTCAATCTCTTTCTCAGAATCCTTTGTTTTTCTAAGTCTCTCGAACTTTATTGAACTTATTGAACCTTTCAACCCTTGAACCCATTGAACCATTTGGTTCAATGTTCAATGGTTCAATCCTTGTTCTTTGAAGTCTTCTTTTGTTTAAGTCTTTCGAAGCTTTGAAATTCCTTTGTCTTTATCAAGCCTGCAGAGTCCGTAGAAATGAGCCTTCAAATTAATGTCTTTGGAACCTCCCGAAGGGAAGGTGTCCCTTTGGGTCTTTGAGAAAGGTCCATTTTCTGGTCACTAAGAGCCCCCCGTAAGGGTACCTACCATTCGGGGTCCTTCGGAGTCCTTCAAGGTCCTTCGGGTGGTCTGCTTCTTCAATTCCTTCAGACATTTTTTCTGAAGGAAATCTTCCCTTGCCTTAGCTGCTTTTTCACTGGGCTTTTTATTATTCCTTCAGATAAAATGTCTGAAGGATTTCCTTTGTGAAATTCTTCCACGAAAAATATTTCTGAAGGAATTCTTTTGGTTCCTTTACTTGGTAATTTCTTCAGACAAAAAGTTTGAAGGAAACTTTACCCTTTCGTCCTTCTCTTTGATCTTTGAGCAAATTTTCCCTGCCCTCCGTAAGGGCACCTGCCTTTTGTTCACTGCCCTCCGCAAGGGCACTTGCTCTTTGGGTTTTGGGGCACTCCTTTGAACCGTTCAATTGAACCGACCGATTAAACCAACTGCGTTGAACCTTTGAACCATTTTTGGTTCAAGGTTCAATGGTTCAATAGTTCAATCTTCCTTCTTTTCGCTAAGTCTTTTGAAGCCGTTGAGCTTGCTGAAGCGGTTTGAACTTTGAACTTGTGCCGAAATGCTTAACTCTTTAAGCTTGCCGACGTCATTGAACCTTTGAACCCATTGAATCTTTAAACCTTTTGGAAGCGGGGTTCAATGGTTCAATCCTTCATTGAAGCTTGCCGATGAACATTTTTGGTTGAACTGAGGCATTGAACTAATCTTGAAATTGCCTAAGTGTTGGGAACTTGTTCCTTTGTGAGAATTCGCCCGTTGAAGTCATTAAACCTATTGAACATGCTAGTCCCTTAACTGAAAAAGCTTGAATAATGAAGAATTTGAATGCTCAAAACAATTTTTTAGAAGGAAAGAGATAATTTTGGCATACAAGACCAAAATAGTTCACATGTTGTCCAAAAAATGAGTGACAGATTTTTAGGAACAACGGCTGGCTCCAGTTGGGGAACTTCCTTCAGTTGAAATTTTGAAGCATCTAAGGGGAGTAGAAACTAGAATCTCCAGTGTCTTTAAGTATTCCATTGGGCTACGGAGTCATGCTACTAAAAAGAAAGGTGCCAAAAATGAAAATGAAAAGCATAAAATAGAACTAAAGACTATACAAATTTACATATGTACAGATGATCTTATCTGATACTTCAAGAATTGAAGTGCTTCAGATGCTGTCCATTATGAGGCAGAGAAAAGGGTGTGCCATCTTGATACTTCAATAGGAAACTATTTTTACCATTGAGATGATGGATAGTAAAAGGGCCACTCCAAAGAGAATCAAATTTCCCATGCATTCCCTTTGGTTCTCTTCTATTGTCCCACAATAGGACTTGATCTCCAATCTGGAAGTCACAATTTTTTGATTTTTTGTCAAAGAGCTTCTTCACCAGACTTTGATGCATAGCATTTTGGTCGACCACCATAGTTCACTTCTCATCTAGCTCAGTCAAGCACATGATCCTCTTGTCAATAGAGCTTTCATATGTCTGATCTTTGACTGCCTTAGCTAATTTAAATGCTGGCAATTCTAAGGTGATTGATATCTCAACATTGAGACCATAAAGAAGTTGGAAAGGTGACATACCAATTGCCCTCTTGGGTGTAATTATGTCTGCCCATAGAGCATCAACCAATGCTTTATGCCATGTTCGTTGGTTGTCATCTACCAGCTTCTTGATGATAGTCACCAGGTTCTTGTTGCTTGATTTAGCTTGGCCATTCCCTTGTAGAAAATAATTAGAAGAGTGGGAGAGGTTAATCCCATAGTAAAAATAGAACTGAGTAATCTCCTAGAAGAGAAACAATCTACGTTGTCGGTGACAATCTTGGTTGGGACCCCAAACCTAGAAATGATATTCTTCTTGAGAAAATTGCATACTACTTCTGAAGTAGCATGCTTGGTTGGAATAGCTTCCACCCACTTGGTGAAATAATCTGTGGCTATGAGGACATAATCATGTCCAGCTATTGAAGATGGGTTTACAACACCAATGAAATCGATTCCCCATTACTGAAATGGCTCTTCTATCACCACTGGCTTAAGAGGTAGAGCAGCTAATTTGGGTCTTCCAACGAACTGTTGGCATAGTTCACATCTTCGTACCCATTTATATACATCTTGAAACAGAGTAGGCCAATAATACCTAGCTTGAAAGATCTTATGGGCAGTTACAGGAGCAAAAAAATGCCCTCCATAGGCCAGATTATGGAAGGACTTCAAAAGTTGGTTCTGCTGCTCTTTATCCATGCAGTGAAGGAACACTCCATCAAGGTTCTTCTTGTACAGGCCATTTTCCCACAAGATAAAATTGACATCTTTCAATTTAACAATCCTCCTTTCTTTATGAGATAGGTGAGCAGGGCACTCACCATAAGTAAGAAAATGAGCAATACTTGAATACCACTCATTCATGGTGGAGACAAAGAGAACCATTAGCGTGTCTTCCACTTCTGTTTCTTCATGGCCTACTTCTTTGGGTCTGTTGTTAGCAATCAATTGGCAGAGACCTCTTCCTCACACAAGCTTTGTTGGTTTGATAACGAGATCAAACTCCTAGATTTTAGCAATCCAATTACCTCTTTTCATTCGAAACTCTTGCTGAGTTAATATGGATTTGACTGTGGTGTCAAGAATCAGGGCAGTAGTTTGTGAATTCAGGATGTAAAAGTGGAAATGCTTCACTACCTTTACCACTGCATAAGCATGCTTCTCCAAGTTTGAATACTTCAGCTCATGAGCTTTGAGAGGACAACTCATGAAGGATATGGGATATTCCACACCTTCTTGGTTCTGTTGAACCAAAATTGCTGAAAGTGTGTGCTTAGAAGCATAACTATACATTGTGAAATCTTTCTTATAATCTAGACAAACTAGAATTGGGGTGTGGGCAATAGCTGTCTTAATATCTTGAAATTCCAATTTACCTTCTTTAGTCTAGCTAAAAGTGGCCTTTCCCTTCATCATGTTCACAATGTGGCGAGTCTTCTCAACGAACTCGGGGATGAACTTTCGTAAAAAATTCACCTTTACAAAGAAAGAGTGAACTGCAGCCTTACTTATGGGCATAGTAAGTTCCTAAATGGACTTGAATCTATCTGAGTCAATCTTTATGCCTTCTTGGGATACAACGTGCCCGAGAAGTTTCTCTTCTATTACTCTTAAAATATACTTCTTGGGATTTAAAGAAATGCCATTTTGGTGGCAACATTCTAGCACTTATTGTAAATGGCACACATGGTCAGGATGATACTTAGAAAAGACTGTTAAATCATCTAGGTACACTATAATAAACTTACCCATTTCATCTTTGAAAGTAAGTTCCATTGCTCTTTGAAAAGTGGTGCTAGTATTTATCAGGTCAAATGGCATTCTTTGATAGGCAAAGGTGCCCCAAGGTGTGGTGAAGGCAGTCTTATGCTAGTTTGCTTTACCAACTTCAACTTGATTGTATTTTGAGAAGCCGTCTAATATTGATAACATTTCTAAACCAGTCACTATATGAAGGACTTGATCCATGATGGGTAGAGGATAGTTATCCTTTACGGATGACTGATTTAAATTTTTGAAGTCCACACAGAGGCGAATTTTGCCATTCTTCTTCCTCAAAGGTACTATGTTGGAAATCTATGTGGAATGATGGATTAGAAAAATTATTCTAGCATTTAGCATTTTTTGTATTTCAGACATAATAGTACATGATATCTTTAGATTATACTTCCTAGATTTTTGCTTGTGAGGTACCGAATCACTCTTGAGAGGAATCTCATGGAAAATTTTTTTAGGTCTGAGTGACTTCAGATCATCATAAGAGTATGCCAAAAAATCTATGTACTGGTGAAGTAGAGCAGTGAACTTGAACTTCTCTTCTTGAGTGCAACACTTCCCAATGTTCACCATCTTGAGATTTTCTTTGGTACCCAAATTAATCTGATCAAACTCCTGAGAGGATCTTGAATCTGTTTGTTACTGTTTGATGAACCTATCATGCTTTTCAAATAGATTCTCAAGGGAAAACAATCATTTAGGAATTTCATTCCCTTTTAGCTGTAGGAATTCCTCACTTATGTCCAAACTTGATTCAGGGGCTAGTTCATGCTTCTGAGGCTCACTGCCTTTGAAATGAAGCTATTCAAAGCTGTCTTTTTGCTCCAAGAAGGCAATGATTTGGTTGTCACCATTGAACACTTGCCAATGATTGGCATTGTTAGGCACACTTGTTTGAAAGACCAGTTCAATAGTGTACTTGTCTCTTTTAAAATTAGGGTGAAGAACCAAGAGAGTTGCTGAAATAGCTAGTGCATCAACTCAGTCATTAAATTCCATGGGTATGGCAGAGATGCTGAAAGTATCAAAGCTTTCAATTTGATCCCAGACTAGATTGCGGTAGTGGTGTAATCTCTGATTTTTAGTTTGATACAAGTTTCTTACTTGACAAACCACCAATTTAGCATCTCCTTTGGCATGAAGGAGTTTGATGCCTTTGTCTCGAACAACCTTCAATCCAAGCAATAGGGATTCGTACTCAGCTGTATTGTTAGTGTTTCTAAACTACAACTTGTATAAAGAAGGAAAAATATCTCCTTGAGGAGATATCAATACAATCCTGGCTTTTGAACCAGTAGAGGAGCAACTACCATCAAATTTTAAAATCCATACCTCATTAGACACTAATTTTTCTTGAGATTCTTCTTCGTTTGGAGGGGGAGATTCTTCTACATTTATACTGCACTCCACCAATCCTTCTGCTATTCTACTTGAAATAATTTTTAGGTTTTCACCTTAGGGAGCTTAATCAGATACCTCATGGACTTCCTCCATGGATAAAAAGTAATTACCCATGCCTGAAGACTCAAACATAATTTGAGATTTAGGCGTTGATATTTGAGTGACCACGTATTTTGCTTCCTTCTCAGGGAGCAATCTCTGCATAATGCTTTTGACTAGGATCCTTGCCTCAGATAGGTCCATGCTCAACTCACCACCAACATCCCTATAAAAAATTTGCCCAAGAAGGATGCTGTATGATGCTGGGACATTGGCCACTAAGATAATCATCTTGATTCTCTTGTCTGGGAATGCTGCAAATGTAAATTGGGCATCCTTAATTTGTCCTAGCAGTGGCACTTGTTTGTTCTCCATGGAGAAACATCTCCCAAATGTCTTGGTTAGTGTGAGACCAAGAGATTTTGCCACTTTGATAGGTATAACATTGTCAGATGCACCAAAATCTATGATGCAATTGTTTAGTTGGTGCCCATTTATCAGTAGGGAGACATAAAATGGTTCAGTCCTCCCAGGAGCAGTAGGAGGAGTAATGACAAGGTTATTCCTGGTGGATGTGTTCTTGGGGGGATCACGAGTTACCTTCAAAATTACTTGTCCTACAGGGATGGATTGGTTCTTTACACATTAAACCAACTTATCTAACTACTCAGGGTTGGATTGTAGGAATTCAAATTCAAACATTTGAATTTTGGTTTTATTTATATGGTCAATTATGTCAAATGTTTAAAATGAACTAGGTACAGAGGATGGGAGTTCATCCTTTTAATTTTTGGGAGGGGGAGGACTGGTCTATGAATTTGAAGTTCAAGGTGTAGGGATGTTTGATGTACTTACCTTTCTTGCAATCACCAGGTCCTTTGGTTGGAAAGGCAGAGTGGTTCCCTGCTTAGCAATTGAAATTGTTGGTTGAGGTCACTCCTCTATTTTTTCTTTATCAGCTTATTGGGCTGACTAGTTCTTGGACCGGGTGAACACAGTGTATGATCCCTCAACTACTTTACCTTCACTTCTGGGTTCATCCTGGTAATTCAAGAAACCAATGTTGGAGTCACCAGTTAATTCTTCTTCTCTCTCTGTGAAGAGATTAGCATCATCTTCTGGGTTCAACTCAGGCTGGAAGGAAAAATGATTCAGCTTTAAGATATCCAACTGCTGAATTGGTTGGAGGTGCTTCAATGGCAAGGTTCCCCCGTGGGGGAGAAAGATGATTTGTTTTCCCTTGATTATTGACAGCATTGTCTTGGTATGCCTGATTGGAGAATGTCCTCTTTGGTACATATTTATACGAAGGGGCAGATGACATCCCTTGTGCCATTTTATTTCTAAGAGCAAGCAACTCATTTTATAGCTTCTGCACCATTAGATCAGTGGTACCTATAGATGGATATTCAGAGGATGAAGAAGATTTACCATTGTTTGGATCTTTCTTTATCTTTTCAGCCAAGATAAGGTCATATTCCACCTCAGTGGCCGAATCCTGAGCAATAGTAAGGTCTATGTGGCTAGCACATCTTAGCAAAAAACTCACTTCAAGAAGCTGAGAATTGATGAAGAAGCATTTGAGGTTCTCAGCTGTTGGCTGAGCAATTGTAAAAATCTGATTATTCAGCTTGTCAAACTTGGCAATGAAGTCCCTCTTAGGTTCATGAGGTTCCTTCTTCATCTATGTGAGCTGAGCTAGCAAGGCATGCACATCTTCTATAGGGTTGAACTTGGCTTCAAATTTAGATTTAAGAGTGTCCCAGTCAGTCACTGATTGAGCCTACAGATGGTAGAACTAGTCTGCAACAACACCTTGTAGTGTTTTGACAAATAGCCTGACTGCGATGTCCTCATACTCCACACCTATCACACCACATGCTATGCTGAAGGTTGCAATATGTTTATCAGGATAAACTCTCCCATCACCAAATAATTTTGAAAAATTCTTTCTTGAACTGCGTGGAAGCTCATGTAGAGGTGGAGTTAAATTGAGTGGGCCAAAAGAGTTACCTTAGGGGCCTTAAACCACCATGATTTGATTATAGAAAAGGGGGATAACAAATCTAGGTGGAGTATGTATAGGCAAAACTCTGGTAATAATAAAAAAAAAAGCTCTGCCTTGTGTTGGTGACCTGATATGGGTAGGAGGAACACTCTTGGATCGTTGAACTTGAAGTTGGGGAGGGAACAAATCAAAATTTCCCTACTGCACCAAATCAAAAATAAGGTTAACAACACCTTGGGCTCTCTAGCTTCTTGTATAGCGTGGAGTTGCCAGATTGTAGAATAAAAATAGAAAAGAACTGGCCCTACTTTAGCTTGAAGATTGAGGCTTAAAACTGCGTGCTTGTCCCCAACGGAGTCACCAAAAATTGTTGGATGAATATTTTGTCACCAGCTAACTGATGACCAAAATAGGTCCCTTCAACCACATCATAGGGAGATCTTTTTGAATACAGAAGCAAAACTATGCCCAAATTGAAAGGTGATTACTAAGACTTTGAGCTTAGGTTGTTAATCATATTTCTTTATTTGAATGAGAAAGCAAGTTACTTTCAGACTTTGTGCTGTTATAGCTTGGGTCATTTTAGAAGATTGTTTTTATGTCTATTTCCTGAATGCGTTCTTGTCTATTTTATTGAAATAAGTAGAACTAGTGGAAGTAATCAGGAAGGTGTCCTAAAGCCAACTGTGGAGAGACTTTATGTTACCATAATTGCCTTTAGTGTGTTTGTCTATTTTCTATTCCTTTGTAAAGGGTCTTGGGACAACTTTGTGCCCCCATTATCCTTCGTATTTCACTCTTTGGGTAGTTAAGGTGGAGACTTTGTGTTGCACCTCATTCTAATGGTTACTGTGCCCTTGTTACCTGTTAGTTACCCACCAGAAATAACTCTTGTGCCCTACTGCAAGACCACTTCTGAAAGAAGAGAAGTGCCTTCTGTATTATCACCAAGATTTCTCCTTTGTCTATGAACATCATCTCTGAAAAAAGAGAGATGGATGGTGTAGTCCTACCCCTGAGTGTTATTTTCTGCTTATAGATATAGTATTTAGCTCCTCATATTTATAAGGAACCTCTCCTTGATGAGAGGAGAGAATTTTCCACCTTTGATGTGGTAAAATTGCACATTTGACTGACTAATCTCCCTATGCTATGGTTAAAGAGACCTATTTTGCTCATCAGTTAGCTAGTGACAAAATATTCACCCAACAAGTCTCAAGGACCAAATCTTGGTCTATGTTTCAAGAGCTCAACCTATTGTCACATATGGTCTTAGATGATCATAACATACCTGGTATAACCCCCTTCAAGTACTCAAACAATAACATGCTCTCATTCCACACCTTATGGACACAATGCTCTGTAAAGGCTATGCATAAGGGAGCAAGATTATAAAGTTTCATTAAATTCCAATGTTTAAATCTCTTAGAAATGCCCAAAGCTAACTAATCCATGGGTTTCCATGCCCTGTACATACTCTCCAAAGGACCAATTTGACCTTCCCACTAATCTTATTTTGTTGAAAACATACTCATGACATCTAAAACATACCAATTTGACCTTTTCATTGAAGGCCCCAAGTCTTCCTTGTACCTATTTTCCACTTTTGCCCAAGTAGGAATGTAAGGCCTAATAGGCCTAATTCATTTTATTAAGGATTATTTTTCCCCTGTGACCTTATTTCTCACTCTTGACCCCATTCTCACACATATAATACTGACATTTGGCCATATCTCCTCCCATAGACTTACCCCAACCTCCAAACCACCTTCAACACTTAAAGTAGGGAAGCCATAAATTTAGTTATCATAAATGTCATTGCATTATGTTAAATTTATATGTTGTGTGCAAAGAGGCTTTGTGGGTACAAGTTCTGGTGGATTGGCATAATTGATCCATCTTTCCACTCCTCACCAAAAGTTGTCATAATATCCTCTACCTCCAACTAGAAACTTTGCCTTCGGAACTGGTAGGTGAAAATCCACCACTTTGAGCACATATATATAGGTAAATTACATGTGTTTCAAGAACCTTGACACCCACTTCCACCCATAAGTGAATTTTCACTATTGTTTCAGAGCATGAAAACATTGACAAGTGTTGTCAAAGTTGAAGCTATGGTCTGAGAACTCAAATTTTATTGCTTATTAGCTAAAAAATGGCACTACCAACACATCTAAAGGGATGAATAATGTATAGGACTAGGTTCTTGACCTCCCATTTTTCCCGAACGACAAACCCACCACCCATTCTGGGCTTAAGAATGCCCTTCCCAATACAAGAAAGAGGTTGATTTTTAGCCTAAATTCAGGCATGCATAAAACTAAAACTATAAGTTATATGGAGGAACCATAAGGTCCATCGTGTGCATGGTAAATTCCTCTAATTTCACCTTGAATCTAGTCTAAATCACCTTTAAGAACAATCTGTGTTAGAAGTTGCAGCAAAGGGTCCTAAAATGCAAATTTTTGGTAGTGAAGAGACAACTTCTTGACCTCCAACTAGCAACTTTGCCTCTAGAACTGGCAAGTGAAAATACACCACTTTAAGCATGTCTATATATGAAAATTACACATGTTCCAATAACCTTGACACCCACTTGCACTTGCAAGTGAATTTTCACTACTGTTCTAGAGCATGGAAATACTGACAAAAAATGTTGTCAAAGTTGAAGCTACGACTCAAAAATTTAATTTTTGGTGCTTGTTAGCTGAAAATTGGCACTACCAACACATTTTAAGGGGAAAATAACATATATGACCAGGTTCTTGACCTCCCATTTGGCCTAGATGACAAATGCACCCATTCTAGGCTCAAGAGCACCCTTCCCAATACAAGAAAGAGGCTGATTTTTAGCCTAACTTCAGGCATGCATAAAACAAAAGCTGTAAGTCATATGGAGGAAACATAAGATCCCTCATGTGCATGGTAAAGTTATATAAATACACCTTGAATCTATTATAAATCACCTCTAAGATAAATCCATGCTAGAAAATACAGTAAAGGGTCTTAAAATGCAAATTTTTGGTAATGAAGAGATAACTTTTTGACCTCCAACTAGCAACTTTGCCTTCAAAACTAGAGGGTAAAAATCCACCAATTTGAGAACATATATAAACACAAATTAAATATGTTTCAATAATATTTAAACCCACTTCCACCTATAAATGAATATCACTACTGTTCTGGAGCATGGAAACACTGACAACACATGTTGTCAAAGTTGAAGCTATAGTCTGAGAATTCAATTTTTGGTGTTTGTTGGCTAAAAAATGGCATTGCCAACACATATGAAGGGGTGAATAATGTGTAGTACTAGGTTCTTAATCTCCCATCTGGCTCGAATGACAAACTCAACACCCATTCTAGGCTCAAGAATGCCCTTCCCAATATAAGAAAGACGTTGATTTTAAGCCTAACTTCATGCATGCATAAAACCAAAATTGTAAGTTATATGGAGGAATCATAAGATCCTTCATGTGCATGAGAAATTCCTCTAATTTCATGTTGAATCTAGTCTGAATCACCTCTAAGAGCAATCCATTCCATAAGTTGTAGTAAAGGGTCCTAAAATGCAAATTTTTAGTAGTGAAGAGAACTTCTTGACCTCTAACTAGCAACTTTGCCTCCAAGACTAGAAAGTGCAAATCCACCACTTTGATCATGTCTATATATGAAAATTACATGTGTTTCGAGAACCTTGACACCAAATTCCACCTGTATGTGAATTTTCACTACTATTCTGAAACACAAAAACACTGACAACAAATGTTGTCAAAGTTGAAGCTATGGTCCAAGAACTCAATTTTTGGTGCTTGTTGGCTGAAAACTAGCACTGCCAACATATCCAAAAGGGTGAATAAAATCTAGGACCAGGTTCTTGACCTTCCATCTGACCTGAATGACAAATCCACCACCCATTCCAAGCTTAAGAATGCCCTTCCTAATACAAGAAAGAGGTTGATTTTTAGCCTAACTTCAGACATGCATAAAACCAAAACTATAAGTCATATGGAGGAACCATAAGACCCTTCATGTGCATGGGAAAGTCCTTTAATTGTATCTTGAATCTAGTCTAAATAAATTCTAAGAGAAGTCTATGACAAAATTTGTAGTAAAGGGTTCTAAAATGCAAATTTTTGGTAGTGAAGAGACAACTTCTTGACCTCCAACTAGCAACTTCAGCTCCGAGACTGGTAGGTGCAAATCCACCACTTTGAGCATGTCTCTATAGGAAAATTACACGTGTTCCAAGAACCTTGACACCCATTTCCACCTGCAAGTGAATTTTCACTACTATTCCATAACATGAAAACACTGACAACAAATGTTTTTGGAAGGTTATAAGGAGAAATAAAATTGTCATGAGTGATTGTTTAGGAGTGTAAAAACACCACGTACTTTTACTAAGCTTCTCTTAGCTTCAGTAATATGAAATTATCTACTAACGGTGCCAACCATGTGAAGGTAGAAGTTGATTTGGCACCACTAACCTACAAAAAAAATATTAGTAAGTAATTAAAGATGAAATTTATGCATGTACTACCTACAAAATATAAAACATTTGGTAAAATTGATTACATCTACATTTTACAAGTCAACATACCTACACATTTCAATTCAATGAACCACTTGAATCTTCTCTAATCTTGATAGTATCAAGAATAGCTTCATGGTATGACTCAAAAACTTTCCATAGATTCTTGTTTCTTGGCCTCCCATGATATTTTTGCAATTGAATATTCGTTGCAAGAACCAAATTTGAATAGTGTAGAATCTTCTTGTGAGTTTCAAAGTCTTCAAGCAACCATACATTTGAATTTTTTTTATAGGATATCATCAAATTCAAGTTCCAGTGACTACCATAAACCCAGTGGGATAATTAATGTTTTCTCCATGTACAACTGGGGAAGTCAATTTTTTATTTCTATCTACACACCGACATAAGTAGTAATATGTTTCCTCTTCATTGTCCTCATCTGCAATAACTGAAAAAACATGTCCTACATCATAAAAACCAAATTTTAATTTACATTATGAAGATAGATTATGAAAATAAATAGTACATAAAGATTAATCTTCTACCTAGTTGTACTAGATCAGATATATGGTCAAAGTCATGTGAGGATGTCATGCCAGTAAGTTGTAATGCTAGTGGAACTTGATATATGTTGATTAAAATTAGAGGTTTGGAACTCCAGCCATCCACCAACTCTTGTGACTCACACTCATTACAAATAAATTCCATGCATGTAGAACAAAAGCATGCCAAATGTCACGTATGAATAGTCCAAGAACCTGCATTTGAATTACAAAATTAGTGGAGCTCACTTGAACCTATTAGAGTCATACAATCCTCATAGTTTGCCAAGTCTTTTTCCTCCATTAACCAAAAATGGCTATAAATAGTAGAATTTGCTTGAGCACCATGACATATGTTCTCATTACACCAGTCAACCATAGTTTTTGCATCAATCAAATTAGCAACATTATCATATTTTAAATCCTCCCTTGTAATTGCTCTTTTTATACATGCTCTAGCACCATCATGCTCCCCTTTTCCATGGCCAACCTCAATGAAAATTCAAATATGTTCTATACCAGTGGTAACGTGCATCTTTCTCAACCAATAAAACATCTGTGCATTCTTGAATTGTGATGTGCAATTGTCTGACCAAATGTAAGTCATTTGAAATTAATGTTCCTTTGACTCAACTATCCATAGAACTTATCAAAACAACCTTGCACATAATCTGTACAATGTGATTGATCATCATTGATATAGAAATGATACTCCCTTAATATTTTTTGATATTCCTCTATACTATTAGGTGCATGCATAAATGCTATATGCACGAATATGGCAATTTGTGTTGAGTTGTAATACTATGATTGAACTTCCATTTGTGGTTTGAATGTGTAATTTTTTATAAATTTGAATCTTGAAACAATAGAATCAAGTGGGAGTGTGTCCTTGCTTAGCTTTAAATGTTTTTCCAACCATTTATCCCTATGTGTATGCCTTACATACTCATAAACAATTTTTTCCATGAATTTGACCATAAAACTTGAAACAAGTATCTCTTTCGTAACAAGCTCACACCTTTTAGATTCTTTTCCATCTTTTACTTGATAAGTCATGAATTTGTATTTGCTCAAACCAATTAATTATTGTCCAATTACACTTGTACACTCCTCATGGATATATTTTTTCAATTTTGGCAATCCACCACAAATGTTGTAATTTCCATCCAAACATGCTTTCTTATAAAAGAACTGTCCATCTGGTCTTTCACAAAAAATATTTGAAATAAATTTCCTAGCTGATTTGGTGGAACTTCTATGCCACACTCTTGCAAAATGTTAGTAGTATGCAAAGTACAATGAATATGGTGAAAAACATCATAGTGCATTAAAAATTCAACATGTTGCCTACAAAAATAAGTGGTGCGTGTGTGATATATTTTTACATAAAAAAGTTTGGCCATCTCAAAAAGTATTTGACTAATAGTAATTTGTGGATATTTTTATAAAAAATTAGAGTAAAATTGTGTTTGATTCATATCCAAGAAATGTTTTGGATGTAGTTCACGATTATAAGAACCAGCTCTTCTTTTCACTACATCTCTTGCATTGGGTGAAACTCTTGTATTATCTTTCCAAAATTATGAAAGTAACTCTTTTAAAGCATTGGCTATAACTTTGTCCTTTCATGGAAGTCTACCAGAGAATGACCAGAGCTCTTTCGTATTAGTTCATTAAGTTTTTCACATCTTGCAATTGCTTTCATTAATGTTTTTCTATTTATATCAACTTTTTGACTTGTTTTTGAAATAAATCATTTTTTCCCTATTTTACCACTAACTGCATAAGTTGTCATTATACATTGGGCAGCATTACAATCTTCGTTGCATGATTTCAGGCCTACAATATGATATGCATCATGTAGATTTTAAGCAATTTCATCATTTTCACCATTTTCATTATACATGTTAGATGTTCTTAGTCCTAATGTGTATATTATAGGTCTCATATTAAACAATTTCATCAACAAAACAAATAATTGACATCTTTGACTATCATACTCTAATTCATGAAAGAAATTATCCCAAATTTCTTGAGCCAATCTTCTTGGATTGCAGTCAGACATTTTGTTATGCATTGGTTAAAAATATTTTCATCAACTTCAATTAAGTACTTATCTTTTCTATGCATAAATATTTGAGGTGTTAATATTGGTGGAATTTGTTCAAAGGGTGTTTCAAAATCATTATATATTTCCATGAAATTTTCTTCAAATGTGTTTATTTCTTCATTATGTGTTTCCATGAAATTTTATTCATTGTTAATTTCATCATTATTTGAGTCCATTAAATTTTCTTCATTGTTTGTGGTTAAAGTATCATGCATAGGCTCTTCATCAACATAATAAAAAACTTTAAACTTTGAACGTGAATTTTCAACATTATCTAATTTTCTATTCTCAATTTTATCATAATTCAATTCATTATTATAAATTTCATCATTATTTAATTGATTATTGTCAATTGCCTCATCATCTAAGGCATTTGGCTCATCAGGGTTAGTGTTTGTACCTTGTCTGAAATGAATTGCTTGCATTCATACCTTGTTTTTTCTCTCAACTCTTCTAATTGCTCTAATGTTTTGTTCTTCAACTTCTTCCTCCTCCCTGAACATGAACTAGAGCCCATTTTGACAAAATAAACCAAGAAATTACTTTAAATGTGGGGTCCAAAAAAAATTGCAACCAAGAAAGTACGTAGAGTATGCAAGGAATGTCTGGGGGAACAACAATCTTGATTAGGGATAAAAATAGACGTTGAAATGTGAGTTTTTGTTTTTATTTCAAGGAATGCATATGCATTATAGGAATGTGTATGCATTATAGGAACATGTCTGTATTTATATAACGTGTACACGTTCTTTGAAGTATAGGCGTATACTATATAAACAAGCAAAAAGGTTCATATTCAACTATTTTTTCCATTATAATATTATAATATGATGCAATAACACTCAATAAAACTATAATATGATGCATAAATCCCTAATAAGATGCAATAAGACAATCAGATGTTGCAATAACAGTATAATATCATTTAATAAGGCTCAATATGATGTAATAAGACTATCATAGGATGCAATAAGACAAATATGCGATGTAATAAGACTATCATGTGATGTAATAAGACAAATATGTGATGTAATAAGACTATCATGTGATGCAATAAGACTATCATACACAATAAATCACCAATATGATGCATTAGGCTATCATATGGTGCAATTAGGCTATCATATGATGTAATAAGGCTCAATATGATGTAATTAGGCTATCATATGATGTAATAAAGCTCAATATGATGCATAAATCCATAATATGATGCAAAAATCTCCAATACATGATGAAATAAGACTCTTGATAAGACTATGAAGAAATAAGAGTAATGAATGATGCAATAAGGCTCAATATGTAATACACAATGAGCTAATTTTGACCAAAATCCCATCATAGGTCCTTAAAAAACTAGGTGAATAACAAATTCACAAATTAACACTCATCACATTCATGAATTTATGAATTTGTTATAAAATCAAGGAACTTAGGGTTTGTGTTTGTTATAAAATTAGGATTTAGGGTTAGGGGTTTAGTGTAACAGGTTTGTACATGTGTATATGTCATAAAATTAGGGTTTAGGGGAACTACATACATGTTCAAGTGATAAAATTAGGGTTTACAATCAACATGTCATGAAATGTGACCTAATTTAGCCCTTTCAATCACATTGTAGACTCTAATTTAGGTTCAATGGGTTAAAATTGGCCACATTTGCATTCAAATATGCATTTATGATTAAATTAGGGTCAATTAAGTCATACATGTTGCATCTAGATTATACAATTGATTGGGCCATAAATTTGGTTTAGGGGCTCAATTTTGCCCAAATCACATCCCTAATTAAACCAATTGACTAATTGGGTCAATTCATGATAGATAGAATCGTACTTAATTTTGACCCAAATCATATATGTCATGATCTTATAGTTATGTCAAGAAGGGGTTCAAATTGGCCTCCCATGCCTCCTCGATTGAATTTCACCTATAATTGAACCTTGTTGTGCCATGTGTGTACCTCATACACCCAAACTTGTGCTAAATCTATCAAAGATGCATCAAGTCCTAGAACTTTTAGAGTTGACAATGCCCCAGGAGGCCAAACTCAATTACATATCACCATGTGTACCTCGTACGTGCTCAAAAGTGTCAACACTGTTAGAGGTATCAAGTCCTAAAAGCTTTAAAGAGCTATATATCAAATCCATATTAGGCTCGATCCAATTAGATATATATGCACATGTGTACCTTATACACACATATATTTGTGTTAGAGATCTAACTGTCACTTATCCTAGAAGCATAATATTTTTTAGAGCCTTAGGACGCCCAATCCAATCAAAGATTTCCACATACATATGTAGGTCTATTACACCTAGATAAGTGTTAGAGTTGTTAGATATGCACATATTTGATACTTAGACATGTTCCATCACCGAGCCAACCAATCCAACTAAGGCCTATTCATAAATTTATCATAAATACATAGAAGCCAATAATGTTTAAAGATTGACATCAATCCAATCAACTCATGTCTATTAAATAATTCACACATGTGGTGCGAGCCTCTGACTTGCCATTACTGTATGAAAATTGTCATGTAGAGACCTTTAAGGTCCCAACCAAATTTCAAGCAAGCACCAAACATTATCAATTTTATACATGTATACATATTTGAATTATTTATATCCCTCTACCTTGAATTACCTCTAGAGATCCCAAATGTTACATTCATATTAAGTCCTACATGCAGGAGAGAACAAAATTTAGCAATGGACGAGCCTCAACCTCAAATCCCAAGTCGAAGCAAGAATTTTGAGACACATACTACTTTATTGAAATCCACATCATAAGTTTTAAGCTCATTACAATGAAATATGAACAAGATGATTGAAGATATATGTATAAAATATATAATCTTTAAACATACGAATGAGAGAGAATATAGAGTCAAGTGTGATATCATATATCATTTAATATATCATATATCTTAACACAACATCATAACTATATATCTTAAATCAACATGATTCCATATATCGCTTAGTATCACTTATATATACGTTGATAATCTCTTTAAAAACTCATCAATATATTCACCAATATACACTAATGATATATTCATTATTTTATGATTATTCAACAATCTAAGTCACTACAGGTATATACACATGTTTTTACTACATAATGGAAATTGTTGTAGATATATGTATATATACTACATATATATAGAAATTAATGTAGGTGTATATGTTTTTTATACATCTAAAAATCATTAAAAGTATGTATATTAAGTTATTTATACAATACATGCTATCTTATATATAAACAACTGCTATATATATGTGGTTTATTATACAATCACATAACTATTGCACCAACATCTAGCATATTGCACCAATTATTCACACACCACCATAACATGGAAAAAATACAAAAAGTTTGATCTCTCTTTAGAGTATTAATTACTATGTAGGCAACACTTAGCACATGGGGTGTTGAGGTATCACCCAACTTCAACTGCTAACCCCTTTCCCCCATTGATATACATTATTTTTCACATGTCAAAGATTTAGGGTTTTTAAAGGAAAATCAATCACACAGTGGTCTTTATAAGTGATCACAAGCTCCTATACCAGATATGAGCTCTACAGATGAAGACATAGAGAACCTAAAAACCCTAATTTCCTCATTATAAGTGGATAAGAGTTTTGCTAAAGTGGATAGGAGTGCCATCCACATAGTGTCCTACCCATGGCATTTTTATCTAGGCCCAAATCTAGATATTGAATCATTTTTCCAGTCACTAGATCCCCTTGCATGACAAGTCTTAGTCTTTATTTCATCTAACATCATTTTTTTCCAGCTAAGTCTTTGTTTTCCATTGCACTTTACTATTTTTAGTGAGTTTCCAAAATTGTATAGTTTCAAATATTAGTAAGTGCTTGATATTATTATATTATTCCCTCTGATTTACACACTAATTTACCATCAAGGGTTTCATATTAATCCAATTTTAATAAAACATCATGATATATGAGATATTTGTGCTCATCAAGTGCTGATAGTATGTACAATAGAATCTACTATTAGCCATGGATGAAAAATTGGAGTTGGAGGAACGAAATGAGTTATGCACACTCTTTGGTGTTTTGTAGTGATAGGTAATAACTCAAAATGTACACTATTGATTTTAGCCTTTTTATGATATTTAGATTTAATCAATGCACATATATAATGATTAACATCTTAAAAATTAAGACAACATGTAATAATAAACTCTAAAGAATGTAAGTATAATGCATGCATTGTTATTGCAATTTAAATTTGAAATTGTGAAAATTGCAACAAAGGTTAAGGCTACAACTAATCAAGGGTGCGTTTGCCTTATAGGCTCTTAGATATATTGTTCTCAGTCATAAATAACTAACAGACTTTGGAGGATTCCATCATTCTCATGGCCACACTATCTTGTCTCCTGGGTTATGTTGAGAGTAACTTCTTGAGGCTAACTACTTACTAGTGCACTACAAGAATAATTGGTCAAGTGCTTCATATAATTAAAAAATAAAATCTTAGGCATTTATGATATATCGTGAGGTAGATGGAAACTAAAATATGTGAATAGTGTTATGTAATGGCTTGAATATTGAGACAACACCCCTACACCATGACTCTAATAAATTTGATGACCACTTTGCCCATAAAACAACTCCTATGAGTTTCAAAACTTTTAAAACATAATTTCTAGGAAAACAAAGCAAAAAATAAAAAATGAAATTGAAAAAAAAAAAAAAGAATTGAAAATAATAGTTTAGGTTCACCAATATGTTTTACTCTATTTTTTAAAAAAAAAATGTTGTTTAATATTTATAGGTGTAAAATTAGGAAATATCAAGATGCTAAAGATGTATGATCTTCAACAATTCTGATTTTGAAAACTACTAAAATGGAAAGTTTATATTTTTTAGAAAACACTAAGAAGAGATATACTCATATGACATTATTTTATGTTGATTGTTTTGAATATCTGAGAGTGAAAATTAAAAAAAGTGGTGATTGTGCATGCTTATGATCAGGTATAAAACCTGGACATGGCCATTGTAATTAAAAAACAACCCAATGTGTTTGAGTCCATTGACTGCAGACTTTTCCTAGTTGACTTTGACAAGTGAAAGACATGAAATGATAGAGAAAACAAAATTATATAAATGACATATCAAAGATAGAAGCAAAAGATATTTATAGACATGAGTGTTATAAGTAGACAATAATTTACTAAGATCAAGTTTGTTGATTGTGGACTTGTCCAAATTGATTATGTAAAAAATGTTCATTGTGCCTATTGTACATATATTTGTTGAGTAATATGAGATATAATAATTAGGGTTTTGCCACACAGAAAATGTTGTTTGTCTTCTCTTATCTTTGAAGCCTGTAGGGACCTTTGATGGCTTGAAAACTTACAAGAAAAGAGGGGAGTGTAATGAGTTGAGTTTAACTCAATCATATTATTTAATCTTGATCGATGCTTGAGTATCTAATGCTCCAAGGATGAAAATCAAGTTCACATAGTTCTCCCACCTAGATTGAATGTGTAATTTTGCTCATTTGACTATATGTATGCAACTAGAAGATGAATTTAATATTTGAAATGATAGCTCTTAACTTGATTTATAAGGATATTGACTTAGATTATGGATGATCCATATGAGAGAGATTGAATTTGTAGAGAATAGGTGAGCTTTGCTCAATGTGCAGAAGAATATATGCTTGAACTATTGGAATTTGAAAGGAATAATGAATAACTTCCACTACCTGCATAAAAGCATGCCAAGTTCTTACTACAACAAAAGATTCATACAACTTAAACCAAAATATGAAGTTTGCATTCAAATACAATAATTTCACTACAAATCCATAACAAAAGAACTGTGATAGATAAACTGAATCTATTCTATTGAAAGACACTTCACAAGCTTCTCAAATAGAGTTCACTTATTTCAAAATCTTCACACTTCTATCTTGAATCCATCTTATTTATAACATTGAGGGAGAGGATGTGGATCACATTTGGAAATGTGAAAAATGATTAGTTTCTAAATAAATAATGTACCTATTGTAGATTTAGATTTGTACCCTAGCTGAGAAGGAGATTGTTCAGGTCCTCTTGCTCAAATCTAGTCCAACATGGGAACAACTCTATGTTGTGGGTCACCTATGATGGGGTTGAAACTTCGGAGAAGGTTGGATTCCTTATGATGCTCACCTAAACTAATTATACTTCTAGGGAAAAGGGTTAGACAGAGGGTTAAGGGATCCTAAGAGGGATAAAGGTGATGCACTAAATAAAAATGGGAAACTCTCATAAGCTTGAACCCACACTAGATCTGTATAAGACAATACTAGCTCACACAACCTCAAGATCAAGCTCAATTGGATAAGTACTTCATAGACTAGGTTTAGAAAATAATGAATGCAACAAAGTGGAGTTCTAAGACTCATTGAGGGCTTACATCAATGACAGAAAGAACACTAATCTAGACCTACAAGACAACTTTGAAAACACCCTAAAATGAGCAAGAAAGAAGGACCATGGGCATGGAAGCTTCTCCTTCACAAAGACGATGGGCATGGAAGCTTCTCCTTCACAAAGACCATGGGAATGGAAGGTTCTCCTTTACATATCCAAGGTAAGAGATAGGTAAAGAAAGTATTTTATTGCATCAAGAGGTAGTTCATAAAAATGCTTGACAAAGTCTAGCCTAATCAAGATGAACATATTTTACAATATCTCATAGAGTATTCCTATTTCTCAAAAAGATAAAAAATTTAAAATCTGAGAACCCCTACAATAGAGAAAAGAAAGGGATATATAGGAGAAGGGGAGAAGAGAGAAAAGGGAGTATGTATCAGTCAATGAGCCATCACCTTTCAATGCATGATCTACTATAATTTGGTCCAATCAAGACTAGTCCATCATCACCAATTAACCTGTATTAGCTCCTGTTAGTCTTCAAGTTATTCTCATTGGCTAAGAAAGGTGAACTAGAAGATAAGAGTTCATTTTGAATGATGAGCCATGATCCAACTATGAAGGCAAACCCTTAAATGCTTTATAAATAATTGAATTCCCAAATTAATTTTCTAACTACTAGATCCCTTTGCTTTTATCTTTCGCACCATCTGCCACTTGGTTTCATTATGAGGATAAAATCCTCATATCTCAAATCTAACAGAGCCATGATATGTGTGATTTGAGTGCAGTTTATCGAGATAAAGGTCATGATAAAGGATGAGTTTCTCTCTTATAATCACAAATATCTTCCCATGTAGGGAAATATGAACCTGGGTCTATTATATATGAAAACCAATCCAAATTATTGTTTTTTTTATAGTCATAGAATTGATGAATCTCTATAAGTGATTTGGTCCCATTTTGTCAATAAATTTTTGACTCTTGATTAGTATTATGTCAAAATACCTATTTTATCTCTAAGAAGCTTTGCTGGCAATGTTTGCTCCTATTGGTTCAACCTTTGGATCATGTTCGAGCTCTGTCCCTTTGTATTTACTTACCTAGGTTAAAAATAACTTTGTCGACCTCCATTAAAAATGTCTCAAGCTCAATCCTTTACTCATTAGTTATCGATATTTTACTTAGCCTGTTGACCCATTGAATCATCTTGCACCATTGATTTCTTAGGTATGAATGAATGTGAGCCATTGATTTGACCTTGACTTGTCAACTCTATCCTCTCTATGTTCGATCTTGATGTAGATCAAATGCTAACCATTAGATCTATTGGGACCCACTGTTTGAACTCAAACAACTATTTTATGTGGATTAACTTTGAATTTTGTATGACCATCAATGACATCCATGCGATGAACATTGACGCCCACATGACCGTATTTAACATCTGCATGACTATCAAATTTTAACCCCTAATGATTATTTTCCATGAATTAAATTTGACATCCACATGCCAGTCATTGCTGTCCACGTGACTGTCAATGATGTCTATGATATTATCACATTTTAAACCCCAATGATTATTTTCTTGAGTTTAAATTTGACATCTGTATGACTGTCATTGACATCTATGTGATCATCATTGACATCTGCAAGACCATCTCTTTTTGAACACCAAATAATTAATGGTTGAGTTTTATTTTGATGTCTGCACAACCATCATCCACTGTTAGACCAGCTTTAAAGGCTTATATGTGGAAGCCAAAAACTCATCAAGACATGAAATTTTTGGAGGATGATCTTGGCATGAAGAAATTTGAGTGCATGTGATCTTTTGGCCACGTGAGGCTTTCTAAACACATTATAAAATATGCAAGTGAGTTGTCCAGTTTGGTTCTGCATGACAACTTGGTGATGGTCTAGATTTTTAAAGTTTGTTCCATGAGGTTTTGCTTGATCCTTGGAAGGTCTAATGATTTATAAGGCATATGAAAAATTTCCCATGACCTTGAATGCATTGATCACCATGAAACCTACTCAGAAACCTACATTTACATCTGTATATTTGTCCCTTAAAGATAAATAAGATTATACTTTAAGTAAGATTAAAGTTCTTTAAAAGCTTTGTAAGCACCATGAGATCTTTGGACCACTCATTCCATTTAGAACTTTGCTCAAGTCATTTGATCATTTGATTAATCTGGAACTCTGCTCAACATCTAGGAAAGTTTTGTATGTGGGCCAAAATTGGCCAACATCTTTGGTGACTCATAGGGAAGCATGCCTTCTATGCTTGAGAACCCAGATCATTTGCTTTATCTAATCCATTGGGCATAGAGTCATAATTCTTTGCTCTCCTACCTGATCATGAAGATGATGCAAGGCTACCCCTCTAGAATTTCTCTCTTGAAGCAATAAGGATAAAGAACAAAATAACAACAAAGTGCCCAAGGTACTTATTAAAGGGAACATATAACAGAAGTGAAACTAACCTAAACAAAGAAAGGACCAATAACCTAAGGAAATAGGGAAAATAAGATGAAATGGAAGTAGACTACTGCTTGTGCTAATAAATTATTGAAATAAAACAAACCTAGAACAACTAACCTGAAATAAGATGCTTCCCCCCGGATCAAATGGAAAGCTATTTTGTGCACCTTTGAAACATGCCTGCTTTTTTTTATAGCTCTCTTCTGCAACTAAGGGCATTTTCATGTTCATGTCTTCTTCAGGAAGCAGCTGCTCCCTCTACTATCATTTTTAGATAGATTAGTTAAAGGTATGGACCCAAGACCCAATCATCATGCTCCCAAATCTATGTACTTTTCAAGAACATATTCAACTCTTATTAATTCATGATTTATTGATTATGAACATATAGACCAGTTTGATCTGTCTCCTTTGGCATATCTACAAGGCTAACCTCTAAGATAGATGGATCTAGTCTTGTGACTCTTTGAGGCCATTTTACTCATTCCCAGCTTCCAAAAGTAGAGAGATGCCTGAGGTTGAAGGGAAAAGTCGATAACCATGTTCAAAAATTTCAAACATGTCATCTCTTGAGAGAACAACTACCTCTTACTTGATGGTAGCACTCCTCTTATCCTAAAATGGATTACATTCAAGTAAAGAATAGCTTGAATGAAAGATATCAAATAAATCTAAAGATTTGTTCTCATGAAGCTATAGTTCAATTGTATCTTTTTAAAACTAAAATGGATAAGCAAACATATCAAATTCTTAACCACAGTCTTGAGGTTACAAGCCTTCTTTTGATATCTAAGATTGGTCAATCAACACTACTTCATTTTCAACATCAAGTTGACAACTAAGCATGTTCTCAATTTAAGCTTGTTCATCTTGGACATCCTTTTCTTGTTCATCAAAAACCCCTTCCTCATGTTCTTATTCTTGTATCTTAGCCTCTACCTCAAATTTATCTTGCACTTATTCCATCTTTCCATCATTATGAAAGACTAAAACATGTTTGTCTTTGCCAAGAGGTGTCCCAATCATGATTTATTCCACTAGGTCACTCAAGTCACCTTAAATTTTTATTTCCTTAGCTGTATCTTCTTGATTTTCCTCATAAAAGAGAGGTTCTTCCTCAAAGAGTGGCATAGTAGACCCCTCAATATATTTAGTAAGATGAGAAAGGTCCAAAGATGTCACCATAGATACTTGATTTTGCTCATGGAGCTGCTCCTTTTATATCACCTTCACCTCCTCTCTTGGTTGCATTATTTCTTGAATGGATTTAAATGAGGTAAAGGTTCTAAAATTTTTAGGGGAAAGGATTGGAGGTTGAATGGTCACTGGCTTGATCTTGACTTCAACATCTTGGCTTATGCCTGATTGTTCTTTCTTCTTTCTTGCTTGTTGAATATGATCCCAAGTCATAACCTTGGGTTTAGAAACCTCTGTTTCTATACTTGTTCTTGCCATGGGTGTGAAATAATAAATTTACTATTTTATTGTCTTTGTAGCTACTATTTTGATACACATAATATTTTCAAAATTTTTATTGATTACTAACACTTTGTATCTTGCAGGAACCTGTCGAGTCTCAATCTCTCTGAGTGCATGCCTTAAGGGGTGTACTAGGAAAGGGGTGGGTAGACCATCAATGCTTTGTAAGATTTTTGTTCCTTTTTCCACTTTTCATCACACTCTTATCTCCTAAAACCTTGAACCATAAGCTTATTTCTCTCTTTCCTATCCATTTTAGTCATTGTCATGCTTTATTACTTCATTTCTTGCCTTGTTACCCTTTTGACCTATTAAAAAAACTAGGTCGACTTGGTCAACCTAGTGTGTTTTGGGGACACTTTAGCTCTTTTGGTTTGTTAACATCCTAGCTGACTTAGCACAAACCTAGTGAGTTAGCCAAAAAATGTGCTAGGTTGACCTAGTTGACCTAGTATAGCTAACATGTCCAAAAGTTTTGAGGTAAGATGCTACTATATATATAAGGTCATTTACCACCATTTCATAAGAGTAAAAGAGAGCAGAGAATTAAGTGAAGAAGTGCAAATGAACATCTACTTATTCACCATTCTACTTGAGGAATAAATCTTTAGGCTTCAATACTTTCTTTGGATCTCTGATCTTGTCTTGTGGATAAGTCTTTTGGATGCTTAGGTAGGTCATATAGCTTGGAGCTAATTTATCTTGGTTATCCTTACAAACCACAATAATCTCTTATGAAGCACCTTGGCCAAGGGATATATTGAGGCTTGGCAAGTTCATCTTCAAAGGTAAGTATTCCTAACTTTATTTCTCTTTTGTAAGAGTAGATAGATTATGTAGTATGTATTCTTCTCTTCCATTTATTAGGATTTCATATACATTGACATGAGTATATGTCTCCTATACATGTTTAGTTTAGTTGTTGTTTATTTTTTTTGTTCTAACCCCCACTTTGTGCCACAAGCTTTGGTGCACACTAGATTTGTTTACTTTTCTTGTTATTAGAATACTTTACTTTCTTATTTATTAGCATATGTGAAATATCAAATCATATGACACTTTTAAGATTGTTGTGCGATTGTGTTAGACTGTAGGCTTTGTAACCCTTCTTATCATGATATTTTGTGACAAGTGATCCCTTAATCGAGCCTAACAGATCCCCATATTAGTCATGCTCCCGCTTAACAAGTTTATACCGAATCATAAGTATAGGTGTGCTCTATCTTATCTGATCCAAGATTAATTCATATAAATCATGTAATTCTAATTACATACATTCTGGTGAACCTGACATGAAACAAACCCTTGCTAGATTTCTTTCACTTATTTCATTCTTTTGTCATCATTTATATCATATATTTTGACACACTGGTTCGATTCTATCGACCCAATTATTTTTATCTATATGCAAGAACATGAAATTAGATCAATCAACTCAACCTAGCATAGGTTTTTAGCACTTTTTAGACTTTTAGTTTAGCCTACTAGGTTGACCAAGTTGACCTAGCACATTTTCAACCACTTTAGTAGGTTCTTATATAGCCTGATCGATCAGCTTGACCTGGTATAGGTTTCAAATTTTTAGACTTTTGGATTAGCCTACTAGGTCAACCAACTCAACTTAGTGAATTTTTAAATATCTAGTTCAGCCTACTAGGTCGACCAGGTTGACCTAGTACATTTTTAGCACATTTTTAGTAGGTTCCTATGTCGCTTGATCAGTCAACTCGATCCAATTTGTATATTTTTGATAGATTTATCTAAGGTTATTGATCAATAATATCATTCATTTCCATCTCTAAACCATCAAGATTAGTCTGTAATTGATGCTTTAGTCAAGTAGTAATCATGGTTAATGGTATATTATGGATAAGCACCTGACACCCTTATCACTACAGTGTGTGAAGTGAGGGGGTAAGTCCTAATACCAAGCCTATATCATTGCCACTACAATCCCTTTCATCCTAAACTCACCTAAAACCATCCATAAATTATTATCTAGTACCTTACTTATAACCAACTACCTATCATTTAAAATTATTCTTAATAATATAATTAACATTCTAGATTGACCAATTAGTTAGCTTTACTTTCCAAGTTATCTGCTTGATCTTTACTCAATTGTGTGTGCAAGAACTTGCATTAGCTAATGTTGGTGCAAGGTTTTGCTTTATGTGCATCAATTGGATTGGTCAGCATCAATTCAATTGATCATCTATTTACTTTCATCATTTACTTTCTTAGATCAATTGCAAACTATCTTGTTTCATTTCACAAACTTATTAATAGCTCTTTCCTTTACTTCCTATTCACTGCACTAGGTTGACCCTATTAAACTAGCATATTTTTTAGCCCATGTGTAATGCACTAGGTCAACTTGGTTGAACTAACACTATTTACAAGATTTTACTCCCCCTTTTTTAGTCTCTGTTCTCTATACTAGGTCAATCCTATGGACCATGTATAATTTCATAGTCCCTATTTTTGTACTAGGTTGACCGTGTCAACCTAGTTCTATTTCAGTCACTTTCTGATTTCTTTTCTTTCTCATCTTGCTTCTTCTCCCTTTCATCATGAAATTTTTATTTGGTGACAATATTAAAGTTTAGTCAACATACATGATGAAATTTACCAATCCTCATAGGGTCTCCCATAGACAAAGTAGGATTCCTTTCAAGAATGCTAGTAATGTTCATATTGCAACCCACATAATGGATTATGGGACTTCTCCTCATACCTATTTGCAACAAAATCCTCCTCTTCGCTTAGAATATCATCTTGAGTTAGAGTATACTCCTGAAATGCTTTTCTTTATCACAAAATTCCCTCAACATAGAGGGAAGGATCCTTCCACTATCTATAACCTTATGATTAGCCAACAAGTTAAAGAACCTCATTCTCCTACTTCCACTTTATCAAATGGATTTGGGGGTACCAATTTATTTTTTTCTCAACCTCTTCCTTAAATATTGACTCCTTCTTATACAATGACATCTTCTTCATTAACTTCTTATACCTCCATGCCTGGTATCTCAACTAACATGGCATGTTCTACATCTAGTGGGCCTCTCATAAGACCTAATATCCTTAATCCTTACACTAGTTCATTGTTTGCTACCCAAAGCACTCATGATTCTAGTGCTTCTTCCTCTCAACCATTTACTAGTCCATCTTTTGCTTCACAAGCGAATTTTTCCACTAGTGCCTCAAATTCTCATAGCTCTTCTCAAGCTCATATTAACACTAATAGTGGTACCCAAGCCACTAATACCAAAGAAAACACCAATATTACTTATTATAATAACACAAATAAAACTCATCAACTATTATTGTAAACTCTCAATAAAATGAACATATTCCAAACTCATAATATCAATCAAATGATGTGAATGTAGAACTACCTTCTTAATCTTCAATCCAATCCTCATACAATGAGTTGGGGCACACATGACCAAAGTGTTACTCCTCCCCCTCTTTGAGATTATCAAGGTAATCTCATTATTCAACCTCCATTAGTCAACAAAGTCATCAATCACTTAAAAAATGAATGATCCGAACAACATTTCAGATGATAATTTAGGTGATGGTTCAACCCCTATTGGTGGCAGAACTTCCGGGAGCCATAACTTTGCACCATAGCTCCATTTGACTTCCCGTTTGAACCATTGGAAAGCTAAGAATGAGGAGAATATCGTGAGATGTAATTGAGATCCACTTAGTGGGTTTTGGACCTTGAAAAATAAATGGAAGTGCCCCAAATTTCAATTTTAGTAGTGCAATCTAGAAATAGTAAGTTTCTTAAAATAGTAATTCCTCAAATTCTGTATTGTTGTAAATCATGGAAGTAGAACCACTTAATCTCTCTTGAGATTGGTGACCTTACACATCCTCCTCATACCTTAAAAACATGTATAAATTAAGATGTAACTTGAAATGGAAATCAGATATCTCTTCTCAGAGATAAGCATATATTTGAGTCTGCAAATTTGATGAATACAACATCTCTTCTCAGAGATAGCATTATTGTTATTGTGTTGTTCTTGTTTATTGAATTATATTTCAACCAAAGCTTTTGATTTTTGGATCAATGGTATCTAATCAATTTTTATTTAGAGTGTATGATCTCGAGGATGAGGTCAGATTACAAGAAACTTGGGTGGAAAATAGAACCAACAGACTATCCACCTATTCACTCCAAATGACTTCAAATGGTAGACAACACTGAGACATCCAATCCTTTCAAGGAAATGGTGAATGCAGCCCTCCAAAAATAACAAGTGCATATGCTATAACAATTCACCCAAATTCTCCAACAAATTTTGATGGAAAATCTTGGCTCTTCATCTGCAACCCCACATCTTTTCAATGCCCCAACACCCTTCAAAGTTTAGGTGAATTTTGATATCCCTACATTTGAAGGCAAAATGAATGTTGATGTAGTAGAAAATTGGTTGGATCAATTTTCATCTTATTTTTTTGTAAATAAATTCATCGATAAAGAGAAGATCACTTTTTCTCTTTTGAAAGCATCATTGCTTGTCAAAAATTGATGGGAAGTGTACAAAAAGAGATTTAGTATAGATGATATTGGCCTTGAGGTAGAACCTACTTGGGATGATTTCATAGAAGCTATAAAGGAAGAATACTACTCCATTCGAGCATATGATGATCTGTACATAGAGTGGCAACAACTTCGCCATGGTAAGGAATAGTTTGTTCAATATTACACTGACATTTTTCATTCTCTATCTATGAGATTAGGCATCCAAGAAAGTGAGAAACACAAGGTTCTTAAATATCATGGTGGACTACAATGGTACATATGGGGAGAAATGGAACTCTTCAATTTGAAAACCCTAGATGAGGCGTATAAGTTCATAGTGAAGATTAAGTAGAAGCATGGAAGAATGAATATGAAGAGTCAGCCTTCAAAATAGAAAAGTGACAAAGAAGGTCAAACATGAGGCCAAAATTGGAAGAAAAAGGAAGGAAAGACTGGAAAGTGGTGTGATTCTCACAAATTTGGAACTCATTCCAAAGAAGAATGTCGAGCCATCAAGTCCCTACTTTTTGAGTCACAATCCTCAACATCTACTGCTCTACCTCATACACAACCTACAATTGAAGAGGATGAAGAAGAGATTGTAGATGCTGAGCCCAATGCCATCATTGCTTCATCAGAGACCCATGATGAGAGGCTAGATGATAAAGAAAGGTTGTTTCATTCTAAGTTATGGGTAAAAGGTAAGCCTTTGCATTTCATTCTTGATAATGGGAGTCAAAATAATTTAATCTCTGATAATGTTATGAAAAGCCTAAATTTGTCCATGAAGCCTCACCCATAGCCATACAATATTGGATGGTTGAGTCCAGGGAGAAACCTCTGTGTCACCCACCAATGTCTTCTCTCATATGCAATAAAACCTTTCCAAGATGAGGTCTTATGTGATGTGGTCAATCTAGATGTTTGCAATGTACTCTTTGGTCAGTCATTCATGTATGATCAACATGGAATATATGAATCAAGAAATCAAAGGATCACTCTCACTCTTGGAACATAGTCCTATAGGGTACTAGAGGTACCACCTTTTACATCTATCTCCCTGATTAGTGCCAAGAAATTTGTTCTCATGGTGGTCAAGCCATAGGAATCCAAAAGGGCTAATGTTGCAGCCCTGACTAAATAAACAACACAACAACATAAGCTAATAGATAATAAGTTGAAGAAGTTCATAGTATTCCATCCATAGATTAATTCTCAGATAGAAATGGTGAACAATCAGAGCCTACACAGCTCCATAAAGTACAGCTCCACAAAGCACAATCCATTCCAAGTATGCATCAATAATCAAATCAAAACACAACTACCACACTTGATGACAAATCTTGATGCAATGGGGACCATTGATTCTAAAGGAGGAATGAATGATCTGAACAACATTTCAAATGATAATTTGGGCGATGGTTTTACCCCAATTGGTGGCAGAACTTCTGGGAGCCATAACTTTTGTACCATAGCTCTGTTTGACTCCCTGTTTAAACCATTGGAAAGTTAAGAATGAGGGGAATATTGTGAGATGACACCAAGCTCCACTTGGTGGGTTTTTACCTTTGAAAAATAAATATAAGTGCCCAAAATTTCAATTTTAGTAGTGTAATCTAAAAATAGTAAGTTTCTTAAAATAGTAATTCCTCAAATTCTGTATTGTTGTAAATCATGGAAGTCAAACCACTTAATTTCCCTTGATATTGGTGACCTTTCACATCCTCATCATACCTTCAAAACATGTATAAATGAGGATGTAACCTGAAATGGAAATTAGACATCTCTTCTCAGAGATAGGCATATGTTTGGGTCTGCAAATTTGATGAATAAAAATCTCTTCTCAGAGATAACATTATTATTATTGTGTTATTCTTGTTTATTGAATTATCTTTCAACCAAAGCTTTTGAGTTTTGGATCAATGAACCTCTAACTACTCAGATTGATAACATTAACATTGAAGGTATAACACCTACAATCTCTTATAATGGATCAATCGGTACTACTCTTCATCTTAAGATATTTGGAAATATTTATAAGGATTGGGTCAAATTAAACACCTTTGCTGCTACCAAAATCCTTGCGAAAACCCTCACTGATGACGCCTTGGATTGGTATAATCAACTTAGATCTCATTCCATTACTAGTTTGGAGGATTTAGTGAATGCTTTAGTATAAGAATTCCTAACTAGTCATCTTATTGAAAACACTTTGGCCCATTTCATCAATTGCAAACAAAATGAAAATAAAACTTCCCAAGCCTTTATTAAATGATGGAAGAATTTGTCAAACAAGTGTGAATATAACATGGATGATGACAATATCTTTCATCTCTTTACCAATGCTCTTTATCTTAAATTACAATATTGAGTCTACACCCTCTCTCCATGTACCTTGGAGGAGGCCATTGACCAAGCCAAATGACAAGATTTCCTTATGCATCAATTTGAGCCACCCCAATCTTCCACAGTGGGTCCTAATCTATTGCTTAAAAACAAAAACTAAAATATTACTAATGATGGTGTTACCGATTCATATGATACCATTCATAATGTTCAAGCTGTCATTCCTACCTCCTCTTTGGAACTAAATTATTCTCAACAATGTACTAATCATCATTTCTCTTCACCAAATAACATTAATGTTCATAAACCTCTTTCCTTAGCTAAATTTCTTAAGCATCTACCTAGGCCTCTTCCTCAAGATATTAACCCTACTCATCCTATGAAAACCTGGTATGATCCTAACAAGTTTTGGTGGTTTTTTGCTAGTTGGGGTCACTCTCGTGAGACATGTAGATAAATTCATAATTTATCTATGGATTTTCTTCTTGGCCCTAAGTTTGATCATGATTTTATCACTCTAAATCATCAACAAGCTTATGAAATTACTTTCAAGGACTATAAAACTCCTGATAAATCTCAAGCCTTGAATCAAGCAAATGCTCATTTATCTATCTATAAAGATCATTTACCTAATCATCAACCCATTCAAGAAAACCAAGACAAGCCCATTTCTTCCACCAATAATGTGGTTGGCATGACTAATATATGAAGGGTAGTGGATTTCATTGATTCACAACCTATCTACACCCTGACTCCTTCTAAGACATACCATGTTATCCAAAATTCTTCTCCAATTCATTTGAATTAGTTGGGGTAAGAAGATCTTATAACCTTTGATGATGGTCCAATTTATGATTCTCCATTGAATAACACATCCCATTATATTTCTACCACTCTTCCATCATCTTTTAATACCAATGATAATCAATTTTCTAATGATAATCAAACTTCTATTAACACTTCTACTTCTCAAGATCAATCTAAACCAGCTACTTCTTCATCACCAAATGATTTACAACCTTCTTCTAAACCTTCTCATTCTTATCAACACAAATTTAAGTGTTCTTTGGCTCCTCCTTCTGAGGACCTCCTTAACCATTATGCACCTATATATAACAATATTCTTAAGGGTTATGATGAGTGGGATCCCATTGTGAAACTCACTAATCTCCCATCTCAAATTCCATTTCTTGAGCTTATGAGGACGTCTCCCCATCATCAAAATTATCTCATGCAACTATTATTTGAGATGAATGTCCCTCATCCTTCCTTAGTAGGATGGGAAATAACCTTATCTGGGTCCAAGGATAGTATATTACAACAATGTGAAGAGATGCCATCAATGTTGATGAAACTATTGACACTTCTCTTTCTTTGAAATTTCCCATCGCATCTATGATTCCTGATGAGATTATGCTTTCTGCATATGATCCTCCTTTATTTATTAGCATCCAAATAGGTGATATCCAAGTTAAATGAGCATTGATTGATGAGGGTTATATCACTTGTGTTGCTTCTCTTGATTTCATTAAGACCCTTGGATATTCAGAATGCAATCTTAAGTCTACACGTAGCACCTGCCAAGGATATGATAAAAAACAAATGCCTCCTCTTGGGTGTGTGTGGCTTCCCATTACTATCCTGCCTGTCACCATTCATGTAAAGGTCATGATATTTAACTTTCCCCTTTCTTATAACATCTTTCTTGGTAGGCCATGGACTCATCGTATGTGAGCTATCACTTCTTCCACTTGCTAATGCATTAAATTCCCTCATAATGGAGCCATTTACAAGATTCAAGGAGATACTAACCCTTGTAATTTTGAACAATTCCAAGAACATGGTATTTTCAAGATTCCTACTATTGATCCTTTGCCTAGCATTCCATTATATGAGTCAAAACATTTAAATTTTCCTGTCAACTCAACTAGAGGTTACAATGGGCATCCTAAGCTCATTGGTAACATTCCTCCCAACCTTTTATACTTCATGACGATGATCCTGATGAGATTAACTTAAAGATTAAAAGTTCCAATCTTGCACCTCATCTCATCTCGTAGCTTCCTACTTCCTTGTAACCTCATTCTCATAGACCTCCTTTCAATGACATTCACTTAATCTTAATTAAGACTTAACATTCTATTCACCATGTTTCTTCTGATGACAAAGTTATTCCAACTTGTGTCATTGATCTTCATACACCATATTATGATGATGGCTATTCCTTAGATGATCCTTTATTAGGCAGTCTTGTCCAAGCCCATGATGCTGAGATTATGTGTTACAATTCTTCTTTATTTGTGTCTTTTCATGCATCTTCTCATGTTCTAACATTTATAGTTCCTGATTCTTGCATTTTTAATCTTTATCGCAAAGTAGAGATGGTGCCGACACCTCCAATTTTTTCAAAACCCTGTAGGACCATGCTCTTGGATTGTGCTATGACTGAACCTTATCACATTGCCACACCTAGGGCAGTCCTCATTATACCTTCTATTGATATTTCCCTTCCTACACTGTAACCTTTATCATAACCAATTATTATTGCTACTTCCATTGTTATTGAGCCTACTCTTACTTCTTCCATTATTAATCCTTCTATTACACCTAGTTCTATTCCTCCTTCATCATATTCTCTTGGTTATGGTTTGATTCATTTACCTAAGATGGATCCTCTACCCACTAAATGGGTTGATGCTTCATCTCCTTCTCCCATGAGCATTTCTCCTAAAAATACTCACAAGCATATCTATTGCTTCTATGGGATAGATAATCACTCTTCTACCCATTGTCATAAGTTACAACAATATATTGATACCTTGCATCTTTCTTCCCCATCAATAGACACTACCTTTCCTCCTCCAAAGATCCTCCCTGAATATATACCTAAGTATGGTGAGAGGTATTGTCTATGTCACCAATACGGCACACATCACACTGATCATTGTCATATCCTTCAATAACATCTTAAAGACCATCTTATAGCTATTTTTGGACCTTATACCAATAATCACATAGGTCATTATCAAAGAAGGATTCACCTTCTTCTCCCATAGCTACACCTCCTATGGTCCTTTCACCACCTTCTGTACCTCCACCAGTGGTTCCTTCTCTACCCGTGGGCCCTCCTTCACCCATGGATCCTTCTCCATCGGTGATTCCTGCATCTCCCATAGATCATGCTACCATGCATTATCCTAACCATCCTTTTATTAATTTCCCTCCTCAGCATGATCCAATGAGTATTCCTAATTTTTTAGTTGAGGATATTAGAAAAGAAGTATTTGCGTAGTATTCACCAAAGATTGACTAGACATTAGCAGTAGTTCATATTCATCTTTATAAATATTTATTTGATGTCTTGGATAATGTGTGTGGATAGATTTACCATTATTTATGAGCACATGCATGGTGATTTCTCATTTATATTTGGATTGGACGTGTACTCCAATATTATTTCTATTTTTTTGATTATATCATTTGACACTATGTCAAATTATTCCCTATCTTATATCATGTTTCTCCTTCTTATTGTACTATAGTTAGCTTATGTTTTTGTTTTACATTTCACATATACTTGTCTTTTCACTTATCATTGCTTTCTTTTCCTTTAGATTTTTTCTCAAAACTTTTCCCTTGTATCTTCATGATTGTTTTCTTTCTTGTCTTTATTTTTCACAGATAGTTGTCATGGTGACTTGGTTATATCTACCCTACCCCCTTTGGTTATTATCTCCTTTTACCATGTGATCAGTTAGCAAATAGTCTTTCTCATTACTATTTACTTTTACTAGTACACCTTTGGATCTCCTTTTTCCTTCTTCCTTTTTTGCAAATTAAGCATATACAAGGTTGATACTTGATATCACATACTTGTTCATTATCAAGCCTAAGTGTCCTAGTCGGTATTTTGTCTTGGGTCACTTAGCTTCCTTTAGCCTTAGCCTACAACTCATTCATGTGTATCACTATCTCTCTCATGATTGGTCATTCCAAGTCTGTAAGGAGGAGGAATCTTAAAAAGCCTTCAAAAAAATAGTTAAAAGCCAAATAATTTAAACAAAAGGCAATGATATCAAAAGGCAAAAATATTGAATATTATTAAAAGTCCAATCACACTAAAAGATGTGATTCAAATCACATCTCCTTATAATCAAAGCTCAACTCCACAATTGGCTTCATGATAGAGCCGAGGTCCTTTGGGGTGTTGTAGGCTAGTAGATTAGAAGAGGAGAATAAAAAAATCTTATAGTGCTACCTACTTTCTCACGTAAGTACCCAATCTTCATAGTAGATCGATGACTTGTAAGGGGTCTTGAGGAGCGGGGAACATGTCATGGGGAGGTAGGTCCATTTTACTTTTCCTTGTACCAATATAACTTCATGAGTTGATCTTAGTAGCACACTTATTTGCTTACAAAGCTTTGTTTCTGTAGGGAATAAGTTTCTTTTGTACATAGACGACCACATGTCACTTAATGTCTTCTCATCTCCTTAGTATGCCTCTTTCCTCCTAAGATATTTTCATAAGACACCTAAGTATTTGATTTTTATACTCCCTTTTTCATTCCCTTTCCTCATATTTCCTCTTGGAAAATATTATTTTGCTTATTGATCACTCCCCATGGGATTGCATTTGTGAGTTGCTTTGTAAGACTACAGATAGGATCCAACATCCCTCACAAATTACCATCTTTTCCATCCTATTACGCACATACTTGATTTAACATTCCTTATCCTTATGCTTACCAACCTTGATTTGGTGCCCCTTGGGTTCTCATTTTTGAGTTGTAGTGTAAGACCATGGATAGGACCTGGCCCTCCTCACAAAAACAAAAAATTTCCAATAAACAAGTCACCATTCAAACGATTATGAGGTTACATGTCATTGAAATACTTCCCATCTTGATATTTAGTATGTTTTATGCTTACTTCATTTTTCTTTTGCCTTTTATTTTCTTATTTTCTGAGTGCATGTAAGATTAAAACCATTTCTTGAATTCCTCATACTTCCTAGCTTGAATTAGTATGATAAATTTAAGACCACATTTTCACAATTTTTTTTTCTTTTGTACTTCCCATCATAAAATAGTATAATTGATTAACTTAATTTTGGTTTGTTACCATTCGTGCCCTTCTACATAGCTTCCATTTTATTACATTGTTTCTCATACTTCCCAATGTGATATTTAGTATGATTTTATTTGTTTTAATTTGGTGCAAAAATCTTTCACATTGGTTTAAATACAAATCCCATTCTACCATCCTATTTGCCATTTCTTGGTTCTTTATACTTCGTCATTTTTGTTATTACACATTTCCCAACTTAAACTAGTGTGTAGTGCATTTCTTTGATTGATTATATTTTTCCAAGTCCTTCTTTCCCTGTTTCGTTTTAACCATACATGTGTTTTTCATAATGCTAGAAAATAAACCACACCACATATATTTATTATAAAATACACAACAAAGCTAAATACATGTGCTATAAATAAATATATCCAATACATCCACAACCTCAACCATAATGAACAAACACAACCATCATAAAGACAACATACACAACCAATACCAATAAGCCAAAATGATACATTATATATATATCTCAAGAGTTTAATACAACATAGACAATCATATATAATGCTCGAGCTCTAGGGTTGGGCTCCATCTTGTCTGTCTCATAGCCTAGCCACGCTGCCTACTGAGGCCTTGGTTTGACTCCTCTGAATGGTACACTATAATGAGGCAATCTAAGATCTCAATCCCTCTACCTATCCCAACAAATGAGTTATCTGCACCTATGCTTGTTCCAACTTGATCTGGGTCACTACATATGCCTATTTCAACTGAGTCTACATCATCATATATGTCACTATCTCTAGATGCACAACTCTCTTATCATCTAGGGCCTGCTATGCCTGCCTCTCCCATGTACCCATATTTATTGGTGGCTGTACCCTCTCTCTTTGCATCTATATCTTCCTCGTAGCCTCTCTTGCTAGTCTGAACTAGCTTTCCTGAGCTGGGGTAGATGGTACACTCAAATCCTCTAATGTCATGGGGTCGTACAGATGTAGAGTCTTGTCTAAGATGTCATGGAGTGATCCCATAATTAGGGAGCCCAATATCTCCTCCTCATCCTTAGGTACACCTACAAAATCACACTAGATGGATATTAGATCACTGTCTTATCTCATAATATCTATCTATTTACCAAATAAACAACTTAAAAAATAATTCAACCATATTCATACCTAGTTATGTCTCAAATCCTATGGTCTTACCATCTACATGACTACCTAGCATAGTCTCCCCACCTACATGGCCTCTTAGTACCTCCTCTATAGGTTACATCCTCAGCTTGAACCTGACTATCATGGCTCATGTCCATCTTAGCCTACACCTGAGTGGTCTCTCTCTCATCTGTCTCTCCTTTAGATCCTCTACTGACTTGCCAAGGATGATGATGGTCTCTGCTCTCTTCTCCTACCTCTATTGATGTCATGTCCTTGATGGCCATAGCTCATCTCTCTATGGAGTTTGTAGTGTTACATCTAGTATCTCTACCTCTGCATCCACCTCCTCTTGCTCTTCCCCTCATCATGCCCAACTAGTCTATGATCACTCTCGACATGGACTCAATATCAGTCTCACTATCAGTGATCTGAGACCCCTCTTCCCTCATGGCTCTCTCACATGCCAAGTCCACTACTTAGGCATGAGTATCGATGTTGTTGGATGACGCAAACCCATCTGCCCTAGAACCCATGCCACTGGATGTGGCTCCCTCCACCATGTATAGTGTCCTATCACCTCTTTCCTCACTAATGTTGCTCTAACTATATGCCAAATTTCCCAAGTAGTCTCTAGCTACTCATATGGTTGCCATACTATGTCGATACATCTCACCATTTGTAGTGCTAGAATGTGAAGCACGACTCATGCTACTTGGTCCTCCCTCCATCTCCTCACTTGAGGTGACCTATCATCAACTATATGGGGCAACCCAATTGGATGATACATAATAAATATTTCATATATCCATGTTGTCAATAGTATGATCGATCCCATGGTCTTATGTCCTCTAACACACATCTCAAATAGATCATGAACAAGCTGGACCCAGATGATAGAGCCTAGATCACATAATACTCCCTCCTCCAGCATCATCCTACTCAAGGCTACCATTTATAATAGTACCTTACCATTTGACTTGTGATAAAGGACTCATTGTGTCACAAGGCCTATCACCACCTTCTAGATATTTAGAATCTATGATATATACACATCATCCATAATCACTCTCCACCCTGACAATATCATGTTTGAGCCTATAGCCCACATGGCTAAGGATCTCCTTTTCTCTATGCTGTCTAATATCACTATTGTTACTGGTGATCCTACTATGGGTAGTTCAAAGATGGCATGGACATTTTTTAGTGTGATATCCACCTCTATCACATCCCCATCCACCTCCCATCTGAAGGTGTTGGTCAATCATTCCCAACAACCAAGGAACATGACCAACATATATGCACTAAGAGGGATCTACACATATTCGATATACCTCTGAGACCTATGGTTACTAGTTTAGTTTTGTCATCTGTCAACCTATCTAACAAATCTGGTAACCAAGACACGTCTAACAACCTCCAAAACTATGATCATCTCTACAATCAAGAAAGAACAAAGGATGTATTAGTTCATCCATGTCATGTATAATCACAATACATTCTATTTTAAAACAAAAACAAGCATATTTTATTTATTTTTTACCTATTTTGGTCCCTCTTGCCCTTATTTGGTCATTTTAGGCCATTCTAGCCCTCTTTCAGCTTTTGACACACTTTTTTGTGTTTATTTTGGTTCCATAGTCAACCTAGTTTGACAAAAAATTCCCTATTTTTGTCTTATTTTATCCTAAATTTCTTATTTTCCTCTTATTTTCTTCTTCCTGGTTCTGAGTTTTCATTCCGGCCCTTACAGACTAACTAGTCACTTTTCCACTAGGTCTTAGCTTGGAGAATACACTAGGTTGATCTATACCTACTAGGTCAACCATATGGATTTTTACCTTGATTTGACCTACTAGGTTGACTTGGTTGACCTAGTAGGTTCAATGTGCTAACATAGTATATTTTGCTAAAAATGTGCATTTTTCTTATTTTCTCCCTATTTCCCTCAAACCCATTTCTCGTCTTCATATTTGATACCCTTAAAATCTAATTTTGTTCAATTTTGACATGTATAAATGCTTAAAACAAAATTCTCTCAAAAATTCACTTAATTCAATACAAATTTCAAAAGCTAGTTTAAGATCCATAGTTGCATACCTGTAGTGCACCTGTTGCCGCCTCTGGGTGTCCTCTTCGTCTAGCCTGTCATTCCCTAGCCATCCTATCCTTGTTTGGTCTTATATCTATCTTTCCTCTCTTTCACAATTCAAAGTAACAAAATGACTTCTTTTTTTCCTATTTAAAATCACTTTTTAACAATTCAAATTCTTTCATTTATTTTTAGGCGAATTCCTTGTTTTGCCTCTATCTTTATTTTTTCTCTTCTGTTTTACAAACCATAAAATTCTATGGAATTGTCATGACGTAGAGATTATTTTCCATTACTATATGCCTATCTTGCAAATTTTTGATTTTTGGCTATTTTTTGCACTAGCTTCTATAAGTTCACCTAGTGTGCTTTACATTGGATGCCTACACTTTCTTGCAATTTTTTTTAATCTACAACATTAAGGTAAGTTAAAGGTATGTGTTTTTCAATTATATCCTTTCATTTATCTTATTTTCTTCTTACTTCACTTTACTTAGATTTAGAGTTGTGTGTTATCATGTTTTATCTCTGAAGTATCATCTTGTGTTACACTTACGTGAAACGTGATGAGCTTCAAGTAGGGAATATATATACACATAATATTTTTAAACCTTTTTATTGATTACTAAAACTTTGTATCTTTTAGGAACTTGTCAAGTCTCAATCTCTCTGAGTACATGCTTTAAGGGGTGCATTGGGAAAGGGGTGGGTAGACCATCGATGCTTCGTAAGATTGTTGTTCCTTTTGCCACTTGTCATCCACACTCTTGTCTCCTAAAATCTTGAACCCTAAGCTTATTTCTCTCTTTCCTATCCATTCTAGTCATTGTCATGCTTTATTCTTTCATTTCTTTCCTTGTTACCCTTTTGACCTATTCAGTAAACTAGGTCGACCTGCTCGACCTAGTATGTTTTGGGGACACTTTAGCTCTTTTGGTTTATTAGCATCTTGACTGACCTAGCATAGACTTAGTGAGTTAGCCCAAAAACATGTTAGGTCAACCTGGTTGACCTAGTACAACTGACATGTTTGAAAGTTTTTAAGTAAGATACTAATATATATACAAGGTCATTTACCACCATTTCATAAGAGTATAAGAGAATGAAGAATTAAGTGAAAAAGTGCAAATTAACATCTATTTATTGACCATTTTACTTGAAGAATAAATCTTTAGGGTTCACTACTTTCTTTGGAGCTCCGATCTTGTCTTGTGAAGAAGTCTTTTAGATGCTTAGGTAGGTCGTGTATCCTAGAGCTGATTTATCTTGGTTATCCTTACAAAACACAACAATCTCTTACGAAGCACCTTGGCCAAGGGAGAGATTGAGGCTTGACATGTTCATCTTCAAAGGTAAGTATTCCTAACTTTATTTCTCCTTTGTAATAGTAGATAGATAATTCATTATGTATTCTTCTCTTCCATGTATTACGATTCCATATACATTGACATGAGTATATGTCTCCTATATATGTTTAGTTTAGTTGTTGTTTATTTGTTTTTTTATAACCCCCACTTTGTGCCATAGCTTTGGTGCACACTAGATTACTTTACTTTTCTTGTTATTATAATAGTTTTATTTCTTTTTTATTAGTATACATGAAATATCAAATCATATGACTCTTTTAGGGTTGTTGTGTGATTGTGTTATACTGTAGGCTTTAGAACCCTTCCTAGCATGATATGTTGTGATAAGTGATACAAGTGATCCCCTAATTGGGTCTATAAAATCCCTATATTCGTCATGCTCCCTCTTAACAAGTGTATACCCAATTAGAAGTGTAGGTGTGATCTATCTTATTTGATCCAGGATTAATTCATGTACATCATGCAACTCCGATTGCATACACTATTGAATGCTAGAGATGTTGATTTGAAAGCTCAATTTTCTTGGCTGAATTAGCCTCAAAATCATGGACCAACTAGTTAGAGATGTCTCCCTAAAAAATTGAAGATGAAGTCCCCTGTATGATCTACTGAGAAACATGGAGATTAGTCTCCTCAAAACATGCTTGTTTAGCCTTCTAAGGCCTCTCTTGTATAGACTTCTAGTTAGGAAAGTGAGGCAAGGTCTGAATGTAATTTTGAGGGCTATGGTAGACATTGGTTTGGAATTCTTGGGAACATGATGATGATTATGATGACCCTGGGGTTCTTAATAAACTACTAGCCTCTATTCAATGCTTACTATTAGACCACTTATTTCTAGAATATCATCACTAAAATTTTTGTGGCCTTACCTTATGAAATATGCACCTACCTCTTTGGAATACTGAAAATTATCCCTCATGTTTTGAATTTTGATCTTTAAAATATCTTGTTCATAGCTCTTTTGGCTATCTATGCTTATCATCTGTTTCTCATAGCCACATAGGGTTTGTTTGAAGCTTGAGATGGATTGATTTGGGGCTTGATTGGGTTAATGAGGAAGACAACAAGATTCATGAGGGTGATCATAGGATTGGTATGAGTCACCATAATTCTGGTAAGGCTCTATAGATAGTAGGTGATGCTCATCATAAGGCTGATAGAGATCATGGTAGGGATGATATGGGTCATGAGGAAGGTAAGGGCCATACTCTTGATAATAAGGATCATGAGATACTTGATATGGCTCATTGTATATTTTATATAACTTTTGGTAAGGCTAATTAGGCTCATATGGATCTTGAGGATCATATTGGAACTGTTGATAAGGAGGTGAATGATAGTGGTATTCTTCATAGTTGCTCATATCAGCCTCATATGTCAAATGAGATGCAAGAAATGATTAAAGTTTTCATTGAGACATACCTGGGCTACTTACAATCAGAAACTTTGATTTAGAGTCCCCATTGGTCATAACTTGCTTGCTTCCAAAATTTGATTGGAGGAAAGACACACCAACAATATTTCCACACTCTTGGACCTTGGTCCCACTGGGCATGCCAAAACTATTGTAGTTCTAGATTTGCACCCTGGCTAAGAAGGGGATTATTCAGGTCCTCTTGCTCAAATCTAGTCTAACATGGGAACAACCCCAGGATGTGGGTCACCTATGATGGGGTTGAACCTCTGGAGAAGGTCAGCTTCCTCATGATGCTCACCTAAACTAATTTTGTTTCTAGGGAAAAGGGTTAAAAAGAAGGTTAAGTAATCCTAAGAGGGCTAAAAGGTGATGCACCAAATAAAAATTGGAAACTCCCATAAGCTTGAACCCACACTAGATCTGTAGAAGATAATGCTAGCTCACACAACGTCAATTGCATAAGTATTTCATATAATAGGTTTAGGAAGCAATGAATTCAACAAAGAGGAGTTCTAAGACTCACTGAGGGCTTACATTAATCGCATAACAAACACTAATCTAGACTTGAAAAATAGCTTTGAAAACACCCTAAAATGAGCAAGAAAGGACCATGGGCATGGAAGATTCTCCTTTACAATGCCATAATGTATAAGCTTTTAAAAACACATATCCAAGGCAAGATATATGCAAATAAAGTCATTTATTGCATCAATAGGTAGTTATTGCAAATACTTGATAGGGTCTAGGCTAATCAAGATGAGCATATGTTACAATATCTTAGAGAGAATTCCTGTCTCCCATAAAGATAAAAAATTCTAAAATCTAAGAACCCCTATAATGGAGAAGAGAAAGGGATATATAGGAGAAGGGGAGAAGAGAGAAGAGGAAGTACACATCAGTCAATCAGACATCACTTTCAATGCATGCTCTACCATAATTTGGTCCAATCAAGACTAGGCCATCATCACCAATTAACCTGCATTAGCTCTAGTTAGTCCTTAAGTTCTTCTCATTCACTGAAAAAGGTGCACTAAAAGACAAGAGTTAGTTTTTCATGATGAGTCATGATCTAGTTGTGAAGGAAAACCCTTAAATGCTTTGTAAAAGAATTGAATTCCCAAACTACTTGTCTAACCACCAAATCCATTTTCCTTTATCTTCCATGCCATTTGTCACTTGGATTCATTATGAGGAAAAAATACTCATATATTGAATCTGACAGAGCCATGCTATGCATGATTTGAGTAGTGATTTATCAAGATAAAGGTCATGATGAAGGATGAATTGCTCTCTTATAATCACAAATATCTTCCCTTGCATGGGAATTTGAACCTGGGTCTACTATAGATGAAAACCAATCTAAATTATTGGTTTTCCTATAGTCTCAGCATTGATGAAGCTCTACAAGTGATCTGGTCTCATTTTATCAATAAATTATTGGCCCTTGATTTGTATTAGGTCAAAAGACCTATTTTATCTCTAAGGATCTCTGATGGTAATGTTCAGTACCACTGGTTGAACCTTTATATCGTGCTCTAGCTCTGTCCCTTTGTATTTACTTTCTTAGGTCAAAAATAGCTTTGTTAACCTTCATAAAAAAATGTCTCAGGCTTGATCCTTTACTCATTTGTTGTTGATATTTGACTTAGCCTGTTGATCCCTTGAATCATCTCACACCATTGATTTCCTAGGTATGAATGAATGTGAGCCATTGATCTGCCCTTGACTTGTCAACTCTATCCTCGCTCTATTTGATCTTGATGTACGATCAAATGCAAACTATTAGATCTATCGGGACCCACTATTTGAACTCAAATAGTTATTTTATTTGGCTTAACTTTGATGTCCTTATGACCATTAGTGATGCCCATGTGACAGTCATTGATATCCATGCAATCATATTTTATGTCTACATGATCATCAAATTTTAACCCCAAATAGGTATTTGCCATGACTTAAATTTGACGTCCACATGCCCATCATTGACACCCATGTGATCGTCAATGACATCTATGAGATCGTCAGATATTAAACCCCAACTATTATTTCCCTGAGTTTAACTTTGATGTCCATGCAACCATCATTGATGTTTGAAAGATTGTCTCTTTTTAAACACCAAACTATTAATCACTGAGCTTTATTTTGCATCTACATGACCGTCATCCACTGTTAGACCAAATTTAAAGGCTTATATCTAGAAGTAAAAAACTCATCAAGACAAGAAATTTTTGGAAGATAATCTTGGCATGAAGAACTTTGATCACATGTGATCATTTGGCCATGCAAGGATTTCTGAGCACATTTATAAAATATGTAAGTGAGCTATCTAGTCTAGTTCTACATGATGTCTTGGTGATGATATAGCTTTTCAAAGCTTATTTCATGAGTTTTTTTTATTGATCCTTGGAAGTTATGATGATTTATGAGGCATATGCAAACTTGATCATGACCCTGAATTCATTGATCACCATGAAACTTACTAAAAAACTTACATTTACATATGTATACTTGTCCCTTGAAGATCAATCAGATTACACTTTAAGTAAGCTTAAAGTGTTTCAAAAGCTTTGTAAGCACCATGAGATCTTTGGAGCACTCATTCCATCCAAAACTTTGCTCAATCATTTGATTAATCTAGAACTCTACTCAACACCTAGGCAAGTTTTGTACATGGGCCAAAATTGGCCAACAGTACCCAGGTGGTCAAAGACACATCATGGATGCACACGTGTGCAATTACCACATTTGTCTTTACATGCAAGTGGAGAACCTCATATAGGACAAACACTAATATCTACATATTTCCTAAATAATAGGAAATAAATACTCTAGGTAGCATATTAACCTAAGTAAATTTAATACTATGGTGTAAATGATATTTTACACCAACACCCCCCTTAAGTTCAACTTAGAGAGTACTAAATATGAGAATGAAATTTCAAAAGATAGGTCCCGATAACTAGGCTTGATCAGGTACCCATATACAATATGCTCAATATCAAAGTTTCCTTATGGACATCATCACGATTTATTAGAGTAAAAAGGTGATCAATTGATTCAATCTATAATAAGATGATATATATAAGGACACTTGAAGAAATAGGTGATGGTGCTGATAGAAATGCTTCAAGAGGAAGTAGTCAACCTACAGAGTCAATTTGGATGGGCACATCCATCACTCAAATTACACATGGATGGGTAGATCCATCACTCAAATCATACATGGATGGGAATATCCATCACTCAATATCAATAAACATTAATAAATGATGGTATAAACCATCAACAATCACACCAATAAAGATGGGCCAATAAAAATGCGTTGATCCACCACTAAAGAAAAAACTACCAAAATGATGTAGTCACTGAAGTCATCAATAAGGATGGACTGATCCACCACTAAATAAAAAAATTATAAAAGAGATGCAACATGCCAAGAATAGGCTAATCCACCACTAATTTTTTTTTGAAGAGATGCAACACACCAAGGAAGAAATACTCTATAGAATACCCCCTGTAATGTTGTACTGGGGTGCATGTATGAAATGTAGGGATGAACAAATTCACATATATCATAAAAAAGGAGACAATATATCTATGGATGATCAAATCCATCACTCAAACATACCAAGAAATATGGGCTATTCCTTTACTCAAAATGTGCCAAAAAATGGATGCGCTGATCCATCACTCAAACATGCCAACAAAATTTCCTCATATGAGTTCTGGAAAACAATGTGCCTAGTGAGATACTCATGTACAAGAAAAGAGGAACTAAAAAACAACCATCTAAGTGCCTCAATACAAAATAGGCCACTACAAAAAGATGGTCTTTGAATGGAAAATCCATTCAGAGTGTTGGTTTAACATTAGTAATAAGGAATGTGGATTTGCCTTTGTTTGAAGAAGAAGATAATGAAGAGGGAAGACTTATTTGATGTTTCTTCAATTATTACATCAAAACTAAAAATTTAACATAAAAATGGTCTTCAATGTGCCCTTTTTTCCCAAAAAAATTACATCTCAGATGTCCTCTTTTATGTTTAGATTCATACTTAGGCATGAAAGAGGAATGCTATTGATTGAAGTATGTTGTGGAACCTGTGTTATCCTTATTGATGGTGATTTTGTATTTATAATAAGTGCATGAGACTGAGCACCCTTGGAAATAATACCTATGTGAATAAGCTTATTTTACTCTCTCGTCAATCTTTCTACAAATTGGTCGAATGTGGGCATTTTAAAATTGGCACCCCATGAGTCTTTGTTGCTATAGAATGTAGAGACAAAGACAGAATACAGTGCACCAACGCTGGAAATAACCCTAAAGATCAATTTTTTATCATCCTTCTTAATATTACAATCAAGCAACTGAAGTCATAATGACTTAATCCAAGAGATGTAGTCTTGAATGTTGGCAAATTCATTGGGATTAAGACTAATTAGTTCACAGTCCAATTGATGACATCTGATGGAATCTATTTTACCATATGGTTGTGCGAGTATATCCCAAGCTTATTTAGGAGTTGATAAATTTTCAATGTGAAACAACAATTCAGGAGAAATAGAGAGGGAAATTAGGCCAAACGCCTCATCATAACTATTATACCACTTAAGATTGTTAGTATCTTATGCAGGTTATAGTTCCTTTCCTTTTGTTACTCTAAGTAACCCTTTACTCCTTAAACTGTTTGTCATGTGTTTTTTCCATGTATAGTAGTTATATGGAGTTAGCAAAGCATATTTAACATCCATGTTGCCGAAGTTGTAGGAATAAGAATTGAAAAATGAGCAGAAGCATAAGTGTGCTAACACGTGCACACAAAAAAAGGTCAAAAACCCTAAAAATGACGCAAACCCCATAAAATAGTGAATCTTTATCAATTAATGCATTTACAATAATATTCCCACAACTACTTATAATGATGTCCCACTTGAAACAATACTTCACATTCTAATATTCCCCCCAAAATGAAAAAAAATAAACCCACCTCATTTTAAAAGTT